>CAWUHX010000333.1:0-335664 GCA_963922205.1 Romanomermis culicivorax
AAGCAGTGGTATCAACGCAGAGTACTTGAAAAAACTAGAATATATTTAATCTTTATCAATAAGCTGGTAGCTGAACAAAATGAAATGTTGAATCATTGAAGGAATAAATCAGTAAATTCAGAGGAAACTTAGCATCGAGTAAAATTTCATATTATGCTAGAGCCAAAATTATTGTTACATGCTTTTTGTCTAAACTTTGGTATCCAGCCTTGTTTTGTGATATAAAGCCTGATTTTATCAAAACCATTGAAACATTTGTTGCAAAGTTTATTCGGTAAAATGGTTCTAATAGGAACCTGGTAGCAACCGAAAGGCCAAAATTACCCCCAAATGCAGGAGGTGTAGGTATCAGGGTTTTTTTGTACATGACCCGTTTGCACATGTGCAAACGACAACCAATGTTTCATTTGTACAATTGGTACGTAGCAAAAATAGGTATAAATAAGTTTGTTCCTCTCACTGTTTTTTCTGCACAGTGCAGACTTTTTAGGCTTCGTGCAGAATTTTTTCTGGTGATTTCTGCACTGGTGCAGAATTTTTTTGAGTCGTGTGTTTGATCACATGGGACACAGAAAAGATGCATTTTGGTGCATTTTAGAAGATCATAATCTCAAAATTTTCCGGCGCGAACCGGTTATAACTTTAATAAGAATTATTATTTATTTCCTAGCTCAGGTGCAGCTTCTAGCATGTCTACATTCACTTATCATTTAATCTTTAATAGTTTTCATCATCTTAAACGTATTATCTCATATTTTAATTGGTAATCGGCAATATTTTATCTTGATATTTAATGAAGATTCACATTTTTTCCTTGACACATTTATTGAGAAAGATGAATACGTCAAGTCTGTAAACTTTTTGAAACGATTATTCCTTTCTTTACGTAAAATCAATAGAAAAGCTTCATGGAAGTAGTTTTTGGAAATTTCTACTTTTCTTACTCATATCTTTTCGGCCAAGTTCCTGAGAGTTTGCGAATAAATTACTGGTTTTAAAATTTTTCAAATATACTCGTATAAATTCTATAAACTACGACTTTTAAACACAAAATTGGAATCTAGTTCTTGAAATAAATGTTCGGAAAATTGATTTTTCAGCGTCGCAGAATGTCATCATCCAAAATAATTTTCCGGCGAGACACGTCTACGTTTATTTTTTTGTTATATTATTATCATTGTATATCTGAGCTAAAAATCAAAATGTTGTTCTTCTTTATTTTTGGTAAATTAGCGACTACAGAAGCATGTCGATTTTCCAATAAGCTCAAAAAAGCATAAATAAAGCTTGTGTGAGTATTTTTGGACGAAAAAACGATTTGGCGAAAGGTTCGAATAAAATTTTTATCTCTTTCGCCAAATGACAAAGAGCCAGTTAAAATTAAATTGATTTGATTGGCTTAGATAGACACCAATAAGTGTCCAAAAGCATACCTGAACAAACCATATCAGTTCACTGGTATCAGCTACCCCAAAAACCTGGTTGGTTCCATAATCGTGCTGGTGGTTTTCAAGTCGAACAAGGATAGGGAAGCAGATGTATAGTGAGTGCATTTATCTTGCAGAAAATAGACAGTGCAATGAAAGTTGATTTTCAAGCTTATTTCAAAATCAACGCAGCTTTATGACATAACAGTGTATCCAGCAAGCCGGAGAAACCTTGAAAGTTAGGGGAAAAAAGCATACATGTGACGGGGCACCGAGGTCTGGGGGAAGTCGGACGACATTTTTTGGGCCGGGGGTCAGTGATCCCCAAAATTATGGGGGAGGGGTCTCTGGAAGAAAAACAATTCAATTTTTTCGCAAGAAAGTCAGAAAAAAAGTTCAAAAAATAGTAATGTTTGTCTAAGAAGACCGTAAAAAATGTATTCATGGCGCGAAGCGCCAAGAAAATTGACGTTATTGAGCATTTTTTGTTCAAAAATTGACATTTGCAGTATTTTCCCGACCACGAGTATGGGAGTCCCTACAACTACCATATGGCTAGCCATAAGACTGGAAAAGCCTGTGGGAAGGTTCGACCAATAGCTAGCCATATGGTTAACGATTTCTGGGAAGGTGTTCCTATAGCACTTCCCCCCAGTTACATTTATGCTTCGGTACCAGATAAGCTAGTTCCCAGCATCAAATCAAATTTTATGTTAGGGTTGTGCAAAAATGAGTATTATCTTCAAAAGTTTAGTGTTAATTTTTTTTCTACTACATCCTGAAAGTGTATGGACTCTGAAATAAGCTGGAAAATTAATTTAGATTGCATCGTGCCTATTTTCCGTGAAATAAATATACTGACATCCGGTTTCCTACCCTAAATTGGCCATGGCAACCACAAAAACGATTTGGGAACCAATCGATGTTCTGGTTGACTGGTACCAGATGAACCTATTATACAATTTACCCAGATATGCGAACACGGCCAGATTCGAATCCGAGCAAGCAAGCTGTTTGGATCTGAATCCGATATGTTCAAAAAAGTGGATCCGTCCCATCCCTATTGTAGTCATAAGTAGTGCCGCTGAGCGCCAGGAAATTGTGAAGTTTTGATTTTTTGAAACGCACCAAAAATGCACTATTATGATTTTAAAATGCAATTTTTTGCAATCATCTAAAGCTCAAAATTTTTTCCTCCAATAAACACGCTTTGGGGTAAAAAGGAAGAGTGGAACAGTGAATAAAACGTGCATTCGGCGCTTATATGTGAGTATGTAATCACAACATTTATTTTCATTACCATATTCATAGAAACTTCAAGCGTTGTTCATTATTCACTTTTTACATTCCAAATTTCATATGTTGATCTCTATTTGTTGACATTTCCAAAGAGACCGGTTTTTTTTCCAAAAAATATGCCGGGTGTTTACGACTCTATTGGCGACATTGATGGCCAGGTTAGTTTTACAGAGTGGTTAATAACCTTTCGCTAGGTCAGCGTTATAGTTGCCGAAATCGAGATAAAGTCATATGCATCAAGATAGAATTCAAACTGAAAGTTATTCACACCAAATTTATCAATTTCTGTACTCTGTGCTGGAAAAAATAGATCTTATCAGGAATGATTGTGGTAAAAAACAATAAATTTCCTTAGAGAACGATTTCATAATTCTATTTCGTGCATTTTAATCCGAATTTCGATGTCGTACGTGTATTGGATTGATGTCAACAACTTCTAATTCTCTGGTCATTAAAACAGGATCATGTTACTTTCGGCCACATTTTAATCAGCCGAATTTTCGAACCAAAGACTGTTAACTCGGGTTTCTCATTTTTGGACAACGGGACAATGCGTTTTAACATGGAGTTTTTCTGTCTTACACTGATTGAAACTTTACTAAGATGTGACAATCAGGCCCCTAGCCAGAATTTTTTTTGGGGGGAAGCAATTTAAGCGGTTTTGAACGTATATCACTGAGCTGTATCAGATGCTGCAAAAAGTAACAGAATTTAGCAAAATTCCTTTCATTATAAAAGTTTAAACCGAAATTTACATCATTATTTAAAAAAAATTTTAAAGTTATATGGCGGATCACCTAAAGTAAACCTAAAGTTTTTCATTAGTGATTATTCTTACAACATTAATGCAAACACAACACTACATAAATACACATTATTTTCAAAATAGTTAGTTACATTTCGAGGGGGCAGACTCTCCCCCCACTCCTCCTAGCTACGGGCCTGGTGGCAATCAAGCAATTTCTGGCCCTGATATATGTTGAAATCATATCTCACTGAAATTGATTATTGAAAGTTGCAAATGTACGCGGAACTCGAGTAAGTCATGAAAATTGACATTGTGTATAGTCCTTTTTATTATCACTATTTCAAATCAAATTTTCCCGATAGTATTGTTATCGTGGGCTATAAATGGAGTATCACTGAATCCGGTTATGAGTTTTCTATCTGTTAATCTTCATCTGTACAGTTATTTTACTGACCTCCTTAGCAAAAGGTCATTAATCACCAGGTACTTTTTTGTTTGAATGTTTCTCGAATCGGAATGTGTACTCTGTTCATTTTAGTCGCAAGATTTGGCCTTACTGCAAGCCATTCGTACCGGTGATCTAGAATTAGCCGTCAAAAATTTGGGAAAAGGCGCTGACGTTAATGCTAAAAACGAAGTAAGTACAACATGCTCTGTGCAGTTTTTCGCCATGCAGAAAAATTTTTACGAAATTTTTGCACAGAACTGAAATTTATGATCAAGAAGTTGCCGAAGTTTAGGTGTTTCTGCTGATTGAATCGATGGAAAGGTGAATTTTCTGGCTTTTTGGCAAGTAGAAATCACAGAATTTCGTCAGTTTTGGTCATTAACTTCACTTATCTCATTATGACATTATTGAATATTAATACTGCGCTTGACATACTTCATTTTCAATCTTTCTTAATCAGTTTTACGTCCCGGAAATTACTCAGAGAGGTAAGAATATTCGGAAGACTTTAAATTCTGAGTACACTTATGATCAGGGCCGTAGCCAGGAATTTTTTAGGGGGGGGGGGGACGGACAGAGCAGCGTCGGAGAAATTTTTAGGTTTTTACACTCTAAAAGGTGGAAAATTAATCTTTTCATGACAATGATAATAAATTGGAATTAAACTAATATATTGTAATAGCTTTCTTATTTCGGCGCATAGCACCGAAAAAATTTTCGGATTTTTGTGTTCCAAAATGCTGGAAAATGAATGTTCACAACAATTTACTAGATAGGAGCTCTAAATTTACAGTCTTGAAATGACGTTTTTATTAGTTTTCAATGCGAATTGCGAAGGCTCACGTTTCGAAATGTATGGAAAACTCTAAACGAAGTAAGGGAATAAAATTTTAAGAAGTGATCAAAAACCTCAATTATCAGCAAAATATTGGCTCTTAATTAGTAAAAGAAGAGGTGAAGTGAATCAGTTGATAGAAACTGATGAAAGTTAGCTAGTAAAGTGGAAGTAGATATGTTAATGGCCGCGCTTGATAGGGAACAATGACTATTATACTCAGGACCGGCGCGAAGCGCCATCAAATTTTGAGGGTGTGACCTTCTGAAGTTCACCACAATGCATCATTTCGGTTTTGAAATCAAAAAAAGTTTTTCCACAGTGAGAAACATGCCCATCATTTTGTCTTGTAACTAATAAAAAGAGAGGTCAGGTAATTCAGTTGATTGAAACTGTTGAAGTTTTACTGGTAAGTCGAAGTAGATATGCTAATGGCCGTGCCTGGTAGAACATAATGACTGTTATACTGATTGACCGGCGCGTAGCGCCGGAAAATTTGGAAATTTTTCTCAGTGATAGACACAAAATCGACATTGGACAAAGTTCCAAGGGGGTGGCGGCCGCCCCCCCCCGCCCCCCCCCCCTAAATACGGCCTTGCTTATGATTAACTAGTGACAACAAACGTGTTTTTTTACCATTAATTTCAATATAATGTTTCTACAGAGTATCCAAAATCTTAAATACAGAGGTATACTGCAATAGTGTAGAGTCATAGTGTAAATTGATTGATGCCATTAGATACAGCGTTCATTTTTTTGTTTCTATTAATTTCCATCTCGTCCAAAGTTATGGATTCTGATTTGAAAATAGAGACTAATAAAATTATGTTGGTTTCTTGTGAAATTGAGTGGAAGCTTTTGCAACGTTTATCTTGGATTGCCAAACGTTTGAAAAGGTCAGCCCACTCCGTCAAAATGAACTGGAAGAAGTCAGTTGATGAATGTGTAATTGATTGGTTTGCTAGTGGGCGTCCACTTGAGATTTTTTTTACAATCGAAGAACACCATTCGTAGTTTTTTCGAAAATTTTCTCTCCTCATTGCTTTTACGTTAGCCTCACAGATTTTCAGTGAACTTTTTCATATAGAATTAAATGTTCTTTCAAGTGATGTATTACCACTGCTTTTATCCACAAATGACCCTATTTGTGGAAAATTTTGTCAGGATGTTGAAAAAAATTTAGCGTCCTTCGACAAATGTGGAACAAATTCTTATGCCTCTCGACGAAGTCTTTTCAATTGAAAATTTGGATTTGTGGATCAGAGAAAAAATGAAGGTTCATCACAACATTTATATTGCCAAATTAACGGTTATGTAGCATTTTTATCATGATTATTCTCATTCATCGTTGTTATTCATCATGCTTTTCTGTAGTATTGAAATATGATTAAGTTGCTCAAATGTTTTCGAATGTTGAAATATTGCAAAATGAACAAAATTTTGCAAAAAATTACGAAATTTTTTGCGAAAAATTTTCCAATTCATGGAAAAATTTTTGTCTTTCCTTAAATGTGAAAAGAAAGTTGGAGAAAAACATTATGTGTATTATAAGTTATCGAAAAGTAAACTGCTTTCTTTGTTTCCCCCTTCCGAAGTTTCTGGACTATACGTCAGCAGTCGATCAATTGCTGTAGAAAAAAATGATTCGACATCAGTGTTAGATGCTTTAACAGTATCCAACCAAGCCGAAAATAGTTCATTCTCAGCATATTAGAAAGTTTTGGTTGTCGTTTTTTCCTCGAAGATTTTCCCTAGATGAGAACCATATTTCAAAATATTTTTACACATTTTCCGAAAATATTCCACAATTTTTAAAATCATTTTTATTATGGTCACCATTCATAATGCTTTACTTATGCATTTTTGGAACTCATTCAATTATTCAGACGTTCCTGGAGTCAGCAACATTTTTATGCATTAGGGGGTAAGGTAGTGGTATCATCCCTACAACACTTGTTTTATGCTCATTTACTACCCATGGTTTTTAGTAGGGTTGTCCCGGGGCAGACATTTTAGCCCGGGCCGGGGCAGCTGCCCCGGTGCCGGGGCCGGGGTCGGGGCAGACATATAACATATTAACATATACGTCACTAGTGGTACCATACTTCATGTATCACATCGTAAAATTTTTAAGGTGATTCTTTTTCTTTCTATTTCATGTCAGCTATGATACTGCATTGGTTGATAGGTTAGATAGGGTCTGATGCAGACAAAAAAAATAAATTTTTAAGATAATTGTCATTACTAAAACATAGGAAATTCATTCTTTTCCCGAAGAAACTGCATTGCATACATGAACTTGTATCAATTCATCTGCATGGTTTTTTAGCATGGTGCTATCGATCGTAATCACTGTTTATTAGCATAGGTAATCATAATAATAAACAGTCTTTTCAGATCAATGAAACCACGAGAATTAAGGTTGCGAA
The DNA here is from genome assembly GCA_963922205.1 of Romanomermis culicivorax. Lineage (NCBI taxonomy): Eukaryota > Metazoa > Nematoda > Enoplea > Mermithida > Mermithidae > Romanomermis > Romanomermis culicivorax. Next base: position 7,187 of record CAWUHX010000333.1, read on the forward strand.
AAATTGAGCAGCAACTTTCAATCTTTTAGTCGAAAATTTTTCAAATTTCAATGTTCTAGAAAGCAGGAAAATGTATCTTTCTCAACATCTTTAATACAAAAATTATGCACGCACCCGATAGTTTAGATTCCCCAAACAGATGGAATATCTGTCATTTTTCTGCTGCAAAACAGTAAAATATTCAAACACTGCAAAAGAATCGGGAAAAATCTTGATTTTTTCAACTATGTCAAGAAATAATACAAAACTCGAGAAGAAAGTTGGAGATACCACAAAATTGTGGTGAAAAATCAAAAATCACCATTTTCCCAAATAACAACTTTATCAACATCCTCATTCTCTTTGTCACTTTTGCATAGTGAATGACTGTCGCTCAAATCTGAATTCCTTTCAGCTCTAACTTCTTTGATACTACTTAGGTAATTTGAAAACATGTTTTGACATGTATGCTGAAGTTTAGACAAATCAGTAATAATAAATAGCTAATATAATCGTACGTTTTCTGGAAAAATCAATTGAAGTTGAAGTGCAGTTCCGGATATAATGAAAACTTTTAAACTTTTATTCAAATAGAACATGAATTTAGTGATTCCTAAAAGTATTACTGTCGAACTAACTACTGAATATTTACTTGTCACAGTCTAAACTTCAATTTTATTATAAATCGAGCTTGTTATACTATCAAAAATACTAATTTTTTGTAGTCTTGCCCCGAACCGGGGCCTGGGACAACCCTAGTTTTTAGGCAGATGAGCATTTACTGTCTAGGTTTTTTAACCATATGTGAGTTTGTACCAGTCTTTTTAACGAAGGAGCTGCTTTATTTGCACTTTTATGACAGGCACCCAGTTACTACCAAAAGATTTTGGCCATTTAACAAGGTGGCCACCAACCGAGAAAACCTGTAAATAACCAGAAATTTTTTTAGGAACCGGGGAATACTAAAATACTAAAAATGGGGCTTTTTCGTCTAACTACGAGAGAACATTGGGGTTTCTTGATCGAAAAAAGCATCTTTCATTTTTAATAGATTTTTCTAGCCAAGTGCGGATTTAGGGGGGCGGCCGCCCCACGGTACCGTTCCAACGTCGCCACCGTCCCAACACCACCACCGTCCCAACTCCGCCACTGTCCCAACTCCGCCACTTTCGTGTCCCAACACCGCCACCGTCCCAACTCCGCCACTTTCTTGTCCCAACTTTCGCAATCTTTCAAAAAGTTTATTATTTGTAACACGTTAAACTTAACCAAATGTGCTTATCATATCTATGAATGAACAATATTTTAAGATATAGGCGATGTTTCATTGTTTGACAGATGTTTATAGCCTTTCTTCCGGAACAGAAAATACAAATCTGGATCATTACGCGCCGCAATTATCACTAAATTACTCTTTAATTCCTGATTCATAAAATTTTCAATAGGACCAAAGTCACCCATGATTTGATTACACAAATTCGAATCAATTGACAACAAGAAATGAAAACAGACACGTATATTTGTATTTTAATGTGCAAAGCACACAGTTATTTTGGTAATATGCTAATGAAGTAAATTCCGGTCTCACGCTCGTTTTTCTATTTTTGGTTATTTCGGTAAAATTGTTTGTATAGTTAAGTACGACTATACAAACGAAGATTATATAGATATACCATGTATTTATTGCTTTAATGATAATATCAGTTTTTGCCATCCTATGAATTAGCAATGTCATGTTGTTAAGTTACAAAAAAATCTTTGTTACAAAAAACAAACTTTCTGGAAGATTGCGAAAGTTAGGACAAGACAGTGGAGGAGTTGGGACGGTGGCGGTGTTAAGACACGAAAGTGGCGGAGTTGGAACGGTGGCGGAGTTGGTACGGTGGCGGTGTTGGGACGGTGGCGGAGTTGGGGCACGATCGAATTAGCAATGTCGTGTTGTTAAGTTACAAAAAAACTTTGTTACGAAAAACAAACTTTTTGAAAGATTGCGAAAGTTAGGACAAGAAAGTGGCGGAGTTGAGACGGTGGCGGAGTTGGGACGGTGGCGGAGTTGGGACGATGGCGGTGTTGGGACACGAAAGTGGCAGAGTTGGGACGGTGGCGGTGTTGGGACGGTGGCGGTGTTGGGACGGTGGCGGAGTTGGGGCACGATCCGCCCCGCAGCCCCCCCCCCCCCGGAAATTCTGAAATACGATTTTTTTCTGTATATATAGAGACAAATTTGAAAATTTTTTTGAATTTTTTTTTGGAAAAATACTTAATTTTGAGCCAGAAAGATGTTGGACGTCGAGAAATGTCGAAAAACAACGTTTTTATCACAGTAGGCATGGTTATTGAGGCAAAAAAAACAATTTTTAAAAACCGTCCCCCCCCAACCGCCCCCCCCCCCCGAAAAAATTTCTGGATCCGATACTGTTTCTAGCTGGCTACATGATAGAAAACATCACCCATTGATCAAGTCCGAACATGGTTCGAGACTGGAAAATTAAATCGTAACATTTGATAGGGATGGGCTGAATATTCGGATCTGCCGATCATTACAATTTTCTGATCGACTCGGACCCACATTTATTGGATCCGGATCCAACGCTGTGGGAGATTGAGATCCGGTCATAATGAGAACTATATTCACTTGAGAATACATTGATTTTTTCAAATTTCTAAGTCAACAGCTGTCAAATTATACTTGACGAACGGTAATCTTTCAACTGTATCACCATTCAGAGGATTTCCGGCAGGACTGTAAATGTGAACATTGCAGTCCTATATCTGTAAAAAAGAAATCACATCGTCAGTTTTGATTTGTTATTGACTTCAAAGATGTAATTTTACTTGCTGAATGTGTCCAAAGCAGGCTTTTTTATGCACAATGCACTGTTGTTTTGGGCGTGCATAAAAATTTCTGTACATTTGCACACATTTTTCGTCGAGAAGCTGTCAAAGTTTTCGGCATGCTTTTTAGGCCAATTAGGAGCAATCCTTCCTAAAAATTTTGTTAAAATTCCGTTGAAAAAAAAATTTAGCGGCACAAGCCAAATTGACCTGTAAAAATTTCGGAATTTCAATGTAACTAAGAGGTGTTTTAAGCTACGAAGTTAGATGTTCCCAAATGTCGGCTTGGTTTAGTTTTTGTAAAAGAAGATTTGTTTGGTACTGCATCTATGCCAGTAATCCCCTCAGATGTCTCGTTGAATCTTTCCATCCATGTCATTTGTAAAAACATTAATGGTTCGTCCGTTAGTGCCAGAAGTTGTTTGGTTCCATAATCCTTCTATGGTTTCAAAGTCAAATAGAAGTGGACAGCAGGATTTTAAAGTATTTTTATCTGTCGAAAATTTATGTAGGTTAGATTTCTTAGTATAACTAAGCTCCTACATATTCTTTTAGTACGTCCAAGAAGAAAATCAGAATAAATCTTCCAAATCTGTACCATACATATAAAACTTTCATGTGTGTTATTAAAACAGTTATCCAATGAAATTGGTCCTCTCATAGAATTTAACGCTGGAAAGCAAACCATCTTATACCGACGTATATCATTTGCATCTAGTTGAATCCATCGTGATTCGTGTGTGTTTCACCTAGTGCAATTGCAGAACTTAAATCGATGAGTTCAGTTGTCCAGAGACTACTAAATGATTAATTATACCCTTGAGAACTTGGGATTAGTGCTTCACACTTTCAAAATTTTAGGACCCGGGTACAAGGTCTTTAGGGTTTCTTCAAACACATTTTCTTCAAACAAAAGTTTTTTTTCAAAAAAAATTTCTTTTCGTTTGGGGAAAATAAATATTTCAAAATTTTTTACACTTTTAAGCAAATTGTGGTGACCTGGTCACGCATCACAAATATTTGAAGAAGCCATTTCCAAGCTAGATATCCCACTAGGTCTGGGTTTAACCGTCTCTACACCGGTACATCATCATCGGTTTTAATGCATCTTCAATCTTATACATGATGCATCTCTCCAACTTTTATTGTTTTCTTATACTGAATCGAGTAACAATATTTCACACAGGCATAATTTCTCGAAGACTTTTTTATATTTCCGTTTCATGCTTCATTGTTAAAACACTGATTTTTTGTTGCTAAAAATACGCCACAGTGACTTTTTGAGAGCCATAAGCGGCCTTGTTAACACGTTGAGTAGGTACATGCACTGAATTAATAAAGGAAAATACGTTCATTCACTGTAACTGCACATAAATACAAGTAATAGTATATAAATATTCCATTTATACAATATATTGTTGAGATCCGGGTACCCGGGTCTACCGGGGTAGCACCCGGGTTTCATTTAGAAAATTTACCCGGGTACCCGGTGTGAAGCACTACTTGGGATACCAAATTTTGTGATTAACTACAAATAATCACAGTATGTTGCAACCAGACCTGTAGCCTGGAATTTTTTTTTGGGGGGCACACATTTTTTTACTTGATTTAGTGTAAAATTGGTCTTTCTGACTTTAATTTTTCTTAAAGGAAAAAAAATCAAAAAACCTTTGCCTTTTTTCATTACATGAAACATTTGGGGGGCATGGCCACTGCGGTGTATAACATTCTTCCTCTACAATGTTGCGGTCCGAACATGTGTCCATCATTAGTATTTTTAACATGATGGTTTTGTTCACGTTTAATTCATCTATCGCAGGTTTGATTACCGTATATTTCGTACAAGTTGGTGAAACTAATTTCTGACGCATCTACATATACCGATGATTCTTGACGATAAAAAATGTCCTTTCCCTATTATAAGTAAAATAAACCAGTTTTTGCCGTAATATGTGCCTATAAGTACGTAGCTGCAGTATTGTATAGATAACAAGAATTCCAACGTATCTGAACCTTTGTATGTGGACAATGCGCAACGCTGTTTGTGAATTTCATTTCGATCTAAATTATCATAGGAAACATTTAAAAAACAGTTTTTTGATTTTTTTCAGAACAGTGATTCAGCTTTGCACATTGCCGTTTCGCTACATCGACCAGATATCGTCCGAACATTGATAGATCATCGTGCAATATTGGACACCCAAAATAGGGAAGGATTTACGGCTTTGGATTTGGCCAAAAAATTACATTTCAACGATTTAGTGTTATTATTAGAAAAAACGATCTCCGACAGTAAAATTGATCAATTTACTGGTCAAAAACAGGATTCGCAAAGAAAAGAAAAAGTGAGCATTACAACATAAATCTCGTAGGTTATATGCAGGTTTTCTACAGAAAGCGAGGTCGAGCAGGTTTTTTCAGCTTTTTTCCACTATATGAACTTCTTCAGTTACCTACTATAGGTTCACTTCGAATTTTCATTCTTCCACGATCGTGAACTCCATACATTACTTATTCATTTATACTTTCTATTTCCTTTTTCTCCAATTATACATTGTACACGTTTCGTGTGAATTCAATCCAGAAGAAACCATTCGTCTTTATCCAGTTTTTTCCTTAAAGTCACATTAATCTCGTATGCTTGTCTTTGTAGTTAGTATCTCTGGGATTTATTTTTCACGTTTTTAGCAATTTTTCCCCACCAACAACCTTTCTTGTACCCAAAAGCCAAAAGCTGAAAATCATTATATTACCCCGTTTAGAAAAAATACTCCTTTTTTCTTCTGACGTTGATATTTATCTTTTCCGTGAGATTTTGGTCCGCTTGTTATGGTTCTAACGTCGAAGTAATCGTACATCATCACCAGTGTAGATCGATCGACGCCCCGCACCTTCTAAAATTGAATGTTGACCTCTTTGCCTGCTAACTGGAACTTAAACGACTAACAAGGTCTATTTGTGCTCGTTTTTCGCACAATATGCCATTTTCCGCATAGTTCACTTGATTTTGGCGCGTAGCGGATTATCCTTTCGTGCAAGATTCTCATTTAATAATTGGCGTTTATTATGTGGCAACGTTTTAGCTTATAATTTTGATCGTAAATGAGCTAGATGAGTTCTGAAGCACTAGGAAAATACGGATAGAGTTCGACATTTTATTCTGAGTATTGATCTCTTCAAGTTTTTCTGGTGTTATACGAGTATTTTTAGGAATCGCTATCAAAGTAGAAAAATTTGCATCTGGATTTCCATGTCGTTAGATGTTCTTGTAATTGACAAGAAAAAGCACTTTGCCTGGTGTCGACCCATCTTATAATTTTGTGATTTTACACCAAGGCTTGTCCCGGTGCTGACATTTTAGCCAGGGCCCGGTCAGACATATAACACACACATGTTCATCATTGGTATGATACTTCATGTATCATTTTTAGAAAAATTTCTAGCATGATTTTTTCTTTCCATTTCATGTCAGTTACGAATCTTTTTTTAGCGGCACACCCATTAGTGGTGCCGCTAATGGCAGTTTGACTCCATTAGCGCATAAAAATTTTATTAGTGCACAGTAGTTTCTTTCTTTTTACATTTGCGGTCAAGTTATTAGTGATTGTATTAAGCATTATTGAGAAATGTGTTATTGTAAACTTGTTTTAAACAAGGACAACACTTCATAGTATAACCTATAATCATCATTGTAAATTCTGAAATGAAAATTTGGTCTACTTTTGAATGGTCTTGCTCTGAAATCGAGCTTGAGCATAGGCATTCACCTATGGCTAATCACAATGATCGAAATGTGTGGTAGTCGATATTAATTTATCGCAGTCAAATTTTTTTAAAAGGAAGTTCTGTCGCTAGTATAGATCACACAAAGCTTTTTGCTTCAAAAAATTGTTCCAAGCTAGTTGAGTGAGTGTTCTGTGTGAGATCGTAAATTTCGTAATTCAGAAAATCGTAAAAATATCAAGTGTTAATCGCTTTCTTGTTTTTTTATTTAGAAGGAAACATTTCAAGAAAACAGGCTGTAGTAAAAATATGGCTTCCAAGTTGTGCTTTCTATAGTATTTCTTGTCCTTCAAAAAAAAAATTATCGAAACAAAATATCGTATTAAAGTCATGTGATAAATTTTCGACTCACGAAACAGTTGAAATTTTTTCTTGTCGTTGTGTTTTACAGAAGATGACAATTTTTTAATGTTGTTCGCATCTTAGACTTCAAATGTCCGATGACGTCACCCTTTTGGAAACTGAATTAGTTGACAGTAATGTTAATTAATTTTTTATTATGTATTAATTAGTTAAATTAATTAAAGTACTTTTAATTAATAAGTACGTGTTAATTGAAATAATTTTGATTTAGTTTGAACCCGATAAGCAGATGCACCATGGCTGATCTAGCCAGTGTGCACTGCTGATGTTTCCTATCAGAAAGATGATTTTGTCAACCAGATTACAAATCTACAAGAAATAAATTTTTTTCATGAATGAAAAAGAGAGTTTGGAGTTTTTATAAAGCGAGGCTACTTTGGACAAAATTCAACTTCGGATCGATGTAACTTTCGGTGTTGCTGTTCAAATTTCATAATTTTTTTAAAAAAGATCAGTCATGTGGTGTAGAATCCTCGTACAGAAAAAGGAGGATGTAAATTGTTTGCATCTCTTTATTTTAAAACCGTCTTTCCAAAGTTACCCCATGTTTGAGACTACTCTGGACAGTGGTAATTTTTTATTATAAAGTGCTACTAACCATACATGTGATTGGGAGGAAGTGCTATGGGAACCCCCCCCCCCCAGAAATCGTCGACCATATGGCTAGCCATTGGGCGACCGCCCCCCCCCCCCCCAGGATTTTCCAATCCAATGGCTATATGGTAGCCGTAGGGACCCCCATACTTTTGGTCGAAAAAATACTGAAAAATGGTGAAAAATGTGAATTTTCTTGGCGCTTCGCGCTATGAATACATTTTTTCGGTCATTTTAGGGAAAAATTACTATTTTTCGAACTTCTTTCGTAAAAAATCGAATTTTTTTTCCTTGAGAGACCTCTCCCCCCCAAAATTTTGGGAATTACTGACCCCCAGCCCCAAAAAAGTCGCCCAACCCCCCTCCCAGACCTCGGGGCTCCGTTACATGCTACTAACCTATTTTTTAAAGTTAACGAGGGCTACTTTGGACACGTTGATAATTTTCAAAAAATAAAGTAAAAAGAAGTCACAAGGCGGAAAATATGACCATAAGTTGACGATAAACACTTTATAAGGCGAAAAATCACTGATTTGTGATGAGATGAGAATGACATCAAATCATTACAAGGCACTGAACTTCAACATGGCGCTTCATGAAATTTTAGATACAATCTCCCCCCGGACGATTACTGAAGGTGGGCATATTTCTTCCAATTTTTTGTAGGAATGACGCCGCCAATTTCTTAAAATATCGAGTATCTATTAGAGATGTCCCAGGCACCGGCGCAGGTGCCATGGTATTTGGCACCGGCAGGTGCCACCGGTTTTGGCACCGGCAATTACTTTAAATATTATATACATGTTGATGAGTAAATACATACTCGGATAGAAAAAAATAAAATGATGTTGAATTTCTTTTATTTCCATGATTCTTAATCAACTTTTATAATTCTCAAATTTTTTGATAAATACACTAACATTTCAAGTTTTTTCTGGTTCATTTTTCACTTTTTCTGCCGATTTCTGCTCATCTAAATATTTCCTGTTAATCGATAGATGGGTCGCCAAGTGCTTTTTCAGGCCACTGTGCCCAAACCCATGTTTATCTTGACCACCACGGCTAATTCCTTTAGCACAATAGTTACATATTGCCTTTCGTTCGTCAGTTGTCGAAATAGTAAAAAACTTCCATATAACGGCGGAATGACTAGAATTGGCCATTCTTCAAAATAAAGTATAATTTGACTAAATTAAAGAACGAAATCTGCAAAAAACAGAAAAACAAATATTGTACATGGGATCCAGAACTCATCTTTAAATAAATTACATTAATAGCACATATAGGAGAACACAAGAGTCATAATAAATAGATAAAAAAAACATGTATGATTGGCACCGGCAAAAAAGCTGTCACCGGGACATCCCTAGTATCTATTGGTAGGCACCATTCTTGCAGCGACAAGCATCAACAATCAACTCTTCTTCTTCTTTTGCGAACACTGTTGGCTTTCTGACAGCTTCTTGTTAGCCTTGTTCGCCGACGTTAACTTCAGAATATTAAACACCAATATAGCTTGTCACAACGGCTTTCCACCTTTGCCGCATTGCACAGCATCAGTCAACACACTACCCAAATAATTAATATAGCTTCGAGAATCTAATTTAGGTCCACCTTAGAATGCTGAAAAATATTCAAAACCGTTTGTCCAAGGTTACCCCGCGACCAGACGTCCCCAAGCTCAGATTTTCAGGAGGGGCTAAATTTAAAAAATTGCGATGGTAGTGTGGCAAAATGTCCACTAACCACGTCATTTTCCCCAAAATCAGGCAACCAGTGATCAATATTTAGGTCCTTAAGTGGGGGTAATACTCCCCTCATACCCCTCCCTAGGGTAGTCTGCCCGCGACCAACAGATTTTGAGGTTTCAACAAAAAACGATTTCTACACAAATTCTTGTTGAACTGACACATATATTGATAATTAGTGATGTTCGTCGGATATCCGTATGTCCGAACATCCGAATCTTTAATGGAAAACTTACATCACATATGACGAGTAAAAATAGGTATATATGTCAGAGCATTAAATAAATTCGTTGAACAAGCGATAGTGAAATCCAATCTAAGTAATTTTTAGATGACATAAATGCGAAATGATCATGTAAAAAAGTTGAGAGCTAATGATAAATATGTTATGCTAATATTGACAAGCTTGCAGTTTTTCTGCCTTTTTGTGGTTTATCCTCTCCTGTGGTAGATATTTTCTGTAGTTTTTTAGGTTTTTTATTCTGATTTCTTTCCTCTAATTGCGTTAACAGTATTGTTTCTTAGGTTAAATGAATTACCCAAAAAATTTATACTAATGAATTTTATTCAATGTCTGTCTTTGCGGACTCCGACGTTTATCCAATGCCATTCGAAATTCAGTCTGTGTAGGAAATAGAGTTTCAGCACATTCAGTTCAAAATGTAAATAATTTTCTTTGTGGTCTCGTATAGTTCTTGTATTGTACTTAAAAATTGTCAATAACAAACTGAGATGAACAAAAGTATCAACGATTTCAAGTTTGTTCATCGCAGTATACCAATTTCTTTTATAATTTACTCTGTTTACTTTAGCAGATTTTTGTTAACTTAGTGTAACTATATTATTTTCATTTTTTAATCAATATTTTTTTCATAAATTTAAACAACCACGGGATAAATCGGTTTTTCTACTATCGCACGGGCGCCAAAGTAACTTAAAAGCCGGTAAGTTACGACGGGCGCCAAGTTGTGATACAATCGACTGGACTTACCAAACACAGGCACAATTTCTTCTTATTTATATTTGTAGTTCTTGGAACCTTTTTTCAGCTTTGAGTTTTGCCGGAAATGTGGAACGAAAAGTCGACCGTTAAAAACAAAAAAGTGTCTTCTGGTTCATTTTAGGAAGTCAAAATCTGAAAATTTTATAGCGCCGTGCTCTTGTTTTAGATACAGTTATCATTATTAATGTGACCTTGGCTCGAACGCGGCTCTCCGGATGTTCAGTACCGTTTCTCAATCACCAACACAATCAGTTTTGTCCAAGAACCATTGATATTCAGCGTTTAGTTTTTGATTCTAACTTTTCTCATGATTTTACCCTCATTTTTTTCTCGGCGCCGGACGAAATATTTTTAAACCCGTACCGGCCGGCGGAGGGCCGGCGAAATATTTAATCCAGCGCCGGCCGGCGAAGTATAGCGGGGCAAGCAAGGCAATTTGAAATAAGAAAATTTTTGTTATATATAATCATCTTTCAAAAACCGTTTTAGAAGCTTAGTTTTCGTAAAATTTTAAAGCAGTGAACACAAGTCGATTTTGTCACATATATATGACCAGATATCTGGATAACCGAATATCCAATCTCTATAAAAACCCGGATATCCTGATGTCGAAAAATATCCGAGAAGTATCACTATTGATAACAAAATCGTTAGCTAGGTCGTCTGAGGATCAAGATGCAGAAAAAATTAACTCACGAACTTCATTTTTAAACTGACACTAGCAAAAGCTTGCATACTAACTAAATTTTTCACTCAAATAAGCGACATTAAAAAAATAAAAACTACACAGTAAAACAACGACAATCAAATTAGTTACCGTTCCAATATTGTTGAAGTCAAACTGTGATATGATATAAAGTTTATTTCCTCAGAAACAATAGAAATTCTTAAAACTCGCTTTAAGCAAAAAACGTAAAATTTGCCCAGTTACCCCACTGTACAAAGTAGCCCCTACTTAAATTAGGCAAACAAGTTTCGAAATAATCAACTGACTCAAAATTTGAATTTGATACTGAAATTCTTTCTGATTTAACATTTTTTTCCGACTGGTGATTACTAAATTTTTTCTAGATGTGTTCTCCATTATACCCTATTTTTTCTCGTTATGTTCTATTTAATCACTCTTTTAATTGAACTTCCATTGAAGATCCGCACCATCATAACTGCATATGTCTTTCAACGCATATTGACGCTCCCAGCATTTTATAACTCTCCCTGACTTTTTTCATTTCTAGCTTCCGCTCACATCTTCCAATGAGTGATACGTACTGTTTTTAATATTATGGGCAACGTTACCGCGATAATACCAATGGAATCCTTGATGAGGACTTAGATCTATTTCTCGACTGTTGATTGTCTTATCTCTCGAAAAAACTGGCTCGTGAAACCACATAACCTCGGACGTCATCTTGTATGGAACTCAAGTTTTTCGTTGAGGCTTTTTGAAGATAATATGCGATGACATTAAACAGAAACGACAAGGATTGCAATCAGCTTGTTGATAAACCATGAGGTATTGATTAAAGAAAGTAAAGTGAGACAGAATATAACTTGTTTATAATTGTGGAAAAGACTGAAAAAGGAGAATGTTCGACGAATAAACGTTGTCAAAAACGAAGTAAAGAGAAATTTGAAATATAATTTATGATGATAAAATGAAGAAACAAGCAAAATTGTGATAAAGTAAAATATTTGTTTCAAAAAAGTGTGTTTCAAACATGTTTCTTTTTTTAGTACGAGTCCCATTAGCACGACTAAAATTTTCATTAGCACCGTTCCAACTGTATTAGCACTGTGCTAAAAAAAGAAAACGTTGGTTTCAAATAGGAATTCTTTCTATTCTGATTCGAAGGTGATACATTCTCATTCTTTGCCTCATACTGCCACGAATTAGGGACAAACGTTATTTATAGCAGTTAACTACTTCCTGCAGACTAGAATGTTCACGTTCTCCGGAAATTTTCGTCGTAAAATCGTGTGTCCATCACAATAACCGGCCTCATCTTGGCGCGCTACGTCCGTAAATATGCATATCCTTGAGCTGAAATTCTCAACGGCTTTTTGTTTATTTTCTAGCTGCTACCAGTGCAACTGAGTTTCCTTCCACATACTATACGCCTACTCCGCGAAAAACTTCCTATGTGTACTTTTCAGAGCCTACAAAATTGATGGGCATTTCTTAGCGCACATAACATAATTTAACTTATGGGATTGCTGCTGATTGATGCTTTTTGCAAATATGAGGCGTCTGTATAATTTCTTCAAGTTAATTTTCAGTCTGCTTTTTTCCAAGAAACTACTTTCTCTCATCTGTGTTAGTCATAATGGTATGTATTTTAAGATGCTTTATCATTTGCTATTCTATGTTCAGAGCTGACTATCCTTCTAATCTCTGGTCGTCTTTTTTCTTGTGCTCCGAATCAATAACTTTTTTGACGTGATGCTTGGCTCATTAGGTGGACGGGGCGGAAAGATGCCATGCTTCGTGTTAATAGTTCAATGCTTTCTGAATCTCTCTGCACGGTTCACATGTGCCTTCGTTATGAGATCAATGATCAAGCAATATTAATCTCATCTCGAGAAACACCTGAATAAATTGTTGTAGCTCTTGTTGAAAACAAACAAGGTTTAATATTTTAGATCTAGAATCCGCTGGTACTTGAGCTGAGATTCACAAATAAAGATTTCCATGTTTCAACTGCCGAATTTTTTTATATTATAATGCATTCAGTATTCCACAATAGTCTGGGTGTTTATAATATTGAAATATGCATAAATTTCCCGAGTATGAAAATTTTGCCTATAGCTGATCAGTTAAAACAGATGCTGATCGCAGGCATAAATATACAATATTTAGCTTGATATAAAAAAGTTCCCTAATAATGTTCATTTTAAAATTATTTACGTCAAACTTGTTGAACATTATAGACATTTTTGTTTCTATATATGCTTGTAAAAATTCTGTGGAATGCACATTTTCACACCATATTTACTAGGTAGGGTGTAGACGCAGCCTATGCTTCATATTCGACAGCAAAGATACAAATTCTTGTAGAAAGTATTTTTTTCCGCGCCCCACAAACAAATTTTGTTTAGCCCTTGCCCGTACGCCATGTTGTTGTCTGATGGCAGAGCACCCCATGGGGGGGTATTACCCCCGTCTTAGATTTGGAAATTCATTCACTACCCCCATAAAAACAGCTCACTATAGCAAAAAATTTTGGTAGACTTCATCCTCTCCCCAGTAGGTTATACTAATTCGAGAAAAATTGTAGAATGTGTGATTCTGAGGAATAACTCACTGCTCTTTTTGACACATTTACTGAGCAAATAATAATGAGAAAGTATGCAACTTCTGTGCCATATAGCGATTTTTAGGAAAGGATATCAGCACATTAATATATACTACTTGTAGGAAATCATTATAAATATAATTGGGAGATGAAATAATGACTTATGTATATGTGATTAATCAAAAAATCGCCCCTTGGGAAGAAAAACATTATGTTCTTAAAATTCTGCCTCTTCATGCTCTCCTTTTTTTCCCGGCTTCTGCATTGGGTCTTCTGTGCGCATATGGTTATCCAAGCTGTGGCGCATACTTTCCTGCTATGAGTTGAGACATGTGAGGTCTGTTGACATGGATCAGGAGTGGTACCTGGTTTCAACCTCGTGGTTCATAATCTAATAGGATTAATAATACTAAAGCCACATTCGGCATGAGCACTTTCAATTGAAAGCAGCCCGATTTTTGAAATGTGCAGGAATCAGTTGACACGACAATGTTCAACGTCTGACTATTCTCTGCATATAATTAGTACATTCAAGTTACATGATTGGGAGCTGGAAAATGGGGTTGAAATTAGGCAAACTATTATTAGTTTGCCTAATTAATTTTAATTATTATGTGAAATTAGGTGAGGGGCATTAATCATTTTTGTAAGTTCGAAAAACTACAACTCCCCCCTCCTTAGCAAAAAATTGAGAGCAAAAAAAAAGGTCACGGCATATTTCAAGTACTACCCCTAAAATTTACGATTTTACCCCTACCTAAATTTTTGACCTTGGGGACCTCTGTCTGATGGGCATGCAGCTCATGGAAACCTTTCACTGTAGACCGTTATTTTCATGGAAATCTTTCACTGTAGACCGTTATTTTTTGCCGTTTTCTGGGTCTCGTTTCCCAAAATTTAAGATTACAACGCATAATAATCTCCACGGTCTTTCATTAAATGTCGTATGTTGAATATTATATAGAAAATTTCGAGGAAAAGGTAAATACTTGTTCTGATTAATAGATACCGGAAGGAATTGTAGATAATATGCATTTGCTACTGGTTGCTTGAAATGAACTTATCCCATATTTTTGTGACCACTTGATCAGAAAAAATTCAAGGTCACCGAAAATGTGCTTGAATATCACTTTCTGCTTCCTTGTGAGTTTTGATAACTTGGCTTTTCCACGATCAATTTAGTTTACGCTAATTTTGTGTTGATTTTTTCGTTTTAAATGAATATCTTTCCTATTTGATTTTTTGCAGTTCAAGCGGTATTTGGGTTCTATTCGAAATTATAGCAGCGGTATTAGCAGGATAGGCTAGATAATTACAGCTTCTACTAATTAGCGTTTTAGCTTAGTGAGTATATTGTATTTAAAAAAAATTGTTTAATATTTCCTGCGAGCGACCTATAATGATATCGGATTCTTCTTTATCGTCTAACGGTTTAGCCAAGTATAGTAACGGATACGACGACGGCCAAATTCCGTACAAACAATTGACTAGACCCAATCACATCCTGTTGAACGGGGAAAACAAGGTATTTAGATCATAAAATTAGCGTATTTTCGATTGTGTCTCACTGGCGTCCAACGTCATAGACGCCAAAGCGAGACTTGTTTTACTTTGGCGCCTCGCTCGTTTATTAAGACATACAATGCGCCAATGTAGGACGGGCGCCAAAGTGAGACGGGTGCCAAAGTGAGACGAGGCGCCAAAGACGGGCGCCAAAATGAGACTGTATCTAAATTTCACGCAGGAAGATGCAATGCTATTCCCTCAGAGATAGCATATAGAAAAGAAGTAAATGGTGATCGATAAGAAAAACTGCTGACTGCTTAGTTGAGTAAGATAGCAGCTTGGATGTTTTACGTATAATTCACGACTATCGGACATCCGAAGATAATGCAACACTGCACACCACGCTTCATAATCTAAAATCGTATCTTATCCGAATAAAACTCCTCATTTGATTGTTTTGTATCAAAACAATCGCTGTCAGTTGGTTTTCCGTACTACTCTGTTTATTGAACCATGAATAGAATATAAAGACTGAATTTTTTAATGATTAACATTTTGAGCCATAAAAAATCCATTTTTGAGTAAAACCATGTGAGTTTTGTGAATAACGGACTACTTTAATTCTGCATTATCGGCTTCGTTAAACTTTGTTGTTTTTTCTTCAATTTAATTTTTTTAGTTTCCCCACTCATTCGACATTGTTTCTTATCGTCCAAACCCCAACACCGTCCTCCAGCCATTCGCTAATGACTGTCATTATCAAACTATGTAGACTAACCATCAAAAGCTTTTTTGTGGTGGCGGTAATCATGTGAAATAATTTTTCTATTTTTTTGCGATTATACATCAAAAATTGATCAGAGAAGGTCGTTTAATCATCAAGGTACACAATGCGTTTTTTACACTTCCCTCTTTAGAAAATTTATCGACGCGCAGGTTGTAGCTTTTTGAGAAAATAGTGACTAATAAAAAATATAGCATTGTGGAAACTTGTTTTCTCCAGTACAGAAGTCTTTCCCTTTGGGCGAGTTTCGGTCCGTCCATTTTGTGTGAATGAACATCATTTTCTTGTCATATTGTTTTCTTTAATGGTGAAATGTTTCCCCCTGGTAACGAAATTTTTTTCGAGTTAAATGCCGAATTTTTATCACAAACTTTGAGTGGACTAGTATAAATTTCAAAAGTAATTTGGTGTTCTGGTATTGCATTAGCTAATTAAGTAGCATCAGCTACTTAAAATTGTGCTAATGTTTATTTTTCTGGTTCTGAGTTTGAAATTCTGCAATTTAATCCGGTTATCAAATCTTTGAATTGGAATGAAAATGTTTGAATTTGTGCATTGTTAACGGCACATTGTAAATTTCCGAAATCTGATTGTTTTGTTTTTGATAGAATTAATAGAGCCCTAGTCGATATTGTTGCCGAAACCGTAAAATAAAAACCGAAGAAAATAGAGAACATAGAAAAATATTAACAGATAAAGAAATCCGAAATACGCTTTTGATTATAGTCTTGTCAGCCAACATTTCTCGTGTCTTTAATCACCAAGACTTTAAAGTAGGGTTGTCCTGGGGCGGACATTTTAGCCGGGGCCGGGGCAGACATATAACGTACTAACATATACGTCACCAGTGGTATCATGCTTCATGTCATTCATGGAAAAATTTCTAAGTTCATTTTTTTCATGTCAGCTATCATAATACATTGATTGATAGGTTAGTAAGAGTTTGAGTATTTTAGACAAAAAAATTTAATTTTTAGGATAATTTATTACTAAATATGAGGAAGCTCATTTTTCCCAAAGAAACCGCGTTGCACACATACCTGGACACTTCTATCGATTCATGTGCAGGGTTTTTAGCGCGGTGCTAACGAAATCAGAGCTGTGCTAGTTGATATGTTTGAACGTTAGCATGCATGCTAATGACTGGAAGGGAAAAGTTTTTGGAAAAAGTTCGAGAATAAAGTTAAAGATATAACAAAAATTGAACAATTGTATGTTTTCTGAAAAAATCAATCAAGAACCTGTATTGAAGTTGAAGTGCAGTTCCAGATACAATGAAAACGTGTAAACTTTTATCCAAGCAGAACGCGAATTTCACGATTCCTAAAAGTATTACTGTCAAACTATCTATTGAATATTCACTTGTCATATTCTAAACTTCAATTCTATTATAAATCGAGCTTGTTTTCCTATCAAAACTGCTGGTTTTATGTGGTCTTGCCCCGAACCAGGACAAGCCTACCCCGGGGCCGGGGCAGCTGCCCCGGTGTCGGGGCCTGGGACAACCCTACTTTAAAGTATTCTAACGCTTGTTTTCCATTTTGTTGAGAACCACTCTCATTGTAATCTGGGAATTGAGAGTACAATCAACTTGGGAAAATTAGATTTTTTAAATTTTATTTATTGGTTCTTTTTCGATCACGCTAAATTTTGAACTCAAGTTTTATTCTATTCAAGAAAACTATTTCAATTTAAAAAATGCTTGCCAAGTACAGGTTTTAACCTTACGACGTGTTGTTCATTTACAATACTTTTGAGTTCCAAAATGTATTATCCTTATGCAATCAATCATAATAAAGCTTTCTCTAACTGTACCCGGTAGTTTATCTAACGGACAGTGTTGTACTTTTTGCGTTTTTCTTTTGCGTTGATGTATTTACTCGAAATATATATTCCAAATTGTAATCTAATGGTTGCATCAGTGAATCAATATGCTATGCTAATGCCTGCCGTATAATAGTGTAGAAAATTTATTTTTGCAGGCTTTCTTCTAAATTATATACATTGTTCCTTGAAATATCGATTTATTATTCTGAATTTGATTTACATAATTTTCAGTAATACCCAATTTCACGGTTATTCAAAGTTTACAACCTTTGAATTCGTTTGAATAATCATTAGAAGTTGTTTGAAATTGCTTAAAGCTTCATAACTGAACATATTTTTTGATAATTAAATTACATAAAACGTTAAATTCATCACTAGACCTAGGCAATGTTCTTTTGTCGATCCCATGTGGAGAGAAACGGTAAAATTTATTATGAGTTAGTTTGCAGACTGCCCCATGGGGTGGGTTATTAGGGGGTATTACTCCTACCTGAAGTCCTAAAAATTCATCTCTGGGTTTTTAGGACTCCAGACTTTGGGGAAAATTACGTGTTCAGTAGACATTTAGCTAGATAACCCCCGTAAATTTTTAAGTTTACCCGTGTCTGAAAATCTTATCTTGGGGACCTCTGGTAGTTTGGGTTCCACCATTAGAGATATAAAAAGCTACAAAATATTTCTTTTTATCATGAATATTCACTTTCGATCCAACCAACCAGAAAGTAAATCGATGAACCAGCCATCCAGAAAATTAATCAACAAGTCAGGAAGCCAACCAATCACTTGTTGCTTCAATGAATCAAAAAGGAAATCAACCAACCAGAAATTCAGAGGAACAATCAAATAACCAGGGAATCAACCAATCGATCAGCCAATTAACCATTGAATCAGTAAATCAACCTGCCAACCTGGGAATCAATGTACCAATCAGGAAATCAACCAACAAATCAGGGAATCAATGAGTGAACCAACCAGGAAATCAACAATCTAATCCAACCAGGGAATCAACTAGGGATGTACCAGGCACCAGCGCTGGTGTCAGGGTATCTGGCACCGGCCGGTGCCTGAGGTTTTTTTCTCAGATACTTGGATTTTGGTGAAACGTGTTTCAATAACTCCAAAAAACCTTATCTTCTGCAACAGATATGGGCTGTTGATCAAAGCAAATAAACTTCACGATTTTTGAACTAAAACTTCTGAACTATCGTGGTCAATGTTCCAAGTTTTTATGAAACCAGCTTCTAAGATCGTCAGATTGCCGATATTTGTATTTTTTCCCTGTTTGAACGTTAATTTTTGCTTTTCCTGTTGCCTTTCATCTGGCTAAATATTCAACATTAGCCAGTGGATGAGTCGCCTGCCAAGTGCATCTTGAAGCTGCTGCCCGAGGCCTTGTTTATCTTGACCACTTCGGCTAATTTCTTTAGTGCAACAGTTGCATATTGCTGTAGTTTCTTGTCATTCACCCAATTGTCGCATTCACCCAATTGTCGTTCACCTAATTTTCATTCACCCAATCGTCGTTCATCGAATTGTCGGGATCCCATTATCGGGTATTCTCATGTGAGCGATTCCCAAGCGAGTGATTCTAATGTAAGCGATTCCCGAGTAAGCGAATCCCCAATTGAGCGATTTCCATGTTAGCGAATTCCAAATTGGGCGTTCCAAACGAGGAATCGAGAATTTAATAACACTTTCTTCATATTTTCGCATATTACATTATGTTTTTCTTTGTATGTGTTTCTTTTTTCTTTCATTTTATATGTCTATTGCATACAGACATGCTCGGCAAGAATTTTCTAGGGAGGATGGTACATGGACTTTTTTCCCTGGGAGGGTAGGGGGTGGGTGAGCAAAAAAACAAAAAAAAGTTCTACAAGCCTGTTTTTCATACAAAATAAGCACAAAATTCGTGAAAAAAGCTGTCTTGAAAAAAGTTCAAGGGATATTTTGACGATTTTTTGGCCAGAGGGGTGGCCAGGGTCTTAGGTATGGGAGTTTACCCCTCCCTACCCCCTATGTGCACGTATGATTGCATATGTTTTCGTTTATGTATGTTTTTACGTTTTCATCTTTTGTCTGTGCCTCCTTTCATTTTCTTGCTTCTTGTCTTCTAATTTTTTTCTTTTTTTGTTCATGATACAATATATACATTAGCTAGCATTTCAAATAACCGTAGTCTTCCGTATAATTCTTGTACAGTTCGGTATGCTTGAGTCTTTCGTCGTTGTAAGTGTGAAAATCTTCATACAAAAGTATAAACAAAAGAATGCTGGAAGAAACAAGACATCACGAGAAAGGAAACGAAAAAAATAAAAAAATTAGAAAAAGAAAAAACATAAAAAGTGACAAGGAAGAAGAAGCAAGATAGAGAAAGCAGCAAGGAAGAAAGAAAGAATGATGTGAAAAAAGAACAAAAGAAAAAGAATCAGGAGAACGAAAAAAGAGAAAGATAAAGAACTAAAAGCAAAAAACTATGATGGAGAGTAAGTAAGAACGAACAAAATATCACAAAGGATTAAATAAAATAGGGAATAGATAAAATAAAATAGGGAATGCGGAATTGTTTAATAATTACATGGGAGAAAATGCTTATTAAAATGACAACTTGTAATATATTGTTTCATGAGCAAAAAAGAAGTAGAAGACGAGAAAAAAGAAAATGGAAGAAAGCAGAGACAAAAGATAAAAATGCAAAAACATACATAAACGAAAATATAAGCAACACACGGAACGAAAGAAAAAAGAAATACATACAAAGAAATATATTAGGGAAAGATGGAAAATGTGAAGAAAGTGCTATTACACTCTCTATCGCTCGTTTAGAATCGCCCAATTGGGAATTCGCCCACTGGGGAATCCGCTGAATGGGGATTCGGTCACATGAGAGTCGCTCAATTGGGAATTCGCTCTGGGAATTCTGGGAATTCAGTCAACGGGGAATCGCTCGCTTGAGAATCGCTCAGTTGAAAATTGACTCTACGTTTTTACACGAAGTTTCAACAACAAAACAACAAAAGGTTCAGTAGTAGTGTAGTTGACCCATTGTATTATTACTTAGTACGTGACTTCTTTTTACATCTTTGCAAGCAACATTAAAAATGTCCGGGTATATCTGCCGGATATCTGGATATGAAAATTTTCCTAGTTTACATCACTAGTGAAGATAAGTATTCTAAAATTAATGTTGTCTTTCAATAAATAGCAAATGTCATATATGTAGAACAGGAATATATTAGGTCCTAAAACCATCCTTGAGGTTCTTATGAGTACACCACTCAAAAAACTAATGTCAACATAGTAAGTATTCATTACTTTAACTTGCACGCAAACAGTAACTATATTAAGTTTTTTGAGTAGAAACGTGGCTTAAAACAATTTTCTTATTTGGGACAAATTTTAACGCTTTACACATTTGCCGAAAAAGTTTCTGGAAAAGACAGCCCTTCTCGACACAAGTAAGCTGTCAAGGAGTTGAAGAAAAATAACTTAGAGAAAAACAGACTGCTAACTGAAACGAAAAAAATATGGCAGAAATTTATTTTCAGAAAAAAATTGTTGAGCTTGCAAATCGCACAATCGAAAAAATGCCGTAGAAGTATTTTAATATCAATTGGATCAATCGTAGAAGTATTTTAATATCAATCATTTCAATATCAATTTTTATGATAACGTCTGCTTTATAACGTTATACTTTTTTACAAGCTCTCGTCAGTACTGGGCGACGATAGAAGCTCTTGCAGGTCGAAGAATCTCAATTTTTGGTTGATTGTCTCATTTCTGAACTTTAATTGCTTTTTTCATTTCAAAACTGATTTGATTTCTGTTGTTTTGACCAAATTTTGAAAAATATTTGATCTATAGCTGATATTTTTTGTTTTACATTTTGTTAGTGGCGCTATCTGGCTGGTTGAAAATTCCCAAAAACCTGGAAAATTTTGAAAAATTTACCAGGTAAACCTGGAAAAATTGTGGAATTTCATTTTGGAAGACTGCTGGACACCCTGTTCCAGCCATAATTTTCGCCCTGACTTCACATGTTTTCCAGCTTCGCTAGATACACTGGCACGTCCTGAAAGTGTGTAGATTCTGAAATAATTTTAAAAATAAAGTTTGATTACATTCTGTTCCAGTTCCTCACCCTTGTTTGGCTTGAGAACGAACACCAACGAACTTTTTGGTCTGGCTGGTACCAGATGAACCGATACGGTTTGTCCAGGTATGACAGTCACCCCAGAATTTTCAGTGTGTGACCTTAACCACTGCCAAATCCCGCCAATCCTTCCCAGAACCAAGGCTCCTTTACACGTATGTTTTCATTTTTTAATTGAGAAAAAATCTGCGTTAGTTTTTATGAGACTTTTATGAGAAATGAAGTCATTTCAAGCATATCCGAAATTTGTTCGATTTTGATCAATTTTTGCTTGAAGATTTTTACAAAAGTTCGCTATGTTTCATGATTTTTTCGATGATAACGATATTTCCCACTATTTCCATGGAATATAGCGCTTTTTCGTCTAGAAAAAGTTACTAGCTTCTTTTAAAACCACGCAGAGTGTACTTACGGCTTGATTATTAACCGCCTTCAACGTATTCTTCCTACTGCCCCTAGGTGTTATTAGCGCTAGTTCTTCTAGATGCAGAAACTGGCTCAGCATCGATTTTCTTCCAGCTTTAGTATAGGCAAGCCGGCCGACACCCGCAAGACATTTCACTCCCTTGCTTTTCTCTATTCCGTACATATTTACAGGCAGTTAGTTATAGTTCAAGCCTGTAAAACGGAACGTAGATCTAACATATAACACAGAATGCTATGTACTAGAGCCAGATCTTCCGGTCCATATCCGCTTTTTTCATCAATTTTGAGGCTTTATTTTTGGCGATGTACAGCTTCTCCGACGCTAGCAAGATATTCTTCTTCGACCACCAGCTAAACCGTCGATCCCAAATTTGAGAGGCTTGGAGTAAAATGATAGTACTACCAGCCAGTCCTAACCGCAACCCTTTCTCCGTCTTCTCGATACAGAAATTTTCTACATTGTTCCAAAATTTCGATTAGATAGAGCGCCTCTCGCTTTGTCTTTCGTTTGATTCTATTTTCTAGGAGTTGCGTTGCTTCTAGTGATTTATGTTATACCTTAATTATTGTTAAGACCTATTTCCTTTTGTTTCCACCGAGAAAAAATTTAGAAATCATGCCTGAAGCTTAAAACAATTTAGAGGGAGGTTAAAATTAGACAATGTCGTCCGCCCTCGCTATTGAAGAAGATTCAGAGAAAAAGGTCTGCGTGTTTTGTTCGTGCAGAAGATTATTCTGGGATGATCTTTTTCGGGACCATGCGATTTATAGTTTCCCAGACGATTTTTGTATTTTTTTCAGACGGAGAGCAGCAACGCCAGCTTCTTGCGTGCCGCTAGAGCCGGCAATCTAGAAAAGGTCTTGGACCTCCTAAAAGGCGGCATCGATATCGATACATCTAACGCGGTAAGTTAGTACTTTTGAAACTGTCTTATCCAGATTCAGTTTTTCGTTGTTATCAGGGTAAACGAATTGGAAGAAAAATCCTGTAGTAACTTTTCCTGATTTTGGGAGCATGATCATCTAGAAAAAATTTTCATACGAAAAATATTTATTATAAAAAAATTTTCGAAGAAAAATTTACCTGTTAAAATTTGAATCGATAGTCATGTAACACATTTTGATGTCAAGACGAAGCTCTGAAATCATCATCATTCTGTCTGCTTTTCTATTATGCTTATAAAATTCTGAGAGAGGCCATTTCTTTAGGATTTAAAAACTTCATTGAATGAGAAAATACCTCTGTTCGTCGCAAGGGATTAGCCAAAACAGTCAAAACACGCAGTTAACATTGATCGGAGTCCGTTTTGTTCACGTACTTGTTGTATACTTTACACAGTTTATATTTTCATTTCACGTGTCGAAAAGCCTGACATGGGGACATACGGTTAAAGATATTTGGCCTGTATAAGTTGATGCTTGAGAAGCTGAGTCGAGTAGTAGATGACAGAAAACTGTTCGGAAGAGAAAAGAGCTCGTCCCGTCTGAAATCCTTAAAATGGGGAAAATATTTCAAATCCATTTAGTTGATTCACAAGTTAATTCATTTTATTCTTGAGCATGAAAATCTAAAAACAGTGAAACACCGTATAGTATTATTCTAATCAAGAGCTCGCACATCTTTTCTATTAGTTAAATTTTGTCTCAACTCTTTTTGCTTTTGGTGTTCTTTTTCGATTCTGCTTTCCAATAAGTGCCTTAATATGATATTCCCATGAATTACATTTGGCTGATTGAAATGAATTAAATTTTACCGTCAATACTCTAGTGGATAATTTTTTTAAATTCACCATGTTTTTGGTACTGACTCCGCCGGAAGATTATTTCTAATTAGAATCATAGAGTAATGACTCGTGCATTTCAGAGAACCTGTTTCTCCTTTTCATTTGTTGTGTTAGTCTTCTTTCCACTCTTCCGCCTATAAAATCTTGACTTCTTTTCATTGACGAAATTCAAGTTTTTTTAATTATGCACTTATAACGTGATTATAAGCTGCATTATTACCTGATGAGATGCAACTCATCTTAGATAGATTGATTAAAAGTTAATCTACTTTTAGAATGGTTTGAACGCTTTGCATCTGGCTTCAAAGGAAGGTCATTCGGCGGTCGTCGGTCAATTATTGAAACGTGGCGCTAAAGTTAATGCCGCCACCAGGGTAAGATTTAGATGCGGGGTATGCGTTTCTTATTTTCTTCATAATGTGCATCTTTCCACATTTCCAAAACATATTACTGTATCCAATCAGTCACGGGCTCCCGAGTTTCAATGGTTTTTAGCTAGAATGAGTATTCAACGTTCATAGATCGAAAATAGACCATTGATACAAATGACCATTCACTTTCCATATGAGCTCACAACTTATATGTCCATTTCATTTGGTTTATTTCGTGCATAAAAGCCTCATTTTGGAGAATAGTTCTCTCGCTCTTTCGTTTCCTTGGAGATTTTGATTGGGATTCTATGGTGCTTCGAAACAAACATAAATATTAGCATTATGGTGTTACGCACAAACAGGGTTTGGGAATCAATATGGAGGAGAGCATAACTAGATTAGCATGATAAAAAGAATTTGATTAATCACTTCATGGGAATGATATTTTTAGAACTAAAATAAAATTTAAAATAATTTGTATTGCTTGGCAGATTGATTGAATCGAAAATTTGCACAAAAACTTTAATTTCACGCAAATGTTTCGGAATTACAGAGTTTTTTAGATTTTTGAGATAGAGACTTCTTTTTATACAAATGAAAAATTGTTGAACTTAATCTTAATATCTTTCCTAGAATCAACTCTTGCGAAAATTTTTCAGAAAGGCAACACCGCGCTACATATCGCCTCTTTAGCCGGCCAACTTGACATCGTAAAACTTATAATCGAAAATGGCGCCGACGTTAACGTTCAGTCGCAAAACGGCTTTACGCCGTTGTACATGGCAGCTCAAGAAAATCACGACGCAGTTGTCACTTTTTTGCTACAAAACGGCGCCAATCAATCCTTAGCGACCGAGGTAAAGCATAATTGATAGAGTGCAACCTCTGGTCTGTAGAAAGATGCCCATGCCATAAGTAGTGATTTTTATTTTTTGAGTCAAGGTTTCATTCATTGATTCTATGATTTTCATCTGAATAGTATCTCTTTTATACATTCTTTGTTCAGGTGCCATAAAATGTGGGACATTTATTCAGTGTTAGGCCCAAGATTCGTGTGATCCTGCAACGTAGCACCACATTTCAAAATTTTTTCCCAGTTTTCAATATAACAAAATGCTTTTCATCGCTTTTGACGGTGAACATTTTATCGTATCAAATTTAATAGCGGAAAAGATTTAATATTACGTAAAATTTATTCAAAATCTGGAAAAAAATTTGATCATTTTTAACCATAAATCATATGAAAATAAGAGTCCTTGAACAGAAAATTTTTTGTGCTCTTCAAATAATGAGGTAAAATACCACGCAAATCGCTGTAATATTTGAATATTTTCTTGCACAATGTCTTTACTTAAGTCTTTTTGTTATCATCCGATCTGGATGAAATTCAATGAAACGTCGGAAAAAAATCAAAAATGAGAAATTTAGCTCAAAGTTACGATTGGAATTTCATTTTTTCGTTTTACTGGAAAGGAGACAAAGCGAAACCTTTTTGGAGTTACATTAATAGGAAACACATTTCTATTTTTAACTTTAGGTGGAAATTTTATCGTGAAATATATGACTGAACCAGTCTTTCTTAACGAGACCTCTTCGTCTTTCTAATCTGTGTCCAATTGAACATTTACTGTTTTCTTTCTGATTGCGAGAAGTTCTGATTTTCAAAGTGCTTTAAATGTCTCTGAAAGCCTATTTACCTAAAAAATCAAAATATGCGCCATAAAGATGGCTTTTTACGAAATTGATAATCGTGACTAAAGTAACAAAATAGATGATTGCTTTGCACCGTATTTTTTATTTTCCAGGATGGATTTACACCTCTGGCCGTAGCATTGCAACAAGGACATGATAAAGTCGTCGCCCTACTTTTGGAAAATGACACAAGGGGCAAAGTTCGACTGCCGGCTTTACATATCGCAGCTAAAAAAGATGATATTAAGGCAGCTGGGCTTCTCCTGCAAAATGAACATAATCCGGATGCTACTTCAAAGGTTAGCGTAAGAAATTAAAAAATAAGCAATTGGTATGAAAGTAGAGAAATTGATCACTAGTTGCCTAATTTTGAGATAAGTTACGTGTTTAGCTCACATTTATAGCCACACTAACCCCGCGAATTTTCAGCTTTACCCCTACCTGGAAAATCTGACCTTGGGGACCTCTGTTATATACATATTTTTATGAACATCATTCTCATTTCTAGAGTGGGTTCACGCCATTGCACATCGCTTCTCATTACGGCAACGAAAACGTAGCGAAATTGTTGCTGGAGAAAGGCGCCAACGTTAATTTCCAAGCTCGACACGATATTACGCCTTTGCACGTCGCCTCGAAGTGGGGTCGGGGCAATTTAGTCACTATACTTTTAGCCCACGGAGCCGTGATCGATTGTCGAACGAGGGATTTATTGACGCCGCTACATTGCGCTGCGCGATCGGGTCATGATCAGGTATTTTTCAAATGTATTTAACGAACCTGTAGACGTTATTTATTATAAAGTGGATTAACCGTTCCTCGATTTGGCCATTGGCCATACCTAGACTTAAAGTGGAGAATATAAATTTCACCTATTTAGTGCCGTGCACAAGTATTATTTAGATTTTATATAATTTATACTCAATTCTAGCTGACAAATTTTTGAAAGTTGTGTAGAACGTTTCACTATAATGTTGGTGAATTGAAAGAAAAAATAATCTTCAGGTCACACAATATTAGTTATTTTACTGCAGCATGAGGTTGCTAAAAAGTTTTCCTAATAAAATGATAGGTGAGAGAGAATCTGCGTTTTGCCCATTTTTATGAACTCTTGCTTTTTTTCTCTCTATTTGCGCAAGTAAGTCTAGTAATATTAAAATTTTACCATACGAATTTTATAGAAGTATTCCAACATAAAAATTTTTTTCTATTATACGTGAAAGTGCACATATGTAAAATTTCCCAAGTGACTTGCATAGAAAAAAATGATCATTTACTCTAATCTTCGTGTTTTACAATATCAAAACAACTGTTTGTTTCTACAAACAGCTGCTTCGTTAAATCTCAAACGTAAATTATCTAATTCAATGTATACATTTTTTCAATGTTCGCCGCAGGTTGTCGATTTATTGCTGCAAAAAGGCGCTCCAATATCGGCAATGACTAAAAATGGACTATCGGCCTTGCATATGGCTGCACAAGGCGACCACGTCGATGCAGCCCGCATCCTTTTGTACCACAGAGCGCCGGTCGACGAAGTGACCGTCGATTATTTAACGCCTTTACACGTGGCAGCCCATTGCGGTCACGTAGGCGAATTATTTTTCTCCATATATGCCAACTTTGCCATTTCTTGGTTTTTAAGATCCGCGTGGCTAAATTGTTGCTCGATAGAGGCGCCGATCCGAATTCCAGGGCTTTAAATGGGTTTACACCGTTGCACATTGCTTGTAAAAAGAATAGAATCAAAGTCATAGAATTGCTGCTAAAGTATCAAGCATCAATAGAAGCCACTACTGAAGTTAGTCTTGTGCATCAATAATTTCCAAAATGAATTTCAGTTTTGAATCCAATCACAACGTGTAGGTTTTATATTCGAAAGTTTTTAACTAATTTCCAATCGAATCTCTAGAACTTGTTTAGAAATGTAAATCGAAATCGATGTAATTACTGTAAATATCAATTACTGAGTATTTAATAGGGATGGGCTGTGTATTTGGATCCGATAAAACAAACTTTCTGAATCCGGATCCGACGCTGTCGAAGGTTGAGATCCGGTCATAATGAGAACTCACTTGGGTGTGCATTGATTTTTTCAAAATTTCCAATCCAACAATAGCATAATTATACTTGACGAACAGTAGTTTTTTAACTGCATCACCATTAAGGCGATTTCTGTTTGGAGCGTATATGGGAACTTTAATTAATTTTGTCCGTAAAAAACAGGTTACATTGTAAGTCTTGTTTTGTCATTGATTTTACCGCGGTGCACTGTTCTTTCGGTCGTGCAGAAAAGTTTCTGAGCATTTGCTGCGCACAACAGAAATTATTGATCGAGAATCTGTCAAAGGTTTCGGTGTTTCTTCTACTGAGAGAATCAGTGAGAAGGTTTTCAGGATTTTAGCGGATCAAAATCCAAAATTTTCCAGTCACAGTTCATACCGTTAACTTCACTTGCCTAACTATGGCATTATCGAATATAAATACTGTACTTGGGGAGGCTTTTTTCTGCACTGTGCGTGTCTTTCGGATGCGATTTAGAAAGTCGAAATCTCAAATTTATCCGGCGCTTCACACCAGCAATGGCAATAACCTATAATATTCTGGACAATTAAACTGAAACACGACCAAAAAGAAGTGTAGTTTCATTCCTCAGTTATCCCTAATTACTTATATGAAACTGCTATTTCTCATCTTATATTAAAGCAAGTAAAACTCGTCACTTTCTATGAAAATGTAGGGAAAAATAGAATTTTCCAATTGGGATGAAGATGAATTCATTGATTTTTCTCACACTTCTTCAGTTTGGTACTGGAAAAACTTGTTTAAACATAACACGATTATACATTCACATTATATACTATACACAGGATCCGGATCCAGCCGGATGTGTTGCTCTGGACCCTGGTCCGACGATTAAAATTTTCTAGATCGTGATCCAATGTAGCCAAAAAAGTAGATCATCCATAGTAAATGTAAAAAAAGAAAAGATTTTTAATAGAGCCAGTTTTTGGCATACGAACACACGGTTTTCTAATATGTTGACGTTTTTGTTGCAATGCTTTTCATTCATGGCTTTTCCTTCGCAGTCTGGCCTAACACCGTTGCACGTTGCTGCCTTCATGGGTGGTATGAATATCGTCGTCTACTTGATCCAAAATGGCGCTAATCCGGACGTGGTGACCGTTCGCGGCGAAACACCATTACATCTGGCCGCACGGGCTAATCAAACAGACGTTATCCGTATTTTATTGCGAAATAACGCTATTGTGGATGCTAAAGCAAGAGTGAGATGCGTTACTTATGCATATAGTTAGTAAGAAAAAACTCTTACATTCATATTCGTTCTCGGAGAATCAAATATAAATCTTGTTTTTCTAACATACTTTTCCGAAACATTTTGAAATCTGTATTTCAGAAAAAATGGATTTTCAACCTTGTCAAAGCAGCTTGAATTTTCTAAATCCTCGACCAAATTTATTTAGTTGTTTTTATGTCAACAGTTGTTGCTCTCTGATAATCTCCTTTCATATCAGAATCTCTGATTATTTCAAGGAGCAACAAACTCCGTTGCACATCGCCAGTCGTCTGGGCAACGCCGACATTGTTATGCTGTTGCGGCAGCACGGCGCCCAAGTTGACGCAGCCACGCGTGACAATTATACTCCATTGCACATTGCCGCTAAAGAAGGACAGGCGAGTTTGGAATTCAGAAGAAGTTTCACTTTAAAATTATAGAGTTTAATTATGAAAACGTGGGAACTTCTGTTTTTTAAATGAAAAATCACAACAGTCAAATTTTCCCAAACAACGCACTTATTCTTGAGAAAATTTGCATCGAACTCCTCTCAAAGTGAGTTTTGTTCATCATTGCAATTCAGGAGGAAGTAACGGCATTGCTAATCGATCAAGGGGCTCCGCTAACCGTTCAAACAAAAAAAGGTTTCACGCCTTTGCATTTGGCCGCCAAATATGGCAACATCGAAGTGGCTAAACTTCTTTTGGAGAAAGGTACACCGGTCGATGTCGAAGGAAAAAATCAAGTCACACCGCTGCACGTTGCTTCGCACTACAATCACGAAAAGGTGACGTAAATTGCACTTATAATCATCTTATATATAGAATTAGAAGACATAGAATTTTTAGGTCGCATTACTTTTGCTTGAAAAAGGCGCTTCACCTCACGCGGCTGCCAAGAATGGCTATACCCCGTTGCATATCGCTGCTAAAAAGAACCAAATGGATATTGCGACGACGCTCTTGGAATACAAGGCCGATCCAAATTGTGAATCGAAAGTAAACATGAGATAAAAAATATCCCGTGAATAAAAGATTGTTATTTCGAAACTGTGTTCCATGTCTGTTAATCGCGCAACAGTTTCATTTATATTTCAGGTGTATCGGGTACCCGGGCCCAAAGCAAGACCTAAAATTACCCGACTGTTTTTCTGGACCCGAACCCAGTATTCTTAATATTTTGGACCCGATATTCATAAAATTTTGGACCCGGACCCAAAAAATTACACATCAATTAGTTTTTATAATATGAAAAGTGACAAAGCAAAACCTTATTGCTTAGATCATTGCGAGACTAACTTAGATTTAAAATTCACAGCAACCAAGTTATATTTCAATAAAAATCAAAATAAAATTAGGGTTAGTCACTAATATTGTACTAGCGTCATGAATCCATCTATTGTGTCTCAGCCAAACCTTTCGATTTCGAAATGACGTTGTCTCTCTCTTTCTCTCCCACACTCGCTTCAAGACGCAGTTTCTGAAAAGCTCGGCCTTGGCTATCATAAGTTAAAAATTAACCGTACCCAAGAATCGGGTATACTAAGTTAATGCTGAATATCCTTGAATTTGTTTTTCATGAAAGTCAAAATTAACGTAATTCATTTTGTGTTATGTACACACGATTTTAAATATCAAAGTGTAGAAAATACATAGTCATATACTAAAACATTTATTATGTGCAGGATATAATTATTTTTAATTTGGTATGAAACGATTTTTTTAATTTTGTGCTTTACGCGTTTTATCCTTTTTTAAAGTATCCAAAAGGAGGTGGAAAATTCTGAAAAGATCATTTGGACCTCTTTCGCATAGGATGCCGTAGAATTTTTTCATCGGTTTTGTAGCCGCTGATGTTAAACATATTGTGTTAAAATTTCAATCCGAATTGTGTACTGTTTTTTGGGGTGTAGCGATTTGCACACGCTGCACTGTCATTCAAATATATCTGTATGAATCCCCCAACCAATTAAGTTCTGAGAAAACATGATTCGTCATTACCTAATACATTAAAACAAAAAAAACTGAAGTCTGGATAAAGTTTCATTTCTTTAGCTTTGATGGTCGCTGAATGGCATTCTTCAAATAAGAGGTCAAAAATTTTGAACATTTTAATCAGATTTCAGAAATCGAGTCATTCCTTGACGTCTTTTTACAGGAAAACGGCAGGTTATTCAGAAGTCCTTTGCTGTATTAGAAAGGGTGGGGCGTAAAAAACGCCTCAGGCTAGAATTTAAATAACTTTACTGTAAAGTGGCATATCGACACGCAGTTTACACATTTCGAAAGGAAATTTAGTTCCCTACATCCTGTCAAAATTTCGTGCAATTTTTTTTAATATAAGAAATCTTTTTGTGAAACTTGGTATAAAGCCGCATTGGTACTTCACATCACGGTCACAGCAGCCATAACCAATCGAATTTCAGTGCATGTGGCGTACAACCATTCATATTTAAGGTCAGTTTTTCCTAGCGCAGTCTGATTGGTAACGGCCGCCGTGCCCGTGGCCGTACCGTGGAGTTTAAATCCGGCTTAATTTATATTCTGCCGTGCCTCTCGCTGAGTCAGTGTTGCGTTTGCTATTTTCACGTTCAGATTCTATATCCAGTCTAAATCATTCTTTAGTTAGTAATTTTAAAAAAATAGCTGTAGAGTTTTCCAGAAATAATGAAAATGAAGCGACAAAATGTATTGCTTAAAGGGGAAGCTCAGAATCAGCTTTCAAAAGTACAGTCACCACATCAATGATAGAGATGCATTAACCAACTATATATAAATGGGACTGAGAAGCTAAAAATGAGGTCATTGCCCTTAGCTCCGCTCGGCCTCTATCCATCAACTTGAAAAGCTAAATAAATGGAACCCGAAGCCGCTCCGCGTCTGAAATTTCGACTTATTCGGTATCTGGTTTTAGACTTTGAACAGTGATATCGGTTTTTGGTTAACTTTAGAACCTGGAAAATCTATGGAAAAACACTTGAAAGCTACTTCAGAATTTTTGTTTAGGAACTGAGTTAAATATGTAATGTTTTACGAGAACTGACCATTGTCGATGAGAAGCTATTCGTCATTCTGTGTTTCATTACGGAAGTAAAATTTTGGCTGATCGCCAGTAGATTTCCAGGTTTATCAGACTAGGCAAGTTTTTTGTTGAAAAATTTAATGAAGTTTATTTTTGATCTGCTCGACAAATTTTTAAATAAAGAGAAGAAATTAACAAATTGAGGACTTCCCTCCTCCCGTAAGACTAACAACGGATCTCGGCTGCCGCACTTGTGTGTTTTTTTCGTCCTCCTTATTTTCCTTATTCTCATTTCTTTCGAGATAAGGCGATGCTAGTAGAGATGTATCGGGCAGCATATTTTGAACATATCGGGTCCAGGTCTGGTCCGGGTGCAAAGTTTTAAGGTGTCCAGAATTTAAAGAATATCGGGTCCGGGTCCAGCAAAATAGTCGGATAATTTCAGATCCGGATCCATTATATTTTCCACACGCTAATCTGTGTGACATCACTAAGACACGATTTCTGAGAGATTTGACTTACTGCTCCATTGACATATGATAAGTTGGAAATTGATAATATCTGTAAATGAGATATTTCGAGTGGTTTACATGCATGGTATTGTGACAGTATTCATTCGACACAAAAGTCAAAATTCGCATACTTACAATACTCTAAAAACACTTTAAAAAGTATAAAACGTGTAAAGTACAAAATTAAAGAAACTTCTCAAATGCAGTATGTCTTAAATCTAAATCAGTCTCGCAATGATCTAATCACTAAAGTGTTGATTTGTTACTTTTCGTATTTCAATTGAAAGCAGATATGTCATCACATTCTTCAACATGTGTATTTGTTTTCTGCTGAATGACTATGTTATACATCAGACCCGAATCAGAATTGTAACAATTTCTTCGGGTCCAGGTCCAACAAAATCGTCGGGTAATTTCCGGTCTCATTTCGGGTTCGGTTACCCTGATCAGACAGAACTACTGTTCGGAATAGATCTTTAATAAATCATCAACTCATACGTATGCTGGCGTTTTTTATCAACAGGGTCCATAGCAACCGGGAAAAGACCGAAAATTTTAAATTGAATCGGGAAAAAAACCGGGAATTTCTTGCAGTAAAACGGGGAAAAGTCATGGGATTTTTTGGACAATGTCAAGTGCATGAGGAACATGTCGGAAAAGTGCGTTCTGGTGCATTTTAGAAGGTCCAAACCCAAAAATTTTTATTAGTTTGATCATTGCTTGCTATAATCATGCTTGAGGGCGACCAAGCAGATCCATTCTACTCACTAGTTTGCATTCAATAGTTGTTACCACCTAGAATGTCTCACCTCGTGGTTTAATCAGTTTATTTTTCATATAGCGCGTTTGTATATCTGAGTAAAATGAAGCATTTTTCGATTTTTTTCACAAAAGTTTTCTGCGGTCTTCACAAATTTTTGAACTTTGTGAACATAATTTTTTTACTTTTGGTGAATGATTGGAACGATATCAGTTTGGGAAAGTGGCAGATTCTGCTGTCGAATAATCTAAATTTTTGGTTGCTTTTCCGATTTTACAAATTTAATTGGCATTCTTTCAATATGATATTTTGCATTTTGTCCGACTATAAAAAATGATTGAATTGAATGAAAAATTAGACCACTTTTCAAGGAAATGAATGTCCAGAAGATTTATTTTCCAGCGTTCTAGTATCAAAACCGCAGAAAAAAATTTTTTCGCATAAAATCTCAAAAATACATGAATAAAGCGTATAGTGGCACTTTTAAGTGAAAAAAACGATGTGGCGAAATTGGCGAAAAAAATTTTAACTTCTTTTGCCAAATAGCGATAGGGTCTCTGCGAAAAAAAACAGCGCTAGCGACCCTATGTGACCTATAAAGCATAGTACGATAGTAGAGGTTATTAAATTGTGGTCTCTTTCCCCATTTGGCGAAGAAAATGTTGGGATCGGATACAAAAAACATGCATTTTGGTGCGTTTTAGAAGATCATAATCTGGAAATTTTATTTATAACTTTAATAATCATTATGTTGTATTACCTAGCTTTTAGCATGTCAACCTTCACGTATCATTTAATCTATAATAGTTTTTATCATCTTAAACGTATTATCTCATGTTTTCATAGGTAATCTTCAATGTTAATCTTGATATTTAAGGAAGATTCACATCTTTCCGTGACACATTTTTTGAGAAAAATCAATACGTCAATTCTCTCAACTTTTTGAAGCGATTATTCTAATGTAGAATCAATTCAAAAGCTTCATGGAAGTAGTTTTTGGAAATTTGTTCTCCTCTTACTCATATCTTTTCGGTCAAGTTTATGAAAGTTTGGGAATAAATTACTGGTTTTGAAATTTTTCAAATAATAAAATTCTAGAAATTACGACTTTTTAACACAAAATTCGAATCCAATTCTTGAAATAAATGTTCGGAAAATTGATTTTCCAGCATTGCAGAATGTTAGTACCCCAAAAAATTTTCAGGCGTTTCGCGCCGAAAACATTAACATCTTTTTTGGACTCTCACTTGTCATCATAGAGGACTTGACCGTCGATTTCTCATGCGATTCAAAATCATTATGCTCTGGGATAGTTTGCTGGAAAATTTGTTCCTCAATGCTTGTAGATAAGACTTCGATCAAACTCCAAAATTTCAATTTTTTCCTCAATTTTAATCTAAAAAACAGAGAAGGTTTGAAAAAGCTCAAAAATTCATAAGTAAAGCGTCTATGAGCATTTTTTAGCGAAAAAAATGACTTCGGGAAGATAGGGAAACAAATTTCGACCCCTTTACCCATTGAGGGAAAAGGCCCGGAGAAAAAACAGTGGTAAGTGGTAACAGGAGAAAACCGCAGTTCAGAAACTTTTATTGAATAATTTAGACGTCACGAGTCAAATGTGTTCGAAGTCGGGGGTTTTACCCTGATTTACCTGCTTTTGTTTTCGTTAATTTCATTTTGTGATTTCAAGCACTTTGTTTTTGGCTTTCAATGGTCATTTTTTATTGTTTAAATTTTTGGTAATTTGGAAAGTCAAAAATTTTCCCGTTTCTAAGATGCTTTCATAGATTGATTGAAAGCAACGACTGTTACGAGATTAATTTTTACTATGCTCTAAATCTCTGTTTTGCCCTTTTAAATGTGTATGTAAATTTCGAACTCTTGTTCTTTTTTTATTCTTTGTTGCATCTTAAATTATTACGTACCTGTTATACTGAAAAACTATGTCAAAACCTACCGGGAAAAAGCCGGGAATTTTCTTTTTGGAAATCGCCATGAACCATGTATCAGAGAAAGCATGAATTTTAAAATCCTTTGAAACTCGAATCCTGAAGCGCTTTTCTGCAGTTAAAGTTGGATAAATAAGAAAAAATCGACACTTTTGCTTACAGTGTCCAACAATTCAAAACATTTTTTACAGGCCGGGTTTACTCCAATTCATTTGGCTTCGCAAGAAGGCCACGTTCAAATGGCGAACCTGTTAATGGAACACGGTTCCAAAGTCAATAGCCGCGCTAAAAACGGTCTAACTCCCATGCATTTGTGCGCCCAGGAAGACAGGGTCGGCGTCGCCGAAGTTCTAGTCGAAAAGGGCGGTGCCGAAATCGACGCCCAAACTAAAGTAAAATTTGTTTTTACTTCCTTGCCGGAGCTTTCTTGAAATTTCTTCGTCAGGCGGGTTACACACCTCTTCACGTAGCCTGTCATTTCGGACAAATCAATATGGTCGAATATCTATTGCGCCATGGGGCAACGGTTGACGCTGTGACGAAAATGGGCTACACACCGCTACATCAGGCGGCTCAACAAGGTCATGGCATAATCGTAAAAGTTTTGTTGGAACATGGCGCTTCGCCCAACGCTATTACAGCTGTAAGTTTTGTTCGACAAATGATTTCGTCCATCATGATTTCATAGAAGTGTTTCCCAACACAAATGTTTTCACAAATTCTTTAAAAGTATGATATTCAGCAATTTTAATCCTTGGCTATTTCTCTCCGCTGTGTAAATTTCGAATAAATTCTGTCTATTCGAAATTCTATCAATTTTCAACCTTTCTTCCGGAAAATTATAAAGTCGTTAGCGCGAACAATGTTTTGATCGTTGGCTTTACACTTCGTTCTTGACATTGTTTACACAGATTTTAAATCATATTCATTTTCTTAGACGGGACAAACGCCATTAGCCATTGCACAAAAATTAGGTTACGTTAGTGTCGTAGAAACATTGCGTACTGTAACAGAAACTACTGTTATTACGGAAACAACGACCATAACCGAGGAACGGTACAAAGTTCAAGCTCCAGAAACTATGCAAGAAACGTTTATGTCCGAATCGGAAGAAGAAGGAGGTGAGAATATTTAATTTTTAAGGAATTCAGAAAATTCAGTTTAATGTGATCGTTGGAAGTCTACTAGTGATCGTGTTATTGCTTCATGCATCGAAATGTCGAATATATATAGTTTCCATTAAATATCTAATGATAAAAAAATGTACAGTCTTATGTTACCAAAAATAAATGCGTGTTTAGCACGGAGTTTGCAAATCAAGCTTGAATTTTTGAAATTTAAGGATTTTACAATTTCGGTTGTTCGTTGTAGATATAATGTTTACATACACAGGAAAATATCTGTTCCAAGAGTTTCAAAAACAAATGAAGAGGATTTCAAATTGTAGTTTGTCAGTCACTTAATTATCCGACGAAAAACTGTTACCCAAATTGGAATGTGGTCACTTTACAATTCTAATGCTCTTGTTCTCATAGAATTGACGGAAGAATAGGTGTCTTTTGATGATTTTTTAATGTCAGGTTACTATTTTAAATGACATTGTTTTTTCCTTTTTTCCTTTTGTGGAAAAAATTCTGAAATGTGGAAAAAAATTTGTGAGGTTTTCCACAAACGTGGAAAATTTTTTCGACAGGTTATATGGTGACACATTGTGAGCATACATGCACGTGGAGGGGTTTGGGGGGTTTTGACCCCCTGCAGACTTTGATTGACCTCCAGCAGATTTGACCACCCCAGCAATGACAGAGAAAATGACCAAGGAAAATGAGCAAGAGAGAAGAGAAAGTCATCATAAAAATGGGAATGATGCCGTAGTTCAAAAAATTTTTCTAAACAAAGCATACTTGATTCCAAAAAAGTAACATTAAAACATTTTAAAAGGGCAATCTAAGCTAATAATTTCCCATATCTGACTAATATTATTTGAAGAATAGAGTGCTTGGATGTTAGAAGACCTGTCTAAGACCTTTTTTCGTTTACAAGAATGAAAAAAAAATTGTATTCCACACCCTGTCCTGGCTGACCCCCAGCAGAATTTCTATGCTGTGCATGTATGATTATGAGTATAATCAAGAATTCAGATTCAAATAACGTAGATATTGAACAAATCTTCCTTTATGAGTATGACTATGCTGGAATGAGTAATTACGCAGTAGGTTCGGCTCATACCTGTAAGAGGTCCGACCAGTTGGGGGGGGGCGTCGAAATTTTTCCCGAAAAAGGCCAAAAAACACACTTTTTTGTAAAATTTTTCCAAACTGAGGGGGTTGGTTCCCCCTCCCCACCCCCACCCCCCAGGTACAGGTATGGTTCGGCTCTATATCATTGCTAGTCATACGCACAGACCTGCATTTTCAGACCAAAAAACGATCTGTGTCATAAGTTTAGTCTCAAAAAATTCATAACCACTTGGTACATAGGTAGGTACCTAATTTAAACACGATAATGTTGAATGTCGCTATCGCTACACATAGCAAGCTTGTCTATCCATAAATATGGAAAGATAGGCAGGGAAAAAACAGTGTGAGAAAGTAAATTCATCCAACGGCTAATTCTAGCTTTTTAGTTAAAATATTTGTTGATGAGAAATCCATCCAATTAAAAAAATGCAAATCATCAAAATGCTCTGGATCTCATGACTTTGTTGTAAGGTTTTGTGATTACAACCTTTATGAAGCCAAAAGCATATCTGTGCCGCAAAATTTTTCAGACATCACTTTTTGGCCGGCCACTGATTGGGGCGGGTACTTTTACCTTCTGGGGTTTGGGGACGTGAACGGTAAAAATTTTTAAGCCCAATATTTCGGTGATGAAAAACTTTGAGAACTCATTTTTTACCTTTCTCGGCTGAATGAAATATATTTATTTTACATTACAATTATTACCAGCTTCCTTGTGATGTGCCTGCTTTGATGTGGTTGTTGTTGTCTGTATGAGACGTTATTTTTCTTTTCTGATGCAATTTTCTTTTCTTACATTCATCAGACAGTTCAAGCATTAAACTTGCCTACATTGAACACCTTGAAAGCATACACCTTTCAATGAAGAAAGAGAAGAAGTTTGAACTGAAAAAATGATGTAGATTGAGAAAAAAGCAAAAAAACAAGTTCTTAGATATGACAGGCTCAGGCACATGGCACACATACATGTAGTTGGGGGGAAGTGCTATAAGAAATCCCCCTCAATAAATCGTCGACCATATGGTTAGCCATTGGGCGACCACCTCCCCAAGATTTTCCAATCCTATGGCTAGCCATATGGTAGTCATAGGGACCCTCATACCTTTGGTTGAAAAATAGGCAAATGTCAATTTTTTGATGAATAGTCAAAAATGTCAATTTTCTCGGCTTTTCGCGCCATGAATACATTTTTTACAGCTTTTTTAGGCAGAAATTAATATTTTTCGAGCCGCTTCTTAGACTTTTTTGGTGAAAAAATCAAATTTTTATTCCTCCAGAGAACCCTCCCCCTAAAATTTTGGGAATCAGTGACCCTCAGCCCCAAAAAGTCGCCCGACCCCCAGACCTCAGGGCCTCGTTGCATATGAAATGAAAGAGAATTATAAACTCAGGTAGTTAGTAAAGTAAGACCGGACTTTTTTAGTCATTTTAGGGGCCTGGGCCCCTAAAAATTTGGAAATGGCTCGTAGAATTTTAGATCAAGGAACCATTTTGGCTCCTAAAATTTCGACTCATTTATTTATATTTTGGTGAATTATAATTATTTCCATTCAATTTGAGATTTAAAGTAAGTGCTTTACAGGCTCTAAAATCATAAAACACTGAAAATTTTCCGGTGCTGCGCGCCGTATTTCGTTCTATAATTTTTCGGATTGGACTATTCACTGTTTTTCCATGAATCAAACTTTTTGGGGAAAAATTATCGAAAAAGGGAAAAAATATTGCTCTTCGACAAGGAAAAGATGAACTTTGGTGCACTTAAGAAGTCAAAATCTCAATTTTTCCAACTTTTTTGTAACTAAGATTTTAAATATGGAGCCTAGTTTGAAATCATAATCATAAAGGAAGTGATTTCCATAAATTTCAAGTTCAATTTGAATTTTTCCAACCCATGAAATTATGAACATATTTTTCAAGTTGTAAAATGATATATATATAGATTTTTCGTACCTTATTTTTATTGAATATGTTATCCTTGAATTGACTTTCCAGCATTTTAGAGTGGTAGAATCTAAAAAAAAATCGTTGCGTAGCACCAGAAAGATCTAGGACACAGCAGAAGAATAAGAACAGAATCTGCATTTTCAAAACGTATACCTTTGTGCTGAAAGGAAATGAACTCAAATGCTATCTTGCAAGAAGGTTGGCGCAAAAATAAATTAAATATCGTGTTTTTTGCATATGTAAAAAATTGAAAAAAAATTTTTTTCCTAGCCGATCTTTGTACATGTAGGAAGAAGCCTGTAACTGAAAAACGCTGGTTGGAAATAAAATTTTGAACAGTAATTCTTTGAACACGTATCAGCTGGTATAATTTAAATATATACGTTTCACAGTGTGTTACTTGCCCATTTTCGATATTCTTCAATTAAAAATTTTTCTCCCTAAATTTCAATTTGGCCCCTACAAATTTAGGCCTAGGAACGCTGTTTTTCTGCACCCAACTTTTTGAACAATGCAGAGAAGCCAAAAACTGCAATTTTCTCCTGTTACAATAAAATAATGATGAATATAGGAAAAATGACTGGCACATTATAGAAGAGGGATACGGATAATTTTCCCCTAGTAATTCGCCCTCAGTAATTCCCCCCCCCCCCCCCACTGCAGTTTGCACCTAACACAATTCGCCCCTGAGCACTTCACTCCCCACCACAATTCGCCCCCAGTAATTGGCCTCCAATTCACTGTTTTTAATTAAAAAAATTCAAATTTAAAAATAATGCCTAGGTTGTTAGCAGACAAAAACTATTAGAGATTTTTCCCAGCCGAAATAGCATGTTTATTCATAAATCTGCATCCAGAGTGCAAGTATTATGTACAAGAAGAAAAATATCTACAGCAATGTTCCAAATAAAGGTCCACAAAGAATTTTTTAAATTTTCTCTAAATATATAAGATTTTTTACTCGTCCAGTTAGTACTAAGCATACATGTAATTGGGGGGGAGGTGCTATGGGAACCCCCCCCCCCCCAGAAATCGTCGACCATATGGCTAGCCATTGGGCGACCCCTCCCCAGGATTTTCCAATCCTATTGCTAGCCATATGGTAGCCCTAGGGACCCCCATAGTTTTAGTCGGAAAAATACTGAAAAATGTCAATTTTTGAAGAAAAATGGTCAAAAACGTCAATTTTCTCGGCGCTTCGCGTCATAAGTACATATTTTATCATTTTTTACACAAAATTACTACTTTTTGAACCGTTTCTGGGCATTTTTCATAAAAAAAAAAATTGAATTTTTTTTCCTTCAGGGACCCCTCCCCCCAAAATTTTGGGAATTACTGACCCCTGGCCCGAAAAAAGTGCTCCAACCCCCCCCCCCAGACCTCCGAGCTCCGTTACATGTATGTTACTAAGTCAATATAAGCCTTTTTTACTCATACAATCAGCAACACAGGCGTTCTGGAATTAAAATGATCAGCAGCCGGTTCCACAAATATTGCTCTCCGAGAGCCAGTTTAGAGCAGAGGCAGAGGCAGTTTTTTGGCTCGGCTGAGACAGCCTCTTGAGAGACGACTCTGAGTTGGCTCTGGAAATCCGTTCCACGAATGTGCTCGCGAGCTTGCTCACAAGAGCAAAAAAGAGAGCACGATTAGAGCAAGAA
Organism: Romanomermis culicivorax; assembly: GCA_963922205.1. Lineage (NCBI taxonomy): Eukaryota > Metazoa > Nematoda > Enoplea > Mermithida > Mermithidae > Romanomermis > Romanomermis culicivorax. Next base: position 48,710 of record CAWUHX010000333.1, read on the forward strand.
GAGAGACAGCGCTTGGATAAAAATTTACGTCATTTTTGACACTTTAGCGCTTTTCTGATTAATTTTTTATCTCTAAAGTTTAATTTTTGATTAATTTTTTATCTCTAAAAAATTTTTTATCCCTAAAATCTAAATTTTTTATCTCTCTAAAGCAATTTTTGCGCGCGTTTTTGTGTTTATGTAATTTTCGAGCAGAAAATAGTGAAAAATGTTAATTTTAAGTTGAAAACGGTGAGTTTTTAACAAAAAACTGTTAAAAAATTTGATTTTTAGTAGACCATGCTCATTTTTGAACAGAAAACGGTCAAAAATGTGAAACTTTCCGCTAGAACATAATGATTTTTTAACGAAAAACAATTGAAAATATCAACTTTTGCTTGAAAATCCTGACTTTCGAAAGAAAAATTCTGACAATCGTCAATCTTTGCTAGGAAATGTTCAGATTTGGTTAAAAGAGAAAATTTTCCCGCGGAATAGGGACATTATTGAACAAGAAAAACGGTCAAAATTATCATTTTTCAGCAGAAACTGGTAATTTCTGAAAAACTGTCAAGAAATTTCTGCACAAAATTCTTTTCGGAACAAAAAACGGTCGAAAACCTAAGTTTTCGGTGGAAAAAAATGGTCTTTTTTGAACATATCTGTCTGAGGTCCGACAAACCCAAAATTTTGGGGTGGCGTTCCGAAATTTCAAAATTTGTGGGGGGGGGGTCGAAAAAATTCCGAAAATTTTCCCAAAAAGACTAAAAAAGTCACTTTTTTCTCAATTTTTCTGAGTTTGGAGGGGGGTTGGGTATGTCAAAAATGATGGTTTCTGAACTAGAAGGTCAGAAAAGTTATTTTTCTGGCACTTAATAGTTATTTCTCTACAAAAATGTCCCCCAAAACTTTAAATCGTATATGCAGTTGTGGACGACTCCCTCACCCAACTTCCAGTTGTTGACAGGCTGGAAATCGACCAAAAATACCTTTTTTTGGTCGGAAACAGAGCACCCCATGGGGGGGGTATTACCCCCCTGTCTTAGATTTGAAAATTCATTTACTACCCCCATAAAAACAGCTCACTAAAGCAAAAAATTTTGGTAGACTTCATCCTCTCCCCAGTAGGTTACCCTCAAAATTTAAGATTTTACCCCTACCTAAATTTTCGACCTTGGGGACCTTCGAGAAAAATTGCAGAATGTGTGATTCTGAGGAATTACTCACTGCTCTTTTTGACACATTTACTGAGCAAATGATAATGGGAAAGTATGCAACTTCTGTGCCATATAGCGATTTTTAGGAAAGGATATCAGCACATTAATATATACTACTTGTAGGAAATCATTATAAATATAATTGGGAGATGAAATAATGACTTATGTATATGTGATTAATCAAAAAATCGCCCCTTGGGAAGAAAAACATTATGTTCTTAAAATTCTGCCTCTTCATGCTCTCCTTTCCTTTTCCCCGCTTCTGCGTTAGGTCTTCTGTGCGCATATGGTTACCCAAGCTGTGGCATACTTTCCTGCTATGAGTCGAGACATGTGAGGTCTGTTGACGTGGATCAGGAGTGGTACTTGGTTTCAAACTTGTAGTTCACAGTCTAATGGGATTAATAATACTAAAGCCACATTCAGCATCAGGACTCTCAATTGGAAGCAGTATTCCAAGCCTAATCAGAGATGGGATAAGCCCATACTGCTGAAGATGCTGGTTGAAACAATGTTTCCAAACGTATGTTGTGCCCGATTCTTGAAATGTGCAGGAATCAGTTGGCACAACAGTCCTCAAAGTGTGACTATTCTGTACGTATAATTAGTGCATTAAAGTTGCATAATTGGGAGCTGGAAAATGGAGTTGAAATAGTAAATGTTTCTTGACTGTAAAAAGCATAAAGTAGGGGCATTAATCAGTTTTGTAAGTTCGAGAAACTACAACTCCCCCCTCCTTAGCAAAAAGTTGAGAGCAAAAAAAAAGGTCACGGCATATTTCAAGTACTACCCTCAAAATTTAAGATTTTACCCCTACCTAAATTTTCGACCTTGGGGACCTCTGGTCGGAAATCACTTTTTTGAGCAAAATATAGGTTTGAGAGAAATTTTTTTCGACGCTTCGCGCTGAAATGATGCACTGTATCATTTTTAAAGTAAAAATTAATTGATCAACAAGGGCGTGATTTGTCCATTTTTTGGTCAAAAAACGCATTTTTGGGCACTGCGTGACCCCTTTCTTGACTTCAGAAAGTTGTCTACTACATGCCCCTAAAACTGGCTATGATCGTGTGCTCAACGGTTCCGAGCTCTCACAGGTATGTGATCAAAAAGATCAATTTCCTGGTAGAAATGTTAATTTTTGAAGAAAAATTCAACTAAAATGGCAATTCTTTGACAGGTAATTTGGGAAAAAACTGTCGAAAATGGTAAAGTTGTGTTCAAAATTGTGTTTTCTGAAGCAAAAAAAGGTCATAATTTCAATTTTTGGATCGTCGTTTTTCCATGGTTTTGTAGATGAAAACTACTTTTTGAAGTGATTTGCGAAATTTTTAGTCGAAAAAATCGATTAATGTTCTTTATTGTCTCCGTTCCAGAGATAATTTCTGGCTATCGATGACCCCTTCCGTAGAAAATGTCGTTTAACTGTGTCTTCGGCGCTCCGTTTTCAACAAAAATATCAATTTTTGGATCTCCAATGCTAAATAAAGAAAAAACAATTTTTCGGCCGTACGGGCAAAAAATCGCGAAAGAGAGGAGCTATGAACAACTTAAAACACGACTAATTTACTCTACATCACAACGCAGTCTTAATTTGTGACATAATACATAGTAAAAATATGAGACAAAACGGAGACAGTCGTAGGCCAGCCCTCAGCAGGCTTACAACTTTTGGCTCTGCTCTTGCTCTCGTGAGCACTTTTTTGGTTCGTGGAATCCATTTGGCTCTAAACTGACTTTTGCACAGCCATTTCACAGAGCCGCTCTCCAACAGAGCCGGCTCTCTGAGCATCTCTCCGTCAGAGGCAATTTCGTGGAATCCATTTTCTCTCTTTTGTCTCTCGGAGAGCCAAAACAGAGCAAAAATCGAGAGACAGAGCAAATTTTCGCGCGAGAGACACTTTCTCGGAACCGGCAGCGTTTGTTTTTTCCACTTGAAACAAAGTGTCTGCTTTCAAGTTCAACGAAGACTTGCAGCCAAAGTTTAAGTGGCTGAAAATTATTAATTTCGACAAAAAATGTGTGCAATGTAAAAAAGAATAAAAATGAAAATAGAAGAGACAGGACGAAGTGAAAAATTATCTTTTCATTTCCATTATGCTTCACATGATATAACGTAAGGGGAAAATCACTGGGAATATATTACATAACATGGCATGGAGTTGCTTTTAAATCTAAAATCTGACTAAGATATAAGTACAGGCGAAATACTCGGGGGGTGGGCAAATGGCTCAGGGACGAATTACTGAGGGCGAGTTGTCCTAGAACCTATAGAAGATTATGTTATCACTGATCAAACACATAACTCAAAAAATTCTGCACTAAAAAATTTCCACTGTGCTAAAAAACACAAAAAACACTTATCAAACCAAAAAAACTGGGTAAGACATTCTGTCGAAGGGCTTCCTGGGTGGCGCCGGAGCTGTCCCACCACTGGCCAATGTCGGAGTAGGTGTAACCATCCCGACCAGGGCTCAACAAAAATGGCCGGGTTCGGGACTCGTGGATTGGCTACAACATCAATCCTACGGGTGGAATGTTGTATGTTTCCATACAACATCCCTCCCCCTTGGAGCAACAGGGGGCTCCTGTTACGGTCACCAGTGTCGAAGGGCTTCCTGGGTGGCGCCGGAGCTGTCCCATCACTGGCCTGGCTAAAGCTGTAAGGAAATATGGATTTTTTTGAAATAAAAGTCTGCTAAATAAACTTTCATTTTATTTTATATTTTATTTCATTATATTATCAGAATACCTTACATTACTTATATTTCTTCACTCCACAAAAAGGCGATATCGCGCTATCACGTCGGGTTTGTCTGCGAGGAGGGTAAAGTGGAGCTCTTTGCACATGGGGCCGTCTGCGGAGAGAGTAGTGCGCATAAAGTAATACACCGTTACATGTTTGCTTGCGCATACAGACATCTTTTTTCTCGGGTTGACTTTAGCAGTTAGGCGAACAGAATGAGCATAAAGGATTTCGGCCCACGATGCACGTTCACTGTCTGCCCACTGATTTCTACGGATTATTTTCCTTTCCGAAGTTCATTTTAAAATGAATAGACTATATACGTATGTGAAATTTGTTCCGTTCGTAGGGTATTTCTGCATGCCTTTTGTGCCTTTTCGTTGTAGTGTTGTAACTTTGTTTTGTTGTGGTGATTTTGGCTTTCTAAATATCAGATTACGGCGGTCGTGTGCACGTTTTAGAGCCCGCCGTTTCCCAGGATTTGAAAGAATTATTGGCACCGAGCCAATTCGACACCCTGCGCGAGAGGCAAACGTTACAAGAAGGCCCTCTAAAATCCATGTTGTCCACATCGACCGCCGGTGTCGTCGATCCAAATTCTACACATTTCGACGCCTATTCCAACAGCGATCTTTATCGCACTTCGCCGTCACAACAAACCGATGGCGGCAGTTCGCCGTACTTGGCTCGCGGCGTCCATTTGACGTCGCACGAATCGGCCGTCAACGGATCGACGTTTTTGTCGACAGACGTTTCAGTTGAATATGTATTGACCGGTGCGCCGCCCACTCGACGCCGTTTGGCCGCCAGTGCTCGTAGGAATCTATCGGCCGAAGATATGTACGTCAGTAGTCCGGAGAGTTTGCACGTGACACGCGAGAATATGAACGAACGGTGGCGCGCCGGCGATCATTTAGAGACGACTTTCCCCGTGTGGGGTAGAGGTGTTTGCATGTTTTTTCATGATTTTATGCTAATTAAGATCGGAACGGAGCAGTAATTGTAGTAGTGTAGCCTCTTGCGCCATCTACGTATGCGGTTTGTGTTCCACAGAGGAGTTTAACTGATAGATAATGTAATCGTCATCTGTCCAAACTAAAATATTTTACCCAGCGGAATTTTTGTCTTGGACCCGAAAATAATTGGTATAATTTTTTAGCTCCATGTGATTTCACTACTGTAATCTGTCGTCTACGTATATACGTTTTGCCTTCTCCGCTTTCAATATATTTGTTTTATCTCCATCATCGTCTAATTTTCTCTTATTGTTCCATCCTTCAATTTTTTATTTTTAGTTTTTCTTTCTTCTATCATCAATATATATTATTCTCACTCGTTGAATCATTAAACCGTTGTTAATAATTTGATTATTACCTAAATTAAATGATTCTTTTCGAAGCCCTAAGCTTCTAACCAGTCCTGACGATACGTAATATCTGCAGGATTTTCTAACTCTACCATCTTTTCAGATAGAGTTCGAGAGTTTCTAAATTATCCGTCTGGGCTTTGTATGGTACAGTCATACTTTGGTGCCGAAGTAGGACTGTTGTTTTAACTTGGTGCCCGCCTCACTTTGGCGCCCATTGTTTAGTAATGACTTACCTAGTATGTCTTGACTTGGCGCCCGTCTCACTTTGACGTCCCGTCTTAGTCTGCTTTTCAGCATCCATGGCGCTTATTTAAGTAAGAAGCGATTACCAAATTGGCACAATCATTGATTGGTAGGAGTCGCTTTGCAGTGGCCCTGAAATATCATGTGCCTCTGCTTTAGATCATAATGTAACATAAAGATTTGGAACAAATTGAAAATGGCTCAGAAATTAGCAAACTATTAGAGAAATATCGCCCTAATTCGAACGGCCAGGCCCCAAAGCTTTAAAAAAAAGGAGAAGAGGAAGGAAGACAGGGAAGGAAAAGAAATTATACCGAAAGAAAAAAGTTCAAAACAGAAACTGAAATGCAAAAAAAGAAAAAACTAAAACGTTAAGAGAAAATGGAAACAAGGAACGGAAACATGAAACAAATATTTTGCAAGATTGTAGAAAATTAACACAGTGGAAAACGAGCGAGTAAAAGAAAATCATGAGATAAAACAAAACAAAATAGTGATGTGCGTCGGATATCCGGACGGATATTTTGAAAAACGAATATCCGGATGTGAAAAAATATCCGGATATATCCGGATATTTTTATTGTTCCGAAAGGAAGTAAAAGTCACTGAGAAGTTAAGTGCTACATTATGGGCTTTTCCCAAGTGAGCGATTCCTAAATGGGCTAACCCCAAGTGAGCGAATTCTTAAATTAGCGACTTCCGAATTGATTGATTCCAAACGAGCGATCGAAGATTTAATAACACTTTTTTCATATTTTCTTTCTTTACCTTATATTTTTCGTTGTATGCATTCCTTTTTTCTTTCGTTTTCTGTGTCTGTTGCTTATGTTCCCGTTTATGTATGTTTTTACGCTTTCATCTTTTGTCTGTGCCTTCTTTCATTTTCTTTTTTCTTGTCATCTAATTTTTTCTTTTTTGCAGGAAACGAAAAAAATTGGAAAAACTAGAAAACGAAAAAAACATGAAAAAAATGACAAGAAAGAAGAAGCAAGATAGAGAAAGCCGCAAGGAAGAAAAGAAATAATATGAGAATAGAACAAAAGAAAAAAATCAGGAGAACAGAAAAAGAGAAAGATGAAGAGGTAAAAGCAAAAAACTAAGATAAAAAGTAAGTAAAGGATAAAAAAGAAAAAATCGCAAAGAATTAAATTGGAAATTGAACATCCCGAATTGTATAAGAATTACATGGGAGACAATACTTATCAAAAATGACAACTTTTACTGTGTTGTTTCATGGGCTAAAAAGAAAAAGATAGATGACAAGAGAAAAGAAAATGGAAGAAAGCAGAGATTAAAGATAAAAATGCAAAAACATACATAGACGAAAAACATAAGCAACACACAGAACGAAAGAATAAATAAATATATACAAAAAAATATAATTGAAAGAAGGAAAATGTGAAGCAAGTGTTATTACATTCTCTATCGCTCGTTTGGAATCGCCCAATTTGAAATTCGCTCCTTGAGAGTCGTTCAGTTGGGAATAGACCCTACATTATTATACAAAGTTTCAACAACAAAAAGTTTAGTAGTATTGTAGTTCACCCAGCGTTCCATTCATTATGTGACTCCTTTTTACTTCTTTGCACACAACATTAAAAATGTCCGGATATGTCCGGATATTCGGAAGTGCAAAAAACACGGATATCCGGATATGGAAATTTTTCTGACGCACATCACTAAAACAAAACAAAACAGAAGTTGATGGAGAAAAGAATAGAGAACTGGAAAGGAAAAAATGAGATCTGAAATACGAATATAAAATATTAAGGGAAACGGTTGATAAAATGAAACTGAAAAAAATGTATGGAAACAAAAATGAGAAACAAACAGAAACAACACAATAAGAAAATAAAACGGAAAAGCAGTGGGACAAAAGATTGTGTGACTCAAAATGATCAAAATAAAAACGAAATGTTATACAGAAAATAAAGGAAAAGGATTAACAAATTGATTTTTTACTGACCACGTCCTTTCTCTAATGTAAGACTTTCATAATGTTGTCTCACCACGTACTGTTGATTTAATGCTTTAGGTTAATATGTAGATAATTAACACAAAATACAGGAGTTTACTAGTTGATTTTTTATAGCGTAATGCACAATGTAAAATTTAAAATTGCTCGTTAAATTTGCATAGATAGAAACACACATACCTGGCGCCAAAGTAAGGTGAGCGCCAAAGTGAGTAGGGCGCCAAGGTATGACACATGTCGTATGCAGGGCTTTTTTCCGCACAGTGCGGACTTTTTTTGGGCTGTGCGGAAAAATCTTTTGGGCATTTTCCGCACAGAACGGAAATTTCTTTGGGCTTTTCTACTGCTGGCATTGATGAAAAGGTGCATTTTGGTGCAATTTAGGTGGTCAAAATCTCAAATTTTTCCGGCGCTCCGCGTCGGCAATGAAAATAATTTATAATATTAACTACAATTAAGCTGAAGTACAGCCAAAAAGAAATTTAGTTTGATTTATCGGTTGTCCCTGATTGTTTCCATCAATCTTATATGTCTCTGCTAGAGTGAGTAAAACTCGTCACTTTGTAGTGTGAATTGGAATTTTCATATGAATTTTCTGATTCTTCTCACATTTCTCCACACATTTATTCAATACCATCATTTTTCTAGGAAAAATCTAAACCGAAAGTATTACAAATTATCTCTAGAATACATTTTTCAACATTTCAGTAGCTCCTTTGTTCAAAAATTCTCTGGTGTGACGCATCAGAAGTTAAGTGTGCATGGTTTTCATGATTTGAAGTTTCTCATCCCATTCATCAATTAGTAATCTTCAGTATTATAGTCTTTTTTTCTTGAAATGCTTCTAACTAATGAAGGCAAGTAGTATTTCAGATTTTCACGATTTTCTGAAAAATAATATATCATTAGGAATGGAAATTACTGACCTAACCTTTAAAATTTTTCTAGTGAGAAATTTTAAAGCAAGAACTCTATGTTAAAGATTTATACGACAGTACTGATTCATGTTACTTTTTCAATTGGGAGGCTTTTTGTAAAAAACGGACTATAGGTTCGGATTTTGTTGAAAATTGAGATTTAATATTGATCTTCATGAATTCTTTCTCTCAAGTTTTCTGAACTTTGTGGACACAAATTTTGTCATTGGGAAACTACACGATTTTTGACTAAAAATGCAAACCTTTTATTTTAGAGATAAAGGTTGAAAAGGCTCATTTTCCAGCATTCTAGAATATCAAAATCTAGAAATTGAATCAATTGGAAAATCAATCTTCAGCTCTAATCAAAGAAATGACAGAGCAACTATTAATTTTGCTCAACCAATCTTAAATAATGTTTTTGAGCTAGAAAAACAGATACTTTCCATTATTTTCTTAGCAATCTATAATTTTCGCTCATTTCACACATTTTTCAAATGATTTAAACTTCGAACGGAAAAAATTTTCGTGTGGGGAAAAAATTTTGGGTCATTTCCGCACAGTGCGGATGAAGGCGTGCGGAAAAAACCCCTGGTCGTATGCCCAAATCCACGTGGCCGGCGCGTCAGAAAAATAACGCTCGGTGAGGGGATCGAACCCTCGACCTTCTGCATACAAGGCAGACGCGCTATCAAACTGCGAGTTAATCTAATGCTTAATGACGAGCAGTATTAGCTGAATGATTCTATGATCATCGTGAATGATCGTTATTTTAGAAATCGGGATATTTTACAGTAGTTGAAGGTCTGTTTTTTGAACCTTTAAGCCCGATTCAGAAGTGAAATTGCCGACTGTCGCCGATTCCTCTGATTTAATCGGCGGCAGTCCTTAAAACCAGTGACTGTCGCCGATTTTTAAGAATGAGTGTGTGAAGCGGTCAGCAGTTGCAGACTCATTGTTGCTTATTCAGTAACTTTTTTAGTGACCAAAAACGTTGTCCCTGAAAATAGGAAAATTAAATTCTGCACATTGGACGTTATTTAGATTGAATTATCTATGCTCATGACCGCACATTAGAGTGCGGACATTAGAGTGTAGACACATTAGAGCGCAGGACAATAGAGTGCAGGGACATTAGAGCGCAGGACATTAGAGCGCAGAGACATTAGAACGCAAGGCAATAAAGCGCCGGGACATTAGGGCGCATCCGAAAAAATTTTAACCAACTGTCCGTGATCTGCAATGAACGCGAATTTTCAATTGTTTCTGAAAACGAAAAAAGAATACTTGACCATCAGCTTTATTTCAAATGCTGACAAAAAACTGTATGTACGATGCTGAATGCGAGTTAGAAATTCAAGATTAATTCGAAAATAACAAAACGAAACAATTTTATTCGAAGGTTCAAAGGTCAAATATCTGCGATTTTCTGTGTCTTTCGCAACTTTTGACAAAATACTCCGTGGTGGAAAAATGCTTTGGCTCTGACCTGAACTTCTTCAGAGACACGAAAAAATTGAAAGAAAGCATTTTTGGGCTGAAATGTAGTTAATTTTCACATTATTTTATTTTCGTTTTTTTTTTATTTCGCTCATCTAATTTTTTTATGCTCTATGTTCCTGCGCTTCAATGTAATGTCACTGTGCTCTACTGTCCATGCTCTGTCTTCCTGCGCTCCAATATCCCTGCGCTCTAATGTCTCGGTACCATCTTTGCTTTGCGTTCTTTAGACAAAGCTAAAAATATCCTTGTGATGCCTGGGGCAACCTTGGCTTCCCATGCTTAGCATGTATAAAATCGGCGGGTCTTTTCAACAATTTTACCCCCACCGTATTTTTTTGTTTTCACGCTTTTCCTGTTCTTTGTGTAAATTTTTAAAAAGGTCCGATTTCTGTGACTAGTGAGTAGACATTAATTTTTCCTTAAAAATTTTCCTTAGGCTTAGGCTTAGGGTACAGCAGCTGCGCCCGAAGGGCGCAGCGCTGTTGAGGCTCTTCCAAATGAAGTTGTTTAGTTAAAATAGCAGTCAGTAAACATGCTTGGTTTAGTTGAAATAGCAGTCAGTAAACATTTTCAGTCCTGTTTAGTTGTGCCTGCTTGGTCGAGTGGATATGACACTTGCTTTTGAAACACCAGATTCTGACTTCGATTCCTGTTGCTACGTAAATTTTCTTAATTTTCTGTCCTTTCTTACACACGAAAAGCGTGAAAAACAAAAAAATCGGTGGGGGTAAAATTGTTAAAAAGATGCAAATCGGCGACAGTCCTGAAAAATGACGCAATTTTCTATTTCCCGATTTCATTCCCGATTCCTAGGATTAAAACTGGCGACTGTCGGCGACATAAATTATAGGATTTTTCCACTTCTGAATTGGGCTTTAGGATCGTATGCACAAGTACTGTTAATTTTAACACGTCGTCAAATGTTCAAGTACTAAAGTTAGCACGTGTTGAAGTTAGTGACGTTTGTTCGTACGGCCCTCGGACTTAATTCAGTTCACTAAATTTAGACCGCTTAAGGCTAATCAGGACGCTAGCGTTATAGACTATGTACAACGCTAGTCAATTTTTATTGATTAATGCTACACAAAGTATAGAAATTGCCATCGCAGCTGGACGAAGTATAAATGGGGCTTTCCTTAATATTCGCTCTTACTTTTCCAGTAGAAGTTCCACAATCGGATTAAAAATACTCAATGAATAGTTTTACATTTGTAACTAAGGTCCATATAGAATGGCCCGCAGTTACCAAATTGTTAACCTAGATTCTACAGGGTGAAAATGTACTTTCCATTTCATGTTTCTTATATCATGTATATGTATGTGCATGCGTTTGCGTGTGCGCAAATGTGCACCGCATAATCAGCCGAAACAAAGGCGTTTTTCATCTAAAACCACCAAACTTTCCCCGTCGGAGTTCCTCGTATCATCCGTCTGTTCTGTATGAATGTGAAAAAAAGGTTTGTAGCCACCAACGGGAATAATCGAATTTTCGACGCATCTGTTTCACATCCGTCAAAGTTTAGCCGCTAGGTTGGTGCTAGATTTCTGTGCTTGTGCTTGTTCTTTCCATTGCTCACGTTAGTCTCTTTTTTGTCTTACTTTTCTCCCTTTATCATGAAAATGAGACAAAACAGTGATGTTTTAAAGGCGCAGATTTCTTCATCTTCTCCGGTTTTTATGATGGGTAGTTGAATTGCAGTAATTTGCGTTTTTATGGCTCCTAGTTCTGCTGCTTGTGTCCTTTTTTCATCCGATTCAGGAACTAGGGGCAACTCTGGTAAAAAATTGATGTAGGGCGGGGTGTATAAATAGACTTTGTTCATGACCTCTTTTATATTCAGTCCACAGCATACCTGTAAGACCTCCGACCAGTTGGGGGGGGGGGGGGGTAGGAAAAAGTCGAAATTTTTCCCAAAAAAGGCCAAAAAACATACACTTTTTGGCAAATTTTTTTAATTTTTTCCCAACTGGGGGGGGGGGGAAATGATTTTGGGTACTGGGTTGGCCAAGTTGGGGGGGTCCCCCCCCCCCAGCCCCCCCCCCCAGTACAGGTATATTTCACAGATTCTATTACTCATTATTTGTCTGTTGAGTTTGAAATTAAGATTGAATCCTGACTGTCAGTGATCAGTTACAGTAAGATCATAGGTCCAGCAGTTCTGCAAGTTTGGTTTTTTCTGGTTTAAGTTCCTTCGGAGAAAAATTAATTTTGTGGACTTTCTGGTTCTATAATTCCATGTACGCTTCGCTGGCCTATTTTTTATATAAACTTTAAAATTTTTCGACCCTAAAACAATTTTTTCATGCAGTGCTTTGTCGTGATGAAAAACATAGTGCTGCTTACGATCACTGAACTCCTGATTCGCCACATTTCCAGTGCAACACTTTTCTTGTAGTTTCTTTCCGAATATCATTTGAGAATAATTTTGGACTTTAGCACTGCTTCTATATCGAAAAAATTGAACTGTTGAATCATTGAACCCTTGAGATACGAGTAGTCCCATTGTTTTTAATTCGATACGCTGCACTAATTTTCATGTATGAATTTTTTGATAAATGAGCAAAAATCCTAGAAGATTGCTACAAATAGCCCAAGACCGATTTGCAGTGCTCTAAAATTATTGAATGATATTCATATCTGTAAAGATAGATGGTAATAGTGTTTTTCAGCGTCATACTCATTTGCGCTGTCTCTAATTTGTATTAATCTTTCTTATTTCCATTAGCACAGACTCAACTTTGTTAGCACCGCGCTAAAAAAAACACTGGTTGACTTGATACAATGATACCCACGTGGAGTTCGTCCATGTAGTATAAAGTGAAATTTCTATCAGTTACTTCAAATTATGAGAAAAGATCACGTGCTTTGGTTCTTTGTCGTCTGTCGTATCAGCAACAATCATACATGCACGTGGGGGTTGTTTTGACCACCAGCAGATTCTTGCTGACCCCCAGCAGATTTGGCTCCCCAGCAATGATTGAGAAGATGACGAAGGAAAATGAGCAAGAGAGGAGAGAAAGTCATCATGAAAAGAGAAATGATGCTGTAGTTCAACAATTTTTCTGAACAAAGTGTACTTGATTAGAAAAAAAGTAACATTTTCTATTCCACCCTCCCCCCCACTGGTCCTGGCTGAGCCCAGCAGAATGTCTATGCTGTGCATGTAGGGCAATAATTGGGGCAAGTCCATGCGATGAATGTTTATAAAAATTACAAATGGAATACTCCTAGTTTCCTTGTCATAAGACGCATTTCCAGGTTCCGAAAGCGTAAAATTCAAGAAAAATTAGATTGTATTTTATACATATTCGGATTGGTTCATCGAAAAGACCTTTGAAAATACGTGCCTACCAATACAGTTTTTCTTAATCTTTATTTTGGGAAGAAAATCTATGTTCAATAGTCAACACACCGGACAGCGGAAGTTGGAACTTTCCTAACATTCAGCTCGAGAATAAGAAGCTTTTTTAATTTTTTCTCTTTTCGATTATGATGAACGTTTATTCAAATTCTAGATAATTTCCTCTGAATGTGTTTTGTGCAAGAAACAACTTCTTTTAAGTGAACAAAAAATTTCCGATCTTTGTACGTATACAACATACGTGCATGTAGGGGGTATGGAGGTATACCCCCCTTACCTGAGACCCTAGCCACTCTCCTGACCCAAAAAATCGTCCAATACCCCCTGAACTATTTCCAAGACACCTTTTTTGATGATTTTTGTGCATATTTTGTATAGAGAATAGGCTTGCAGAATTCTTTTCTGTTTTTTTGCTCGCCTACCCCCCTACCACCTGGATAAAAAGTCCAAGGACGCTTCCCCCTGGGGTCAGTTGCACCAACATTCAGTAAATCAGTGGACCAGTAGCAGTTCAGTAGTTCAGTATTTTCCAGTTGCACCTACAATTAATAGACAATTAATAGATTCTAATAAATTACAATTAATAGAACAGTTAGTTTCCTAGTAGTACAGTAGTTGTTCAGTAGTTGCTTCTAGTAGTAGTTCAGTAGAAATCCCACAAAGAAAGCGCACACCATCATGCAATTCAAATAAATCGCACAAACAAACCTATTAACGAATTAGGGTTCGTTTTTGACGGGCCTTAATGGGAATATGAGTTCCATCCATACAGCCGATGACGCATGACATTTTTCCTTTTGTATAAAAATTAATCGCTACTTTTATAATATTATGCCATTTTTCCTTTTGTGTAAAAATTAATCGCTACTTTTATAATATTATCCGGCCATCGAATGACGGAGTCAAAATAGTAGTCAATTAACAATTCTGTAACCTTTTTAACTTTTCTGGAAACTGTCGACTTATGAGGTCCATGATCGTCGCCCACAAATTGCATAAACGCACCAGTAGCAAAAAATCGAATAGCCAGACGTGTAACTGTTCTTTAGGACTGAGTTTTCGATCTATGTTAATTTCGATCTATGTTATAGCTTAGTTCAAGTCCTATCTTATTTCAAGTCCTATCTTATTAAGTATACCATCCATAGTAGCGCAATTTATTCTAAATCTAGACACGAAATCATCCAAATCAAAATCAATACGCGGTCGAATAAGCCGTTTTTAGGCGGAATTTCCACGTTATCATTATCTTCATCCTTACTGCTACTCCACAACATTATTAACTCGAAATAAATTATTCAAATTGACGAAAATGACTTTAACTACCGTTCATCAAAATTCTTTTTCGACTACTAGAAGACCTAATGTTAAGGATTACGGAGCTACTGAACATCTAGATTTTTGGTGCAATCGAAGCTTTTCTAGTAGTCGTTTTTCGACTACTAGAAAGGCTTACTGGACTACTGAACTCCCACTAGAATAGCTCAGTAGAAAACGCGATAGTGCAACCGAATTTTTCGACTACTGAACTTCAGTAGTTCAGTAGTTGTTCGTGCAACTGGCCCCTAGAAAATTCTTGCCGTGCATGTCTGGTGTACAAGGATACTGAATAGAAAAAACAATAGATGTGAACCAAACTTTATTCCATTTCTATTGCGTGGCAGACTTTTTTGCAGAATTTTTGCATGTTCGAATTCTGATTGAAGCATATTAAGAATTATGATCCTCTTGGGCGTAGAATTTTGAAAAATTTGACTACAAAAGATCGGCTATTTTTTCTGATGCTGAGTGATTGTAGCCGGAGGTATTTTGTGTTGATATTCTGCCCCTCCATTTCCATTTAACCAGTCTTTCCGAGAAGAATTATAATTGCGAATTACTTGTTCAGACTTTTTTCCCACCAAACAGCGCTCAGAAACGGTTCGAGCAGAAAAACTTACCATCCCCAGTGACTGTCGGATTTATATGTTTGCTTGTCAAATCTATTCAATCGTTAAAAATTGTCTAGTAGTCAGGCAGGCAACTTTTTCCTATAGCAAGACTAGTTTTTTAATCGGAAAAATCTCATTCCTAATTGCATAAACTTGTCCAAAGTTTGCATTTGTGTGAACGGTGTTAGCGAAAAAACGCGTCGTGAAAACCAGTCTTGCAAAGTTTCATCAATCCTGTTTTTTAACGGTTTTCATCGATGGTGTCACTCATGACGTTAGTGCTTATATTTTGATTTTTTGTTAACCTTTTGATCGTATATTCTATGGCGTTAGTGTTTCTACTGTTCCCATGCCTCAATACGTCTCCATATAGAATTGTATGCACTTGAATCACGACAGTTCGATGTCTGGGTATATTGCACCGGAATTAGTATTATGCAGCGCAAAAAGCTGATTTTTCGGGACCCAGTATTCTGATCAGGTGTTCGCATCTCATCAACATTTCGAGGACATACGTATAATTGGCGGAAGTGTTGTATCGATCATATGGCGACTCCAAGTCTCTGTTTCATCAGGGAGACTTAGGCTCATACACGTAACTGGGTTGAGGTGCCATAGTAACCCCTCGCTTAGAAATCGTCGTTCATATGGTTAACCATTGGATAATCCCCCACGGGATTTGCCAATCGTATGACTAGCCGTATGGTAGTCCTATGATTGCATACCGCAATCATCATTAAGCTGCATTAAACTTAATTCATTCAATCATTAAACTGCTGCTGAACTGCACCTCAATATCAATTACATAACATATATCTGAACTCTGAAGCTTAAGCTGTCTTTACATGACCTTACTCCCGAAATTTTGGCCAACTCAGGCTATGACCCATTTCATGAAATGTGCGTTGATCATTTTTTGGATTTTTATCTTTTCATCAATTATGATTTTGGTCCATTTTTTAGCAGATGTAAGCCATCCAACTATTGGAAAAATACTTATTGCGAATAAGAAAGTAAACGTCTGTCACTTTTCATTCTAATGAACGTTGTTCTGACCCAATTTTTCGCCAGCAGTCATATCACGTTACATAAATTTCTGATCTATCTATGTCGGACACCTTTTTTGCTTATCTTGCGTTTATAATTAATTATGCTTCATTTTTTCGTGTACTATTTTTGTATACCTCAACTGTTCATTGAGTGGAATGCATGAGCAGCAGACTGTAGTAATTTTCGAGCTCTTCTTTCTGGAGTCTTGCATCTTTCTTCGTAGTAGAACATTGGATTTTATCAGCGATATAAACACGAGCTATATATTTTTGGTTGGAAATTTTTATCATTCACCATCCACCACTCAATAAGATAATTAATTATTCATTAAGGCGAAGGCGGTTTGGGCAACGATTCGTTCGGTGAAGAAATTACGAAAGGTACGCATTTGGATCACGACGATTTATTGGACGGAGATTTTCAAGGAGCCAACCTTCTGCCTATGGACAAATCGTTCGAAACGGATCAGGTAAATTTGGAAACGTTGATCAGGACGGTGCAAACGGAACATTTAACCGGTAAACCGCCCCTAGCTCAACAATCCGGTTATCAAATCGAAGGTCATTACTTGCCGGATAATGTAGATTTGTCGAGGTCCGGAATTTTGGCCGGGTAAGTTTCGAAATTTGGATGTTTTGAAGGGCCTTGAAAAAATTTTACGCATAAATTTAAATTGCATTTTCTAGTTTTCTACTTTGAACTTAAATAGTATAGAAGTCCAAAAATCAATGGTTTTCTTATCCTAATTTGGTGTCGCTTCGTCATGAAAAAGTATTTGCTTGCGTGAAAAGCTTGTACATAATGCAAAGACGTCACTAAAATCATGCATGTATCAGAGCCCTGAGGTCTGGAAGGATGGGAAAAGTATGGGGTCCCTGTGACTACTATATGGCTAGCCATAGGATTGGAAAATTTTGGAAGGGGTCGCCCAATTTCTAGCTATATGGCTGACGATTTCTGGGTGGTTCCTATTACATGCATGATTCAAATGGATTTAGTATATTTTTCAACTTATATTTTAATTTAAAAACGCTTTTGATTTTCAAGTTGAACCAAGCTCTGTATAATATTTTTGGTCAAGTCGGCGTTTTATCGTCTGATTATTGATTAAGTTTGCACGTCGTGAGCACTGAAAAAGTCTGAATCATGTTATCTTACCACAAATCCTGAAGTTAGAATTTCAATCCAACTGTGTCATTTTTTGATCAACAGAGTCGTTAGACTTATAATAAAGTTGATAGGTATTGGTCGTTATTCCTAGAAACTTTACAATGTAGAGCCAACTTCTCTTTTGTGTCATAATAACCTTGTTTCATTAGAAATTCTGCACTGAGCGTTATTGGTGCTTTCTCAAAGAAATATAATCGTTGATCATAAAATATGATTAGATATGTTAAAAATATACTATTTTACTAGTTGATATGAAAATGATTGATTCCACAAATATTTCAGTTTTTTGCCTGATTTTTTATTTAGGTTGCCAGTTAATGGCTCAAATGTGATTTGGGTTTTTCTAGTTTGCTCGAATTTTCAAAAAATGATTGATTTTTAGCTGACTTTTTGGTTTCCAAGCTGATTAGATATGTATTAGCACATTTTAGGTCTGAGCAGTATTCTTGAAGCAATAAACTTACATCGAAATGAATTCATTATTATAAACAGCTGTTTTGAAGACTAATTTTAACCCCGTCTAAATTAGCCTAACTGCTTGATTGATACTAAATTATCATTTCTTAAAGCAACAAATTCAAAGCGTGGAAGAGGTAACTTTTCCGTTGTGTTCGTTTGGTCGTTAAGATCGTAAAATTGATGTTTTTCAGCTTTTTATGTGTCATTTTGTTTTTTATAGTTCCACTTTTCTTATTATATTGTTATTTGTTGTGTTTTTTTTGTTGTATGCAGGATTAGCACGAGCACGTTGGCATCGTCGTTGAGTTACAAAAGGTTTGTAAGAAGAAATTTTATGTAAATTAAACTCCGATTTTCGGCATTGTCGATCTTGGAAAAAATGCAAATTCAAATGCCATCGGTAGAACATCCCTTACGTGCTTACGTTCCTTCAATTGGCTTGGCTGATTTTTTTAGTTCGCTTTTCATTTTTGTTCATTCCTATACCATGGTTTTCAGTTTATTTGCTTGCTTACTTCGTTATATACAAGTATACGTTCGACTTATCGCCTTCTTAGTTGCTGCCCGGGTTCGACTTTTTAAGCTGCCACGTTTATATAGTTAGTTCGTGTTTTCATCATTTTACCATATATAAAGCTGCCGCCTTATATATGTGGACGAAAAATGGGTGGTTATCATGATATGCGTGTCCAAAAGTAAGACATTGATTGTTAAAAACAAACATTTTCCTAAGTACAGTGTACTGGTCTACTATAAAATTTGACAATTGGAAGTATCCAGACTTGAGCAATACAGATTTTCCTATGATAGCCAGAATACTTATGTTCGATTTCTCAAAGCTCGAGAATATAATGGTAGTATTTCAAAATGTAGTAGTCACTGACAAAAGAACCACATCAGACTGTTTGCATTGGTGAACAGGTTATAAACTTCGCCTTGGTTTTACACTGAAGAAGGGAATCAACTGCTGTTTTATGATGTTTCGAATTTGTGAAATGTTTACGTGGACGAAAAACGATAAGCGTGAAAAGGTTGAAAAGATTTTTTGATTTTCTATCAAATTTATGGTATTTGCATGATCATATTTTTTCTCTCGGATTGATTTATTGACTGCGGAGTAGTTGTTGTGGTAAATTTCGTAATCTTCTGATTCAGAACAAGACAGTTGATTTTTTTTCATCTTTAAAAATTTATATTTGAAGTCCATTAAAAATGTGTTTTTTATAGTTCTTATTCTGAAAATTTTTAAACCTGATAGATTTTGCTGCGACCGAACTAATTAACGTATTGTATAAGAATTTGAAATCCGAATAGCTTGCATTTTCATAAGTCTGTGAACAGTTCCATTTTCCCGTAACACCTTATGTCGATTCCTGGATAAAATTTATCATCCGGGAATCGGACTACCATCACAAATGTGATTGTGCATCAAATTTGCTCGAGTTTTGATATCTGTGTTTAAAATTTTGATATAGAGTTAATTTTTTATTTCTTCGCTTATCCGTTCAGTCCACCAAAATATACTTGATTTAAAAAAATCTTGGATGTTTGTGGAAAAACGGACAGCGTATTTCACATTATTAAGATCAACAGTATTTTCGAAGTGCTAAAAAATGACTTTATGGCATGGTTTAATTGTTTTCAAAATCGACGAAATGTTCTCACACACTAACCTGAACAATGAATGTAATATAAATGCGCTTTAGAATCTGAGAATAGAAATAGGATCAGCGTGCATTTAGCTAACTTCACGCATGTTTCGAGTGCTTAACATGCCGCAGAGTTTTCTAAACAGTTGCTGTGATTCGACTTGTTTTGGCATGTGATAATTTGCAAAAGCTGTCTGTGTATTATACTTATGCTTGCTTTTCATGGTCGACTGAATTCCTTTTCATTTATTCTTTCGTTGTTCTCTTTTCAATTAATTTTTTTTTCTTTTCCAGCTTTTTGATATCTTTCATGGTCGACGCCCGAGGCGGCGCCATGCGCGGTTGCCGCCATTCGGGCGTGCGTGTCATTGTGCCGCCCCGTAAGGCACCCAGCCCCGTACGCATCACGTGTCGCTATTTGCGAAAAGAAAAATTGTTACACCCGCCGCCGATGAGTGAAGGCGAAGCTTTGGCGTCGCGGATATTGGAGATGGGCCCTGCTGGCGCCAAATTTTTGGGTCCGATTATAATCGAAGTACCGCATTTCGCGTCGTTGCGCAACCGCGAACGCGAAATTGTAATTTTGCGATCAGACGACGGCGAACATTGGAAGGAGCATCAATTAGAGTCTACGGAAGACGCAATTCAAGAAGTATTGAATGAATCTTTCGACCCCGAAGGTAATAAGAATAATTTATTTGTCGAAATATATTTTCCCTCTTCTTAATATAAAACCTAATAGTTTGTTAATCGTTTTTTCCCCTTAGAACTCAGCCAATTGGACGATTTGAATACAACTCGAATAACTCGTATTTTGACCAGCGATTTTCCTCAATACTTCGCCATTGTTACGCGCATACGTCAAGAAGTGCACGCTGTCGGTCCGGAAGGTGGGGTTATCAGCTCTACGGTCGTTCCACAAGTCCAAGCCATCTTTCCCGAAGGAGCATTGACCAAAAACATACGCGTCAGTTTGCAGGTAATTATGGCCATGTAAAGTGTTTAGGAATCGTTATCTTTTCAGGGTTGATGTAAAAAATCTCCGTAGAATCGATAAAAAAAGTTATCATGTTGTTATCTTCTTTTCTTGAGATTTTTAAATTAATGTTCAAATCATTTTTTCTTCCTTTCAAATTGTGGAGGATGGGCAGAAATTTCTTGCATTTTTAGCTGTAAATTTTTTGTCTGTTGTCAAAGATTTTTGGAAATTTTGACAAAATTATATAGTGTGTATAATTTTCAAAGTTTTTATTCTTGCTTTGCGTAGATTTTCATGACATAGCTTCTCCAGGCTCATGCTATCCCACAAGAATTGGTCAGCAAATTGTTCGGCAATCGTGTCGCCGTCAGCCCAATCGTCACCGTAGAACCTCGCCGGCGCAAATTCCACAAACCCATCACTTTGTGCATACCGTTACCGCAATCGGCTCAAAAAGGTATGTTGAATAACCAGCCGCCGCCGGTGCCCGGTACCGAATCGCCGACTTTGCGACTTTTATGCAGTATTACGGGCGGTACTGCGCCCGCTCAATGGGAAGATATAACGGGCACTACACAATTAACATTCACTGCCGACGCGGTTTCATTTACGAGTACGGTTTCGGCCAGGTGAGATATCTAATGGAGCCAGAATATTGTGAGTTTTCGTGGAGTTGTATTCTTTACACTTATTAATGAATTTAGCAAGAAATCTTATGTAATCATTAATCTAATCTTAGTTATATACATTAACATGGGCAAGGCCGTATTCAGGGGGCGGAGGACGGCGGCCGCCCCTCATCCGGATCCTAAAATTTAGGCGGATATCCGCGGATCCGGATCCGGATACCCGGCCCATCCCTAATTATTAAGAGGCATCATAAAATAACGCTTGAAAAGTGTCATAATTCACAATTTATGTAAAAAATATTGTTGAACTGCATATACAGATGTTATAGTATGCATTAATATATTATAGCAACAATCAGTAGCAGTATTAGGGTGAGAGCGGGGAGGGCGTCCGCCCTTTTTTTCATGGATGCGACTGAAAAGATATTTTATGTAATCAAAGTGAAGATTGAAATTTTCAAAAAAGTATGCTGTTATAACTGTATAACTGTTTTCCTGAATCGTTTTAAAAATCTGACCATACTGACGGTGTTTTATTTGATAAATTCTGCCTATTTTTTCATCATCCGCTCTCCGTCCGGAAAAATCCTGCTACCGCCGCTGGCAACAATATATTACAGCTTTATAACACATGAGTTGTTCAAAAATTTCGTTTGAGTTGAACTTTGAAAGCGGTACCGCGCGACGCCGCTTTTTAATATGAATAGGACAAGCGTCGCCGCGACCGCGCGGCGACGTATGACAGGGCCTTAAGACTATAAATTTATTGCTTCTATCCAGGAATAATTGTTGCGAACATTCATTTTCCAGCATTCTGGAACACAAAAGCTCAAAAAATTTTCGACGCTACGCGCCGAAATAAGGAAGGTATTTAATTTCACTGTTATGAAGATTCATTTTCCCGATCTATTCCACTTTGCCGTCCGTCCTAACTTCGCGTCCAATGCTATGTTAAAGACAAAATATAGAAATCTCAACTTAGCGTCCGTCCTTACTTGGCGTCCATTCCCAACTTCGCGTCCAATGCGTTATAAAATCGAAGTTAAATTTATTCTTCCATTTTTTCATGTTTGTGATCTCCGAATTTATCTTTATTTGTTCTTTGTTCTTAATTTTACTCATTTTCCGTTTTCTCCTTTGAGACCCTTTATGTTGGTATCCCTATGTATAATTTGTGTACTAACTGCGTTAATTGGATTTAATACATCAAATTTTAATTTTATTTTTCTTATACAAATAGAAATGATCGGGAGTGACCCTGCTTTCACACACAAGTAGCGATACTTGACCTTTGTAAGGACAACGTAAAGTTTGCTTCTCCGAAATCGCCCATATTTCACAGAACAGTGCAATGGACAAACTTTATTTAAAAACTCAATTCCAGATGGAAATTTTTACGTAAAGTCTAGTAGATTTAGAAATGTAGGTAATTTACTCAGTCTTCGAAATTCTGGGAACGTACGAGTTTGCATGCAAACATGCAATGTTTCTTTGTGAAATTATGTGCTTTCTTCATTAGAAAACAGTTTCTATATATATAGAAAAATATGAATAAAATTTACGCATATCAAACAGCTCCTAAAAATATAATGGTATATGTGTAATACTCGCAAACGCACACTTTTTAATGGTTGATAAAAAGTGAATTTGATCAAGCACATGACTCAATTTTGATCTTAACTATATAATACGTCAAGTAAAGACGGACGCTAATTTAGGACGGTCGTCAAGTTATGACCTAAAATGGACGCCAACATAGGACCGCGCCAAGTTAGGACGGAAGCCAAGTTAGGACGGACGCCAAGTTAGGATGGACTCCAAGCAGGTTTTTTAGGCCCATTTGGAGCCATGGCTCTTAAGAATTTAGTGGCACGAGCCTTGTAAAACCTTGTAAAAATGAGAGCTCGACTACCCTTTTTGATTAGGCTATAGGGCTTCCTGTGTGGAGATGCACTTTTATGCATTTTGAAATGAAAAATACCGAAAATTTTCCGGTTCTTCGCGCCGGATTTTAATTCATTTATGATTCTTGGTATCATCTCGATTGCGCGGTTAGGAAATGTCATCCTAGTTTCTGCTTATAGCTTTTAGAAACCTGCATGTTATGGATGGGTGTTTGACCTTGTGTTGTTTTTTCCACGTATTTGACAAATTTTTCTAGATTATTTTTACAGAACGTTTTGTGGCGCTTTAGAATTTTTTCTTTGGTGACATAACTTTTTGCATTTGAAAATGATTCAAACATCATCAGCAAGGGAAACTGAGGTTTTTGCTATCTGAAAAAGCCATTCAGATTCATTGTTGCTTGTCTAATTTTTGAGTTTTAGTTTGCCCAACAGAACACATTGAATTCACTGAAAAAATACACCTTTCGTGCCGGAAAAAGATATTGAAAGTAGTAATTTTCCAACGCTATAGAATATCATAATATAACATTTTCTTTCAGTGCTAAGCGCCGGATTCAACTCCGAGGTGAAATACCTATCGCGCTTTTCTATGTCATAGATCATGTGAAAACAATCGCTTTTGATAAATAATTGTGATTGGTAAATTACTGGCTCCAGATATATAAGATCCAAAATGGAGGTAAAATGTTTGACCTCTTCCACCAATCAAATAGTCAAAAGATTGGTCATCGGCAGCTGCAGTAGAATGTGCTGAAAAAATGCATTTTCCGATATTTTAGAGGCCTCGAAATGAAAATTTTTCGGCGCTAGGCACCGAACAGGTTACTTTAGCCAGACTATTGATTTATCACCCAAAACTCAAGAAATTCAATTTTAAAAGTCAGGAACTGATGCGAAGTGAATGAAATGCAAGGTTAGTGACTTTTAATCATTTTTCTGATTAAATTAAGCGAATTTATCAATCTTAGAGTGAGCAACTAAAAATTAATCTGTACAACCAAATTTTTTCCTAAGTTACAGATCAACCTGGCTTGTGCGAAAAAACCCTGATGATTGATTTGAATAATGACTCATCTAATTTGTGAGCCTTATTATTCTGTGTGTGATTAAAAATATATTCAAAATGATTGATCTGTTATGTGGGCTTCTACTGTGATTTTGAAGTGTGTTTTTGACTAAATTTGATTAAAAAACTTTGTTTGTTTACTTCCACATTTATTTACAAACTTTTCCGTTTTGGCTTGCTGAAATTCCTATTGGCCTGTAAAATTTTGACCTTAGGAACCAAATGGCTTGTCGAGAAAAAACCAAAAAAAACCTGACTCCAAGTTCGGACACAATCCATATTCCAGTCTTTTAGAACGTCGTAGACCGGATGGCCGACTGTAGCACGTGGTCGACTGTACCGGGTGGCCGAATTCAATTTGAAATAGTTCATATGTATAAGTCGAAACTTTTTAAAAATGTTTTTTGCACGAAATACACTTTTCAATGTACAAGATATCATTAAAAGATGCAAGAACAACGCAAAAATATGCTAAATAAGTAAAAGCACACAAGGATACCTATTTGAATTCAAAAGTTTTTTATTTTAAAAGAAATTTTTTCCCTCGTATCCATTTGTTATAAAAAGGAATGAAAATGATTTTGAGGCTACAGAATTTCTGTTGACAGTTCATGGAAATTCGACGTTGCTCAAATCCCAATCATTTTTGGCTTTCAAAAAGAATAAAAATAAACGTGATTTTCCAGCTACACTGGTTGAAATCCAACATTTTCTAGCTCACATACCTCACTTTTTTGGGGAGCTGGGTTTGTAGTTTTGAGCACTGTAACATTTGAATTTAAAACGTTTAATAGAAACTATTTTCATCCAGGGTCGTACTTGGCATTTATGTACAAGAAAATCTTAATTTTGGAGTACTTATTTTCAATTTTCATAAACAGAAAATGCAAAAAAATTTACCAATATTCTTTTCAAATAAAAGCACCACGCTGATATTCCACAAATGTGAAGGCCCCATGGCTTTTACCACAGCTAAACCCATATATCGAATAAAGTAATGAGCCGAAGATATTCCAGAGTACGACCCTTAGGTAATTTACTCAAGGAAAGACGAAATTCCGTTGTTTTTGTTCTATCTTTCTGGAAAATTCCATTTTTTGCCAAGTTCTAACATTTTTTATTCATAGTTTTTTGCTACAAAAATATTAGAAAAAAATCAATAGAATCAATCAATCTAGGCTCTTATAATGAATTAAAAAATTATGAGGCACATATTTCTGCACCTAATTAGCATATTTTTGCGTCGCTCTTGCATTTTTTCAATGATATCTTGTACATTCAATCCTATATTCAGCAACATTTTATTCACATTTCGTGCGAAAACGTTTTACATAAGGTTCGACTTACATATAAAATATTTCAAATCGAATTCGGCCAACCGGTACAGTCGGCCAGCCACTACGGTTGGCCAGCCGCTATAGTCGGCCGGACGTCACGGTTGGCCACCCGCTACACAGTCTTTTAGAGTGTGAAAACCTGAAAATTTTCCCGGTGCTGCGCTACGGATTTTTTTTGCTCGGTCCGCCCCACTCAAAAAATTCCTGGCTACGGCCCTGTACAGAACCAGTGGTTTTTGCAGAAGACAAACATTTTTGGCTCCGTACGAAGACTTTTTTGGTATGTTTGTAGAAAGTGTAAATACATTTCATCGAGATTACAGACTCCTAGCGCCTCGCGCAGGAATCTATGTTGTAATTCTTGAGATTGGGTAGTGTGCTGTTTTCTCCCAAATTGGGCTTCTTTTGGAAAAATGTTCATGATTCGACGTGAAAAAACAATTTTGGTGCGTTTTATTACGTTTGAAACTGGGGAATTACATCGCTGTATACGTAGGGAGCCAAATATACCACCCTGCGACGTTACACAGCAAGCAAAAAAAGTCACGGCGCGGCATGGGAAACGTACGACCCTTACCATATACGATTTTAGCTCTATATAGATTTTCGACCTTGGGGACGTCTGTACTAATCCCACGCGGGAGTCACGAATTCGCCTTGGAATCATGTTCATATAATTTAGGTAGATAGGTACTAGGAACAATCGGGATAGGTTGTGATTTTTCTTATATTTTAGGTTTTTTCTTGGTCGTTTGCTCTTAGTCTTAGGTTTTGTGTCTGACTTTAAAGTTCTGTTTGCCGGTTTCTGGTCAAAATTGATTTTCGTTCCTGCTTGAATTTGGAAAAAATGACTGAATTCTAGCAGGTTTTTTGAGTTTGTCCTCATCTTATCGTAAGCGCTGACAAACCTGTAAGACCTCCACCAGTTGCGGGGGTAGAAAAAAGTCGAAATTTTTTTCCAAAAAAGGCCAAAAAACATACACTTTTTTGCAAATTTTTTTAATTTTTTCCAAACTGGGGGGGTAAATGATTTTGGGTACAGGGATGGCCAAGTTGGGCCCCCCCCCCAGGTACAGGTATGAGCGCTAAAACTAAATGTCCTGTCATGCGGCGCCGCTTGTCCTACTCATACTAAAAAGCGGCGCCGTGCGGTACCGCCTGTGGAATATGAATAGATTTTCCTAATTTTTGCGGGGCCGCGCAGTGCCGCTTTCAAAGTTCAACTCAAACGAAATTTTCGAACAACTCATGTATTATAAAGCGGTAATATATTGTTTGTGTTGTGATTACATAATTTACAATAGAGATACGAATGTCGAAAAATTATTAATATGCAAAGTATATGTAAACACGTTTCCACGGCCTGATGTTGTCTTTGCAATAAGCCAAGTGCAATTAGCAACTCCAAAAACGATAAAAAAACAAGTGTGCTTGCAAATTTTTCGAGAAGCTTTTTATTCAAAGAGCAAAATCCGGAAGTAAAAAAGCGGCGAAGTATGGCAAGGCACCTCGCGGTCAAGTATGACAGCGCCTTAACTGGTTAAATGAATACATCAGCCTGTTGTCTCGTTCTCTGAAATAGACCTGCTCTATTCGAAATTCCAGAAAGCAACATGACCCTACCTTTCGTAATTTTGATTAGATTCGGTTTTGTGACCAACCCTTGTGGAAAACTGAAAAGGCGAGCATTCATTCCTTGATAGAAAAAATTTATATACGTTGATATCCGCTGGTCTATTCTCTATGTAGAATATTGATATTTAATGGTTCAATTCCCTCTCTCTGAACATGAAAAAAATTAAAATCAACATCAGACACAGAAGTCAGATCGAAATCACTTTCCTACCAATACAAGGGAAAACGCTTTCTTTGACTGTAAAAAATTCAACTTGTAAAGAGATGAAATATGTCGTTCCATTTTAGATTCTCAGATTTTTTCAAATCTAGCAAGAAATTTGTGACTTTCTTTGTAATATATCTGAAATAGGATTCTTACGAATGTTTTAATATTGTTACGTTTCAATTAGATCGAAAAATTGTTTCTCCTTACCTAATGTTCGTCTGAACTTCTGGAACTTTGCTTTTGTCTTTTCAAAATACATTTTTCTTTAGATTCTGGCTTATGGATTGTCAAACGACCCGAGACGCTTCTCGCATGGCTCAAGAAATTTACAGTGACGCTATTGTCGTCCCGTATATGGCAAAATTCGTCATTTTCGCCCGTCGTCCAAACCAGAAGGAAGGCCAATTACGTGTCTTTTGCATGACTGATGATAAAGAGGAAAAAACTTTGGAACGTCAAGAACATTATACAGAAATCGCGAAGAGTCGCGACGTCGAAGTTTCGGCTCATCGCAATTGTTTTTTGGAATTCGGTGGAAATTTAAATCCTGTTTTGAAATCCGGGGAACAATTGCAACTGAATTTCGTGCCATTCGTCGAAAATCGATTGATGTTCAACATGAGGGTAAGCTGTGTGTTTCATGAACCGTATGTTGCTTTACTTGTATTGCCTAAATATCATTATTTGAAGCATCTTTTCATACAAAAAGAAGCTTTAACTTCCTTTTCACGTCTATGAGTTCTCGCATCAGGTTAAGGTGAGTTTCTCGTAACCTCGCGTGATTATTCCAACAGTTGATACTATCTGCAAATCGTCTAGAAGGAGGAACTTTTTCCTCCTGGTTTATGATTTTACAATGCCCTAGGTAAAAGAGATTGATGAAGAAGAATCAGCAGCTGAAGGTAAAATTGCCTTTATGCGCGATCCGAAAGTTCGATCAGAAAATTTGCCGCCTCAGCATCCAATTTGCACTTTGGCTATTACATTGCCCAAATACACCGGAAAATCGGTGAAAATTTTTTTTTTATACGTTTCGTGATTATTTCTTTGATATGCAATTAAATTTTCAGGGCGAATTTGGTTCTCGCGATTTGAATTCTTTAGACCGTAAATATAAACACCTCAAAATACCAGGTAATTTGAAATTTCCTCACTGTGAAATTGCGGAATTTTGATGATTTTTCAAATTTTCAGGATTGGATACAATCAGTGGATCCAACGTCAGAGCCGCTGATGTTGCTCGAGAATTGTCTATTGACGCGCAGAAAGATGAAGGCGAAGCAGCGTGGAAAAAGTTGGCTGTGGAATTGGGTACGTGTTATATAAATTAGTGTCGACAAATTTCGATGTAATTCTGAATAGAGAATCTGATATCAAGATTATATTATATAAAAATTTTTTGTCTCAAGTAAATTAGAATGTCAGCTTCGCTTGAATTTTTTCTTTTCCAAACTTTCTTATATTTTCTTTTAAATCAAAAATTCAAATTCGTTTCCGAAACGTGTCATTTTGATGGTTCTTTTGTTTTCTTTGAAGCGGAAAAAATTTTATCGTCATGAAAATTTTGTAATTTATCTGGAAATTTTTTTCTCGAGTCGAGTTGAATACCGATTAAACGTGAAAATTTTTATGTTTTTGAAAATTGGAAAAAATTTCTGATAAATGGTATTTTCATAGCGTACGTGTTACGAAGCCCCGAAATCTGGTGAAGCCAAGCAACTTTTTTGGGCGGAGGGTCATCCATTGCCAAAAATTTTGATGAAGGATTTTGAAGAAAAAAAATTCGCCTTTTTCGCCAAAAAAACTCCGAAAAACGGGTCAAAAAATAAGCACTTTGTGTCTAAAAACCGTAAAACATGTATTTATGGTGCCGAAAAATTGGAATTTTTGACCGTTTTTTGTTCAAAAATGACCATTTTTCATCAAAAAATTGACTGTTCCCCATTTTTCCGACCAAACGTATAGAGGTGCGTATGACTACCACATGGCTAGCCATATGATCGACGACGGGGGTCTTGTATACAGTGTCTAAAAAATTTTGTTTCATCTTTCGACATGCAGTCTTACGCACACCGCTTAGCTACTTTCGGGCAAGTTTTGGTTCCGTTTCATAATCCGTAGAGTTAATAATTCAAACTTAAGTAAAAACGTTTTTGCGGAGTAATTTTTCAAGGTTTTTTTGTATGCGCAAGTCAACATTTTTGCAACAGACCTTTAAAATTCTCTAATGCATGCATTTTAATGTAGACAGAGTTGAAATCGGTATTTTGCGCTTGTTTCGGCTGTGATAAATTTTGGATCCATTCCTTTTATTTGAATCACTCAAAAAGAAGGGAATTTGCGCCTAATTCGAGGGCATTTATCCTTAAATTGGTGGAGAGGTGTGTAAAAGTGTCTTGAGTAAGAAGTAGCGGTTCAGAAGTTATGAAATTCACTAGATTTGTTGCTAAATGTTTGGCCTATCTATCGCAGATAACGGCGGGAAAGAATATTAAATTGGAGAAGAATTATGCAACAGAGACGAGGGTTGCCTTTCTTGGGCATTCTCCATGATCGATGACAGGGGTCTTACTGTGTTTCCCCCAGCTAAATTTAATACATACTGTTAGAGAATACTTTAAGGGAATTCAAAAATAGATAAAAATTCTATGTAATTTTTTCTTTAAAATATCTTCTTGTTTTAGGATTACCCGAAGACGACATCAAACAAATCGACGTCGAATATTCCGGCACTGGTCAAGAAGTTTTGACCGTTTTGCGTGTTTGGATCGATCGTTTGGGTCCGCGCGCCACCGCAACGCTTCTTGAAAAAGCTTTAAAACGCTTAAGACGTTCGGACATCGCTCAAAAATTATTTCCCGAATTACAACCGCGTCAAGAACAACCAGTTACGACACTGGCCGTTAAAAAACCGATCGTTTCTGAAAATGTAATTGTCAAAAAAAATACCGGCGGTCCGACGTTTGCACCGCCGCCGCCACCGAGGTCAGAAAAGATTTACGATCAAGAGCCGACTATTGTCGTTGATTCGCTAAGAAAAAGTAAGTTCTTTCATTTTTTGAATTATCCACCTATTGTTTTTTCTTCACAACATTCTTATATCTTTTCCGTTGAAAGATTTTCCACATCTTTTTTAACTGTCCTTTTTGAGGTTTTTGTGTTGATTGTTTTTCTATTTATTTAATTTTATTCTAACAAAAAGCTTGATTTTCAGCTGAAGACGGCTTAATTCTTGCCGCCGTCGTCTCTGACCACGAAATACCATCGTCATCGTCTCAAAATAAAAACGAACGAATCGTTTCCCCCAAAAAATTGCATTCCGTCGAAGACAGCACGATTCCCTGTCCGGCGGATAGGGCTTTGATAAAAATGATGAAAACAACCGAAACGACGGCCGTAAAACGTTCATTGGGGGATAATGATCATCTTGTCGAAGAAAAAGTTATTGTAAGCATGATTTTTGAAATTTCTGGAAAAAATGACGGAGAGACTTTTGTTTGATGAATCGATTAAATGATCCAAGGAAATCGAGATCTAATGAAATCAAATATTACATGATTCAACATTTTTAACAATCGAGGTTAGAGTTTGGAATCGAAATTAAAAGATGTCAAAAATTTTTATATACGACTCGATACAATTTTCAAGGCATATGTTTTGTTCAGGTACAAAAAATCACGGAATTCCCCGACGGTATGACCAACAAGGAAAGCAATCTGAAACCAGTGGAAATAACACGTAACGTTTATGAAAATTTTTATTATCTTTGCATCAATCTTCTATGTCATTCACCCGGAGCTTGGATCATCATTGATCATCAAAATCAGTGATGAATATCAAAAAGTCAATGCGAATTTAAGGAAAATTCGATAATTCAGACTGCCTATTGATTTATTCCGTCTGTGATCAAATAAGTATTCTGGAAGGTCCTACATTAATTTAAAACTTGAAGATTCTCATTTTGAAAATTAAATAAAAATGGCCAAGAACGCTAAGGAATCGAATTTGATAATGTAGTTCTGTATTTTTTATAGTTTTCGTACTACTTTCTCTGATGGATTGCATTTATGTTTTTGTAAAACCAAATGGATCCATAATTTCCCACTCATTTTAATACTCATTAAATTTCTTATGGAATATTTTTCCATGAAACAATCATCAAGTATACAGTCCGTAAGCAAAAACTTTGTTACCTCCGATTTGGGTAGGATGTATGTAACATTACAGTTCATCGTATTTTTCCGTATTTGTAGACACGATCTCGCCTTCGGAAATTATCGAACCATGTCAAGTTATAAAACGCGATTCTTTGGTGGAAGAACAACTCATAACGACGACGAAGCACATCGACCGACCGGGCATTGTCGAAGAAGCGGTCAAAATTGTACAAAAACCAAGCGCGCCAGTCGACGAAACCGTGCGGGTCGGTCATTTGAGAGTTACATCCGATAATTTAGAAGAAGGATCGTCTCCCGGTGAGGTTTGAACTTCGATTTATGTATAAGTCTTTAATGAACGTGTCGGAAAACAAATCGCCTGCACACTCAAATTCCGAAACAAGAAAAATTGCCTTCTTTTCTCATTCAACTGGCCTTCTTTCACGCATAATTTTTGCCAAGTTTTAGTCGGCGTTAATGTTCAGAATTTTAAATCCATGTGCGAAAAAAAATTACATCATCGTAAGCAGAAAATTATGTTAGAATAATCATCGCATAAAGTAGTAAACTGTATTCTGATTTCAAGTTTCATTTTGCTCTCATAATCTGAATTAAAAGTGGAATCTATAGTTCCGTCTCAACCATCAATTATTATTTCTGGAACAAATTTCCCGTGTTTAAATAAAATCATGTTTTCTAATAGACTAGAACTGAGTAATTCTGTGTATACGGGTTACAGGCATGGCCCAAAAATTGCCCGCCTTGAAGTGATACTTTGCGAAAAGTGGGTCTGGATTTTTTTCTTTTGAGAATTTTCAAATAGCGCATTCTGATTGTAACAAAATCATTCATTTTTGTAGTTTTTCATATGCTATCTTTCGATAGGTTCCGGATAATTCAACAATTCAACGATGAGTGCTGCTGAAGAGACTAGTTTGGAAAAAGTCCTCAATGCAGGGTTTTTTCATTAGCATGAGTCCCATTAGCACAGTCAACTTCATTAGCACCGTGCTAAGAAAAGAACCAAGCCTCAATGAGAACTGCTCTATAAAAACTGCTTTAAAACTAGTTTTGGATCTTCCTGCATTTTTCAAACAAAGAAATATTGAAAATTTGAGAAACTTGCGAATTCTACTGGTAAGTACTTTTGCTTGTGATTGCCATAGTCAGCATCTGTAGCTTAGAAATTAAACGTTCACTATATTCGTTCTGTTTTCATTAGTTTCGAACAATTTTTAGAGTAAGCTTGCATTGTATCATAATCGTATAAATGGATTAAAAATTGACATCAAAAAATAGTGGTTACAGTGGTATTAATTACAGTGGTATTATAGTGGTTACAGTGGTAATTTACAGTGGTTACAGTGGTAATAGTGGTATTAATTACAGGTTGCGGTTCACTTGTACAAACAACATTTTGAAGTGAGAGACTAGTGCAGATTGAAAATCTGACGAACAAAACCTTAACATTTCAGCTTGACTGGTTAAGATTTAGGCGAGCCTTTCTTTGGACCACTCTGTGTATAATGCCATTGAATCACAGCATAAATTAAAGATCGATAAACAAAAGGGCTGACAATGTGGGAAGTTGTCGCAACGAAGGAGAATACAGAAATTAGAAACACAAAACTGAAAAAAAGATATAAATATATAGCAATGAAAAATAACAGGAACGCGTAAAAGGATACATTTTAGCCGATGAATGAATAACTAATCTAAGTGAAAATTGAGAGAAAACAGAGAATATAGGGGGACGCTTCAGCGCACGAATCCGCAATGAAGATAAGTTTTGAACAGAATGAAAATAAATATTAAAATCCTATATTAAAAACACGAAAAATATAGATTAAAAAATACCAATATTCAAAGTCTTAGAACGCCTGACTATTCGACTGAAGAGTCATGAAAGGACTTGATTCAGTATACTTATCACACAAAAAATTTCCTGAACGAAATCTTTCAAGTTTCAAAATTTCGCGTTTCAATTTATGTGTTATTACGAATCATTACCATTTATTCTATTTTTAGATGTAGAATCGCCCACTGGAAGTGAACCGTTTGTCGGACAAACCAGCTCCTCGTCAGTCGTTCATCAAGAAGGTAGCACCACTCATCCGGACAGATCGTCGTCTGCCACAATGACAACGACGACGGTCATCACGAAAAGTAGCAGCGGTGGTTCGAAAAAAAAGAAAGGAAAAGGTAGAAAAAAGTAACACGTTGTGCGAGTTAACGTAATATTATTTCCCTGTGTGCACTTATTTTTATTTCCTCCTCTGTTTTACGTTGTTTTTGATTTCTGAAAATGCTTGTTTGCCTTGATTTTCCGAATAAGTGTGAATGAGCAGGTACAGTTTTCAATGTTTTGTGACTATTCCAACACAAAGTTAAAGAATTTTTCAAAAATTGTGCTTGCTTATTTTAACCCCAAAAGATCATCGTCCCGGAAGATTTTAACCGTGCATGGCTTTTTATATTGTTTCTCCGTTTTATTTCCTTTATCGTATCTACGTTTTTTTGTTTACCCACTTGTTTTCCCCTTTCACATTAAGAATTATACCAGCTACCGTTGATTGCGCCTAAATTTTATTGTTTTTTGAATGCAAACTTTATGCTTCTTAACTATCCCTTTGCTTGATTAGTGCGTGTACATTACCCATGCTAAACGTACTAGTTTGCTTTGGTGATTCTTTGGTGATATACTATCCTTTATTAAAGTTTACATGAGTCAAAAATCGATTCTCGAATACAAATTTCGGTGGTCTTTGTTTTTATTGCCATATTATCGCTGTAGTTTTCGAAATTACAAAATACGCTTATTAGGAGCATAGCGTTTCTATGAAGTGGTACTTTTTCACAAAAGATTGGCATTCCATTTTCATTGCTGTCATCATTTCAATTGAGTCGGTGCATACCGTGGTACAGGTTCATAACAAACATCATATTTTCGAAGAGAGATGTATAAGTATCGGATCCGGTCAAAATTTTAAGAATATCGGGTCCGGGATCAAAATTTCAAGAATATCGTGTCCGGGTCCAGGTACATTATATTTTTCAAAACGCCAATCTGTGTGTCATACTTAAGGCCCTGTCATACTTCGCCGCGAGGTACCGCACGGCGCCGCCTTTTCTATTCATACTAACAGGCGGTACCGCGCGGTGCCTCGTCATACTTCACCGCGCGGTGAACTTTTTACTTTTGGATTGTGCTCTTGTCAGAAAATGCGTATTGCTCGTCTCAACAAATGCGAAAAATATGAAAAAATCGAAAAATAAAAAGCGCAAAAGAAAAATGAAATCAATCATTCCTGCACGGTGCAGATAGAAGCTTGCAAAAAGCCTAGTCTAAAGATTTTGGGCTCTTTCTTCAATTTGCTTCTCATTCCAACGATTAATAGCTCTTGAACTGTTAAGAAATATCAATCTATATAAATTGATTTTGAAAAATTGAATATATATATAGACGATTATTCATTCTCATATGTGCTATGTACAGGATCCAAATCTGATCTGGGTCCGGTCGGACCTGCTGTTAAGGACCCAGATTCAAAGTGGATCCATCCTTTCCCTAGTATTAGGGAAATCGGGACGTTCAGGGAATAGAGACTAATGCATTTTTGGGGGAAATAGGAATTCATTAATCGGGACCTACGGGGAATATGGACTTTCGGACAATCGGGATATTTGCGGAAAAGGGACGTTGAGGGAATAAAGACAGAATCGAAATGTGCAAGTGCACTTGCTGTAGGAACATGTTTACACCGACTTTGCATATTCATAATTTTTGCACATTAATGTCTTCATTGCAAATTGAATGATCAACTTCTTAGTAAATCTTCATCGAAAATTAAGTAATCAATTTGGTAAAATGACAAGCGTCAGAATTCAACATTCAAGTGAAAAATATGATTCAACTACATGTACAGAAGTCACAGTATGCAACAATATGTTACAACAACAGTATGCTGCAACTTTAAAACACATAACTTCTTCGAAAATTTCGGTTCAGTTGAAACTTGATGGCGGCGCCGCTTTTTAGTATAGATAGAACATTTTCTTTACAAAAACCTATTCTTACTTCAAAGGTGGTACCGCGCGCGCCGGCCGGCGCCGCTTTTTAGTATGGATAGAACAACCTTCGCCGCGCGGTGAAGTATAGAGATGTATCAGCAACATCGTCGTGTAATTTCGGGTCCGGATCCCCGAAGCATCTCTATTTTCGAAGCTGTACTTTCTGATCGGTGGCTCTTCCAAAACATCTAAACAACGACTCTGATATATCAATTTTTCAAAGCTCAATTTTCTTCCGTCCACCGATTTTTAATATTTCGTCGCGGACATCATTTGTATTTTTATGAAATCCGTCCAAAACTAGAAAAATGCATGATTTTACATCAGGCAGTGAACAGCATATGTTTTAATGTATAACCAAAAGGGCTAAAACGTTCTTTCTAAATTATTTTTTGGACCATCTTGTGCATATTCGAACATTCTACGTGTTCATTTCTTATTCATGTTTTAGTGATTCTAAATCTATTTTACTCCCTTAATTCTCCTTTACCAGGTGCAAAATAAAAATATGAGAAAATGACCGGGCTAATTTTTTGAAAATCTCGTTTCCCGGGTCCATATCTTTTTTCCGCAAACATTCTGTGACATAGACCGATCTATTCGATTTGTTATATGTTTGACATCCGAAGAAGAGTCGATCTTCTTTCCCAAATTTCCGACGTTTTCCGCAAGAATGACGACTCCCCCAAGAAATCATATGTCGGATACGAAGTTTGTTTATATCCGGAAAGTCTTCAGGCATTTTCAAAAAACAAAAAAGTAGATGTATGTAAGAAACACTCTACGAAACAGTTGTTTCTCTCACATGTGCTCAAAATTGGAGTTTTTATGTGACAAAGTGCATTTCTCTTCTGCAGTGACGTCATCGTGAAGTCAAGGATCTCAGAATTCGTATTTTCTGCAAGAAGAGAAGTATCTTGAATCTCCAGAGTCCTCAAATATTGGCCAAACTCATTCTATATAATAAATGGCTACCAATGACGCCAAATTACGCCTAGAGTGTATAGAATTCGACGTCGAAGTGGGCGGGGAAGCGGGACAATCGATAGGGCTGCCGAATGTGAATGATAATATTCTCTGTGACGAAGAATCCTCAAAAAAAGAGGAAGACGAATTCTTCGTTAATGGAAAAGGTTCTGGAAGTTTCCAAGTTCATATGTACGCTAATTTAGACGGTTCTGCAGCGAAAAATTCTCGTGAAATGGGCGAGGATTCTAGCAACTTGATAATTACGGGTCTTTGCAATGGTGTTCCCATTGTCGGAGGTGAATTTTCCGGACCAAACGAAGGAGTTGCGCAAGACGGCAGTATCCAAAATGTGAACACCCTCATGCCCGAAAGTTCAAAAAAACGCTACGAAGCCGAAGAATGGTCCGGCGTGCACGAAAAATCGCCCATGTTTTTGGAAGAAGTTGAAACTATTCGAGATGTAGACGTGGAAGATCTCGAAGAATCGCCTAACCAAATTCGGAGGAATACTGTAGAAGTTTTGGTAGCTTCCAGCAATAAGCAAATCACCCAATCTAGTCGGGAATATCAAATTAGTCACGTTATTTCGGGGATTTTCGATGATCGACTGATTTTTCAAGGAGTCGAAGATCAACCCAAATCGTCGAATATCGATTTTTTGACCAGCCACTCGTTGAAAACTTATCCGGCCGAAAAATGGTCCGGCGAACACGAATCTACCCTTGCACCCAAGGAAGAAGGATGTGCCAATCAGGCCGAAGAAACTGGTGAAAAAGTAGGAGAGATGTTATTCCGACGGCAAATTTCCGGTCACGCGGAAAGTCCAGGTTCCGAGGATTCGGAAGATTTGGTAGATGTGATTTCGAATGGAGTCAGAGTAGTGAAACAAGCTGCTCAAACTTCAATGGATCGCGAAGCGGCGCATCAGGGAGAAGAAATGAAGGTTCTGGGCTCAGTCGAAGAGGCACGGCCTGCTCATGGCGGGTCCCCAATTTCTGTAGTGCAGTTCCAAGCATTGTCGACAGTCGAAGAGGTGGCACCCAGAAGAGGGCCTTCACTGGAAGAGACTACAACAATTTCTGGAGAGCAGTTTCAGCCGCTTTTTGTGGGTGTTAAAGCGGCACCCGATGTATCAAGTTCTGTACAAGAAGAGACACGCTTTACAGCGACGCAAAACTTGAGTCACGCCCCCAAAGCCAAGCCCGCAGGGTCGCCGCCCAAAATTTTAAATCCCATCGACATGGAAGCCCAACAAAAATTGGACACTTTAGTGGGCGAAATGCAATCGTACGCCAAAAACAAGTCACAGACCATGAGTCTCCAAGGAGAAAATCACGTGACTACAGTAGACCCCGATCCGGTTACGGTAGAAGAAGAGAAAAAAATTACCGATGCTTATTCCGAGTTGAACAACGTTCTAAGAAAATTGTCAGGCGAAGTCGACACGTTGTCGAACAAGGTTCAGACGGGAATAGGAGGCACCTTCGCCCAATCTCACATCGAGACTAAAGTCCATGGTGAAGTGTCCAAAAATTCCGACCTTATGAACAGTTTGAACAATATCGGCGGCGTATTAGGCCGATTGTCGTCCCAAACACAGGCCAGTTTACCAGAACCTTTGGAAAAAATTATCCAAGAGATAATGACCACGTGCCGCGGCATCGCCGTCCCCGGTCATTTGAAAAACGTCGACCACAAAATCGAATCGTCTTCCTTTGTCACTCAATCTTCGAGCCAAGATACAGCTGGCCAAAAGTTGACCACTGAGGCTCGAATCAAAGGCCAAGGACCGGCGCCGGTCAAAGTGGAAAATTTGACAGAAAAATTGGTCAGATTGACCGACGATTTAGTCAAATTTACGGGTCGGAAAGAGCGCGAAATTTGCATAGAAACGGGTAGCAAAAGGGTGAATAATCAAACGCACGTGGAAATACGCAGCCCTGGCGGCGTCAAAACGGTGTTATCTTCCACTGGCGAAAGTAGCGGCCCCAAATTACCTGATTCTTTTTTGGAAAACGTGAGCACCATTTTGAAAAACGTCAGCGAAAAAGTAGGTCCTTCGCAGCAAAGTTACAGTATCGAAAAATCGAGTAGCTATTCCAAACACGAAACGGAAAAGATTCGGGGCACACCATCGAGAGTAGCGCCGTCAGCACCTGAGAACACTCCGGTCTCAGATTTGGACGACGTAGTGAAAAGTCAGTTGGCCAAAATGGGCATCGATTTGAACGACCCGAACGTCAAAGTCGTCAAATCAACCACCAGCAGCGGCCTTCAAGATCACCAGCGCGGTTCATCTTCCTCGTCCAAAGAAACTGTGGTTAATGTACAGTATTCCCGCGAGAAAAATCGCAAAACTAATACGGTGACGATAGACGGCGGTGCCATAACCAACGTGGAAGGCATAGCTGATAATGCCTCGTTGCACAAGCTTCTGCAAGATAGTATAAAATCATTGGAGAATGTGGGTCGAGCGGTTCAAGAAAAACAAAAATTGGTTGAGAATACGAAATTACCAGGTCAACTAGATTATAAGCTTTGAGAAAATGATCTTGCTGGCTTCAGATCTGTAGTATGCTTTTATTAAATGCTTGTAAATTGAAAAATAACTAAAAATAAGTACAATCCTTGAGGCCGTTCACAATTAACTTCTACCGTAGGATTTTTACCCAAATAATGGTAAGAGTAGTATATGGTTCGGCAAAAAATAATGAAAATATGGAATAGTACTCACTTTCCACTCGATATTTACTGGTATTTCAAGAAAAACCGACTATAGTTATTGTTCTCTTGAAAAACATGTTACATTTTGCTGACTGTTAATCTATTTCGCCTAAATTTTGTTTGGTTTGCTGTGCTGTGTTTTTCGAGTCACACACTTCCACTCCAAGAACACACTTTACACTACAATAATCCAGTTTTCAAGGATTTAACACCTTTTCTGACTTCAAAATTTATAATTTCTCGCTGAAATAGGAATATCTTGCCGGTTTCTCCCATTTGATGTCGTTACATAGCTGTCAGTTTACACTGGGATTAAAAAATTTGCGACATATGATTTGAGACTCTATGGTTTAATTGCATGGACTCATTTTTATGACCGAATTTACACGCTGCTGCTGTCAGCCTTTTTTCTTAGTATGGTATTCAATGTTTTTTCTAAGATGCTTCTAAACTAAAAATTACACAAATTATTACTCTCGTCAAAAGCGTTTAAACAAAGCTTTTACTGTAGAATTTTTCACCTAAAAAAGACGTTGAAATCAGCTGAGTACGCTCACAAAATTGCAGTCCTATGTGGCATATGGTTCAGTAGAAAATCGAAAAAATATGAAATAGTACGTGCTTCCCACTTTTATTATTTATATGCATTTCAAGAAAAACAAATTATAATTTGACTGATATTACTTTTCGCTTAGCTGGAATTTTCTGAAGAGAATTTGCACAGGTGAATACAAGGAAGTAAAAATTTCGCCTACGAATGGGACAACATGAAGAAAAGTGACGAAGTATAATTTCTAGCCTTGAAAATCTTCTCGGGGCCCCTTTTGGACTCCCAAAGTGCGGATTTTAAATTGATGAAGATAAAATTTAAGTTGGAAAAACGAAAAACAATGAAAGTCCAACTTCTTTAAATCATTTAGAAATTTATGAACTCTTTGAAAGATGAGATTAAAAAATAGAACTATCGAAAGACAGATCAAAAAATTGAAGGCCAGGATTCCATGAGGCCAAGGGTATCTTTTATCTCCATTTACTCTGCTTTTGGACCTTCATGTTGTTTAACTTGTGTAGTTTACCTAGTTTTTACATTTTCGACTTTTTTTCAGCTCACACTGATCAACAACAGGAAAGTACAGAGGAAGGATTTTTAGACGAACACGGCAATGTGGTGGTCTCGAAAAAAATTACGCGAATCGTCACTACGACTAAATCAGTTTCAGGTAATTTAATGAAGTGAAGAAATTACTGAAAGTAACAAAAATTCGCTTAAAAAGCACGTATGAAGCACAGATTATTCTGTTGTCTTTTTTAGGAAGTGAGCCCATAACAGAAACTATCCAGACAATCGAAGAACAGGGAACTGCATCACCGTCTTCCACAGGTAAACATTCCAAGCTTAAGCCTTCAGTATTTAGCAGCATCGAGTTTGCTCAATATGCCCTACGAGGAAGATTCTTCGGACTCTCTGAAAACATGCCAACTTTCTCTTTTTTAATGCCGATAATTTTTCAGCTCTTATACTATTTTTAGTCTGTCAGCTTAATGTTAGCTTTTGCTTCTTGGATACTCAGGTTATAAAGCACTGTTATCATCGCCATCCTCGGTTAATGAACAATTGATTCGATTGAAAGTTAATGAAAATAAATTTGAAGGCATAATGGATGATAGCCAGCATATACAACTGCATCCGACAAGAGGTAGATGTGTGATTGTGCCGGAAAAAATCCAGTGCTTCTTCAAGGATGAAATTAACCAAAGCGCTGGTTTTGCATGGGTTTGAAGTATATTGAAGTGTCAGATGTTTTTTAATCAACCGCGGACTAATAATCCGCGATAGTCTGGGAGTTTTCACATTCCAGCCTTTGTGCCTGTATGTTATCCACAGCCATACCCAACCGAACTCCACGGAATGAAATCTGTAAGTGCAGTACGTCAGTTTCTGCATTTTTCTGACGCCAGACTTCTTATATCAGTTATGAAATTGTTCTGATCTCAAATCTGATCGAGGAAATGAAATGTCATGCCAAACTTCCTAACTTGATCCTCATTTAAAATGTTTGGACCCGCATCGAATTTTAAGTCATGCTTTCTTATATATGGTGGTTTTTGCTATGGATGTTTCCTCAAAAGTGTTAGATCGATACGCGTATCGGCTCGTATGAGCAAATAATGTTTTACTGCTCACTGACAAACAGTTCATTTTGAAAGCTTTTGATAAAAGCGTCGCATCAAGCCTGAACCGTATCACTTAAAGCTGTAAATAACGTTTTTCATCAAAATTTTATGTTTTCCGACATACTCCTTTAGCTGTCAGGTTTATTTTTCTTTGCTTTATTCATTTTTCTTCCACTCGAAGAAAATTTAGGTTCAATGATAGAGGAGATGCCTTCAAACTAGTGATGTACCTCGGATATTTTTTGAAATCCGGACATCTGGTCACATGTAACAAAATCAATTTGTATTCACAGTTTTCAAATTTTATGAAAACTAATTTTCTAAAATGTTTTTTGATGCCATCGCTGATGATTATAGATATTAAAAATCTTCTGATTTCAAATTGCCTTTACTTTAACAATCATCAAGTGAAAAAAATAAGAATAAAATCATCAGAAAAGTTAAAATCAAAAACTTAATGTCAATATTAATGGTATGAAAAATTATAAGAATATATATGTAGTTATACAAAGCTAACAAAAATCTGCTAAAGTAAACAGGGTAGATTATAGATGAAATTTGTATAGTGTGTCGGATAAACTTGAAATCACCGATCCTTCTGTTCATTTCAGTTTGTATGGATAAGTTTTAAGTGCAATTCAAGATAAACATTAAAAAAATTTACTAGTAGATATAAATTCTGCAAGTAATTCATTTCACCTAAGGAATGGTACTGTTAATGCAGTCAGATGAAGGAAATCAGAAAAAAGCTGAAAAACAAGCAGAAAATGTCAACCATAAGAGATTATTAACCGACTGGAGACAAAAACTGCAAGTTTGTCAATAAAACCATAACATGTTTATCATTAGCACTAACTTTTTTAGTTGATCACTTCCTATTTATGTCATCTAAAAATAAGTTTGATTTGATTTCACTATCGACTGTTCAACGAATCTATTTAATGCTCTGACTTTCCTATTTTGGTGCGTCATTTGGCTTAAAAGTTTTCCATGAAAGGTTCGGATATCCGGTTATCCGGATATTTTTTCATATCCGGATATCTAGATATCTTTTCATATCCGGATATCCGACGAACATCACTAGTTCAAACCTTGTTGACTGCTGTGATTATAAGTAACTGTGTAATTCTTGAAAATCTTTGTCATAAATGACGACTCCATTCGTGATCTAACCATTTTTCTGAACACGATAAATTTTCATGCCATTATTAAATGGCATGTGGACCACGCTGCAGCTGTGAACTACACAAAAATCTTTATACATTTGATTTCCAGCAGATTTGATCTTACTAAAACTAAACCATTCAAAATTTTTGTTTATGTGCATTTAGAAACAAAGGTACAATGAATAAGCAT
The DNA here is from genome assembly GCA_963922205.1 of Romanomermis culicivorax. Classification (NCBI taxonomy): domain Eukaryota; kingdom Metazoa; phylum Nematoda; class Enoplea; order Mermithida; family Mermithidae; genus Romanomermis; species Romanomermis culicivorax. Next base: position 91,493 of record CAWUHX010000333.1, read on the forward strand.
GATTTTGTTCGAATAGAATGCCATGATTTTTGATCTTGAGTTATATACCATAAAAGTCGTTTTGGACGCTGAGCTTCTGAAATTAGTAGCAGATGAACTTCTGCTTTTTTACCTGAGCAGCTTGTACTATTACTTTAGTTTTGCCTTACAAAAGGGGCATCCAACTCGACTCAAATGTGTTTATTATTTGGTAACAGTAAATCTGTTTGACCACCGTGAATTTCCTCTGCATTTTTTATATAAGTCTTTTCCTATGGTAGAATCTCGAAGATTTCACGATAGGAATTCTGCCTGTGTCTTATCCGTTGAATCATTTCGAATTGTATAACGGGTTTTAAAAGAAAAAGGAAAAAAAGTCAGTCGATTGCCTGCTGTAACTAATTGAAGACACATAACTCCGGAAATTCTCTGTTCATATAATGAGCATGCAAGAAGCAAAATCAACTAAAAATCTAGAGAAGTCCTATTTCTAGCCTAACAGCCAAAATTTCAATACTAAAATCCTACTAAACTGTAGCTTAACCACGTTTTAGAAAATGCTGAACGCTTGTTTTCGGCCAATATCCCACAAGACACTGATAGTTTCAATATTGATCATCAACAAGTTAATGATGGATCATTATCAGATCAGCTTTTGTTGTCATCATCCGTAAAACGAATATCGTCGTTGTCAGATCATTCGACTTCGCTGACTTCCCCTTCTTCGGCGTGTTCCGTGGAGACGACCATTCACCAGGCCGGGGCTTCACTCATCAAAAATAGCGGCGGGGCACCACCACCGGCCCAACCCTCACTTTTTGATCACCAAAAATCTTCATCTTTCGAATCGGATCATTGTTCATCGCCTGTTACTGTTCGCGATAGAATTAAAGTTTATGAACGAAACTTGAACATCAAACAGCAAATCAAAGACCAAGTCGTTATCGGAGATTTGTTCTTGGAAGAAGATAATTTGAGCAACGAAAAATCGAAAGTAAAGCTCAGCGATGATACCACTGGACCGAAAAATTTTACTGCAGAATCAGTGACGCTCCACAGTACCGGATCATCATTTGAAGAACGTGATTATGTAAAAAGTTCAGATTCATTCGATATAGAAGTTATTAGACCCCAAACCCTACCCTATGATATTGTAGACATATTCGCTGATAACTTCGCTATCGAACTTTTATTGGAAGCCGTTCTAGCTGTCAAGGAGAAGGGTCTTTCGGCGTTATTGGTTCCCGTGGAAATAGCGGTGACTCCCGCGACACCTAGGTTCGAAATGCTCGAAGACCCAATTGAATTTGCTAGACCCAGAATTTCGGAAATGGACACAAATGTAATCATTCCAGACGAGGCGTCGTCAATGCCGACCACTAGCGAACAAACGTCGCCATTTTACGGCTATAGTTTTAAGGGCGGTTCTGAGGATATAGAAGCTGCGGTTAGCAGTAGTAGACCCCAATCAGACGATGAGTTGGGTAAATATGGCCGACCGGACTCGGCGTTGTTCCAGAGTTTGTCATCGGGCCGCAAGTCGGAGTACGAAACGCCGATGAGCACCCAAGAAACCGAATACACATCAGCCCAAAGCCATCTGCCCACCTCGTCGTCGTCGCAAAGTTACGTCAGCGCGGTCAGCAATCTTAGCCAGAAAAGCCTCACTGAAACTGAAAGTGAAACCTTGGCGGGTTCTCGTCATGATAGTGAGTCGGATTCAGGAGACAATGATGATCAAACTGTTGAATACGATCAGCCTCATTTGATCAAGCATCCAGTTTTAGTTTTGAAAGGCCAAAAGTTATTACACAGTCCTGTACAATCGGACCGTCTGTTCACTGCCATGGCCGAAAATCAAGACGACCAGATTCAGTGTATAGTTGAGGAGGATCAACCCCCTTTGTCGGATAATGGCGACGAATTGGAGAAAATTTCTGAAGTTTCTGAATCGGTGAAAGACTTGACGTCTCCCGATGATAAACAGTTGTCGCCCTTTTTGCTTAAAAGTGGAATATCAAAAAATTTGCCATCACCCAGGGAAGAACCAGTAGAATTCTCTTCCTCTAGGTCGTCAGATAGTCTCTATTTGAAAAAAGCTAGTAAACAGTTAGTGGACGAAGTTTTACTGGAAAGTCAGGATTCCCGCGATTCGGTGTCCAGCGAAGACAATGTCATGTATGATATGGAGGAACAACAAAAAGAGTTACAAGCTGCCGGGATCGTCATCTTAAGATCCAATGACCAAGAAGATTTTTTCCAAAGTAATTTAGACACCGTGCCTGAAGAGCCAGAAATTGAATCGTCGATCGAAAGTTCGCGATTCATCGCTCATCTGAAAAAGGATAAACGCGGTGGTTCCATCGACAATGTTTCCGAAACTTCGCTGCAAGAATTCGAAAGATTTGAACGCGAATTAGCCTTGAAAGGTGGTGAAACTAGTTTGAGTAATTCTGAAGTCGAACTTTTGAAGCGAGGTATAGCCCCTCTTCTTTCGGACAACATAGGAGGTTCACCCCAACAAAAACCCGAATTTATGTCTTTGTCCGATATCCACGAGGAAATTGAAATCGATAACGAACCGATGCACATACGAAAACTAGTCAAAATTCCGGATCAGCTTTTGAGCCAAATGGATTCCGTATTGGAAAGTCCACTTTCGATGTCATCATCAATTGAAACGAAGACTTTTTCGACGTCCACTGGTCAACCTATAAGCGAATGCTATACTTTTACGATGTACGAATCGAAAACTGATCCAGATGATTCGTCCTTAGAAGTCATAAGAACTGTATCAACCAAAAAAACTGATCCAGTATCGGAAACCGTGCGTTTCACAGGCCTCGATTCCGAAGAACAATTCCAAAATTACGTCAAGAGTTTAGCTGAAGCCGGTTACGACTACGAAGAAGTAGAAAGTTTGGACGAATCGGGCAACGTCACAAAAACAGTTATCAGGCGAATAAGACAGTGAAAAAATTGGATCTGCTTCAAAAAATGAGGTTTTTCGTTCATTCTAGAAATTGCGGGCCCCCTCCCACCATGGTCTCGACTTGTAAATAAGCAACAATGGTACGTAAGTTAAAAAGCATTGCATGGTCGCCGTGTCTCGTTTCATATATAGTGCTTACGCTTATTTTCTTTCAAATTTTCACTTGTACACCGAGCACCAGCCATATTTCAATTTTTGTGCAACAACCTGAAGCAAGCGTTCAGCGTTTCTTTTTTTGTTCATTTTTCTTTGCCGGCAGATTTCCCACCACTTTGTGCACTGTAAATATGGGCAGCAGGTTACTGTACTATTTCTTTGACGTTGTGCCTTTCAACCCTCTTCAATTTGCATGGAATGTTACCATGCGGTTTTTTCATTGTTTGTTGTTTATCGTTAGAAAATTCAGCCAGTGATTCTCAATTTGATTAATTGCTCAAAATGAAAAATTGTCATTTTGAATAGATCTCAATCCGATTTTTCTACTGATGCTGCTTTCTGCACATTTTGTGAAATTTCGGTCACTTGATACGGCTAATAATGATGAATAACAAATTATAGATGTTTCCATTGTTTCCTCAATTTTCTAATTTTTGTTTTTTTAGAGTTTCATCGGGAATGAACAACGTCCAGATTTCTATGATATACTCGAGTATGGATAGAGGAATCAATTCTTTTGGGGGGCTACGAAAACTATAAGAAACGCTGTTGTGCACTTACATACTTTATTGTATTCTATTTTTGTCTTCTCGTGTTACTGTCGCGCTTTATCTGTCTTTTCTACAGATTTTTTTTCGTTTATATATTCGAAACAGATTTCAAAAACGCTTAGTTTGCTGTATTTTTAACAAGCAATTTCTGTCATTATGAACATGTGTGAATTATTTCTTTTAGAGTTACATTCATGTCTGTATTTTTACCGCTTTTTGAGAGATTCTCTTTTTTATGGCTTAATTTATTTTTTTGTCTTCATGAATAGTTTTTTGTGTTTCAACATGGCAATTCGCTATTTTTAGCATCGTTCTTGTGATTCTTATAGTAAAATTATCGGATCAGACGTGTTTGGATAACTGCTTGATGATTTTGAAAAAGGCTGGAAACTAATGAAAGTAAGTTCAGTGCGGAAAAATAGTAAGGTTATTACTGTAATCAACAATGAAAACTTTCATCAGCGACTGAAAATTTTGTACAATAATCATAGTCTAATGTGCTTACCCGCCGATACAGTTCAAATCAAAGACGGGTGAACATGATGTTCCTGTGATTTATTCCTCTACTTTTGTCTCAAAAAAATTATTTTTTTTTCAATGGAAGGTTTTTCCTCCTAAGGGCCGTATGACAGAACGCGGGTTAAGTCTAACCTAGAGTTAAATCAAGGGTTAACTTTAACCCATAGTACAGAAGGAGGGTTAGAACTAACTCTAAGGTTAAATACAACCAATTTAACCCAAGATTTTAACCCTGCTACGAGCAGGGTTAAGGCATTTTTCAACTATTTTGAATGGCGCTTGATGTTGTTGATTTTCTTGAATTGTTAGATTTTGGAAATGAAGTGCAAAACAATGTTGATTTGGATGCACTGGTCTTTACTAGAAAAAATCCATTCGAATTTCACAACAACCAGCAGTTTTTTTTCACATTATCGTTTTGCCAAACCAACAGTGCGCATGCTGATTGACATTCTGAAAGATGACTTGCAACGAACGACAAAACGGCGTAACAGTCTTGCCGTGGATACACAGGTGTACACTATATTTTCAATTGTTGCAACAAAACTTTATGTTCTTTCTAACAACTAATTTAATTGTTGTCATTATAAATCATTTCTAACAACTCTTCTCATTGCAACAACACACACTTCCTATGTTCGAGCGTGGTAACGCTTGCTCAAACATTGAATAAGTAGCGCGTGCTTTCTGTAACCCAAGGTTAATGAAATTGTCTCTAGGTTAGTGGCATTAACCTTAGGTTAACTAACCCTACTTTAACCAGCCTTCTGGCATACTGGTTTGGGTTAACCCTAACCCGACAGTTAACTCTAGGTTACGTAACCCGAGGTTAACGCTAACCTAAGGTTAACTTAACCCGCCTTCTGTCATACGGCCCTTAAAGTTTTATCAAATCTAACCAACTTTTTTGTTGTCGCTGCATCTGCCATTTCAAAGTAAATGGACAATTGAAACGGATGGCGAGAATATTCAACTAAAATTTTTAAGTGAAAAATACTGCAAACGATTTTCAGCAAGAAAAAAGGAGGTTATTTTATTTCACAGTTGACACACAATTTATACGCACGGAATGACCACTGTAGGAAAAGTATGACGCCCTCATTAAAAAGTGAAGGCTAAAGTCAAAGAAACAGCATTTTGCTTATCGATTTTGATTTAGATAAAAGTGTTGTCGACACCTAAGTGCATTTGACCAGGTTATTCGATAAAATTTTCAGTTGGCCTGTTTTTCGCTCATGGACTAGAAAGTTTTGCCTTTGATCACAATAATGAGCCTACTATTGAACAGAACTGCCATTTCAAAATTCAGAAATAAATATATCGTAATTTTTGTAAATTTTTTATCTACAAGCATTTTATAGAAAACTGATTATAAACTTTTTAAGATTCCCTACAAAATTAATGAAGAAATCAGTCTATATCCTATTCATTTAGAAATGATGGATGCAGCGATGTTGCAGCCAAACTTTTATTCAAAATTATGGAAAGCTTGCATTCAGTAAATTTTTCCACTATGATATAAAGTCTCTGATGATCACTCTCTTCAATCATTTTAATTAATTTCCTGATTTTTAGGAGGCAGCATTTGTCGAAAATCTGATTGTTGCATTAAAATTTAATCGGCGATTAAAATAATCGTTAAGCCCGTTAGCCGATCAAAGGGCAATTACATAATCGCCACCAATTAAAAATATAATCGCCGATTAAAATCATATAATCCAGGATTAAAAGTATAATCGCTGATTGAAAACTGTACAATGGATACTGTTAACGGTGTAGGTGTACAGCCTTTCCTTCAGTACGTTATCTTTCGTCATCAATTTTTTCTAGATACCCACATCAAAATTCGCGTGTTCGTAGAATACCACTAATTTCACTTTTGAGGAAATTAATTTATTTTGAAGTAAATTTAAAAAATTTTCATTATGGATTTTAAAAAATTTTTTTATTAAAGAATTTTCTTATTAAAAAATTTTCATTGAATTTTTAATCAAAAAATTTATTTCTCACATAAATTTTTTTTGTTTCTTTTTCTTATTATCTATAGTCTGTTTATCTTGAAATGCTGCTAAATAATGAAAGTGGAAAGCAAAGCATTTCAGTTTTTCACGATTTTTTGATAAACGATATATCATAGGTCTGGAAATTTCTGAGCATACTGACCTCGTCTTTTACAATTTTTCTAGTGAAAAATTTTATGGTAGAAGCTCTATGTAAACGATTTTGACGACAGTTCTAATTTGTGTCACTTTAAAGCATTTTATAAAAAATAGACTATAATTAGCTCTCTTGAATTGTCGTTACTTAGTTTAAATCGCAACAGAATTTCTCGTTTGACTATGCCTCCATCGGATTCGATTTATCTAAAAAATGATGCATTTTTATTTGATTTTCTGTTTCATCGTCGTTTAAATCTCCAAAAAATCAACAACAATTTTTCAACGACTAAACCAACTATGCAATCGCAAAAAAACATACGTAATCGGCCTTTTAAACCCGAGGTATTCATGCAGATATAAGAACATGAATCCATCATGAATCCATCATGCTTAAAAACCATACAGCAACAAATTTTACGCAAAAAGTGATATTTTCGAAGCCACAAACTCCACATAACAAAATTGTGGAATTTTGGTGAAAGGTGAGAGACAGCGGGCAGTTCCATGGGGCGAAGTATCGAGCTCCGGGATGCTTCACCCAATGTGGGGTTCGCTGGAACTAAAAGCCCCAAAAAAAGCCGTTTTTGCACGTTTTTGGGGCACCATCGAGCACCATTTGCAGATAGAGGTCAAATGATTACATGCACCCCATAAATTGTCACCATGACCGAAATGATGAAAAAACCCAAGGTTCTAGCTATTGGCTCTAGGCGGGGGATGCAAACATTGAATGATGTCTCGGAATGTCTCGTTTATTTTCTTGTTAACCTTTCCAAGTATCCCAGGGTAAAGGGTATTGATAAGAATTGGTAAGATACCTGTCACATACTAGATAAGGTACAGATAATGGTATACACAAACCTTATGTATTATTTTATCAGTGCTTGTCACTTACCGTATAAATGCTTATCAATACTTGTATATGACCTAATCTGTTCTACTCATGACCTTATACAGTACCATAGCTGTACCCTGGCATGCTCATGTGACCGTACGTGTACCAATGTGGTACCTTATCCATGAATTGTCTGTATCACTTTCATTATGTATTACTTTACATATGCTTGCTTCAACCTTATATGGTACCGTGCATATACAGACGCATACTTAAGCAATACCTAGTGAATTACAATGTGTACCTTATGCATACCATATATGTATCTTATGCATGCTTAGTTGTAGCTTGTTCATCACTGAATACATATGTATATATTTTACTCTGTAATAAAAATAAAGCACTTCGATAAACATTGCACCATCCATACGTGTTCAATAAAACATGGAATGATATAAAAACGGAGAATTAGGCAATCAATGAGGTAAATTACAATTATACTTATATTGGCGAAGATTAAAACACAAAACAATTATTTAGAGCAACACAGGAGGAACTATAGTTTGTTTTTCTTGAAATGCTTCTAAATATTGAAACTAGAAAGCAAGTAGTATTTCAGATTTTCTGACAAACAATATATCATATTGGACTGGAAATTTCTGAGCATACTGACCTCACTTTAAACAATTTTTTGAGCAAAAATATTTGCAGTAAGTGATGTGAACGATTTTTACAACATTACTGATTTGTGTCACTTTTCTATTTGGAAGCATTTCATAAAAAACAGATTATAGATGGGTCAAAGCTCCTAAAGAGCCTCTCTGTAGGCAAAGCAAAAAACTTGAGTTAAAGTCTATTCTCCAAAATTTGTTACACAGCAGAAAAAAAATAAAAATGTATTTTCTGCTTACCCAACAGAGGCTGCAATCAACAATATTTTGGTCACAAACTATTTAAATATGAATCAATCATGAAAAAACAATATAGTAGAATGAGATTTTTCTGCAGTTTCTGAGCTTCATTTTGCCAACTCTAGATCTCAACTGTCAACAAATAAATTCATGATAGAAAATCAAAACAAACTTTTTTTGCATCTAGATCAAAATGATGTACATAAGTTTTCAAAATCTATTGACGAGTAAAAAAAGTAATAAGATTAACATATTTTTCTCATGTGTTAATCTCCAGTTTCAATAATCTTCTCTCTGAATTCATCCAGATTTTCAGTAAGTCACAAGAGATTACATATCTTTTTTTGTCCAAAAGCCTCAATTCATGCTTCCTAAATGGAAACAGAAATGTTCAAAATTAAAATAAAGCTTGCAGAAAAATCAACAATTTTTCAATTTCTAAATTTTGGCACCTGAGAGCGTTTCATGGACAATTCGGACACGTTTCTTTGTCTCTTTGTGTGTTTCCCGTTGGACTTTCAGGTCATCATACAAAATTTCGAGCTATAAGAGGAAAAAGTCACGAATTAGTTTGAAATTAGAATATAAATAACTACAAACTCTGTACCTCTCGCCTGTCATCATTTGTGAATGTATCTGTCGGATTCATATTTTTTTCGATAACATAATTGTAAAAAAGCGTATCATTAACGAAAATTTCTCTGAAATTTAGAGAGAAAAACAATAAATTGATTTCACTTTACATTACACATTACACTCACTTCCTATGACGTTTATAATTGGCCATTGAGCCAAACGTATCGATGGTATTATATGCTGATTCATAAAATTGTTGTAATGTTAGCCTTTGCTGTGTATCCAAATTTTTCAATTCATCTTCGTGCAATTTGAAAAACTTCTTCAGCACATCTGCAAAGAAATAATTGGCAAAGTTATTATTACAGTTGAATGTTGAAGGATGATGATCGATGTTGTTGCAGTTCAAATAAAATAAAATTTTTAGCTAGTAGCTTAATTTTAGAATCATGCCTAATCCTAATGAATTATCACTCTGAGTACAAGTAATGTTGGCAGAAAACATCTGCTTATCATACAACAAACATATATCTTAAATCTATGTGTGTATTTGGGAAAAAATGATATGGGCACTGTAACCCAAATATTGTCAGCCATATTGTGAACTCAAAGACTTGTTAACCAAACATGGCCCTGAAATTAGCTAACCACAGGGATTTGATTCTTTCTGTTGAAAAATTAAAAAATGTCAATTTTCTGGTAGAAAATGAATTCTTTTGAAAGAAAAATGATCAAAATGTTCATTTTTCAAACGCCAAGTATCATGGATATACATATTTCTCAGTTTTTTATGAATATTACTGTAACTTGAGCAGTTTTGGCATTTTTTCAGATTTTTTCCCTGAATGACAATCCCTAAAATTTTCAGCAATCCATGACCCTAATAATAGAAAAAGCCACAGATATTAGTTTGTGGGGTCTTACATAAGGACAGAACTCAATGAAAAAGCATTAACAATTTTGAATATTTATATCCAAACTGTAAATACATAGAAGCATAACTAATGATAAATTCAGTAATATATCTATCAAAAATTTTGTAAGTATATAACTCCCTTAAGGTTTCTCATATCTTGTAACAATGTTTGAGTTCCTGGTTAAATATTCAAAATATTATACAGCTCATTCTGTTATTTCAGACCTCACAAGCTTTGGGAATTGATAAAATTTTAGCTCTTGAGCATGTCATTCTGTACATTTTCAGCTTAGCTAATCAGCTTACAGTCAAACTCATCTCACCTGATTAGAGAACATGAACTGATTCTGAAAATTAGCACAAATGCCTTGCAGTTTTATGTAGTATGGCACTAGAAGAACAGTAGTTCAGGATAACTTACATGTGATGATTTGTCTTCCTGTTGGATCCAAACGCTCTAAAAGTCGGGCCATCTGTGCCAGGCTTCAATAGTTTATTTGCTAGAATTTTACATAGCAATTTAGCATTATCCAAAGTGGCTGCTGAAATTTGTAGAAAGTTACTATTTTTCACTATACATAGGTACATGAAAATATTAATACCATAAGCTTTAAAACGAGCTTTAATTGGTTCCCATATTCTGCTGCCATCATTCATCCAATGAAGCTTTATATCTTCATTCTTTTTCAATTTGCAACGATCCTGAAAAGGTAGAATATCAGGATTATTATCTGGGAATACTTTTTTATCGTCTGAACGGACATAAAACGCGGTTTTATCATATCCCAGCAATATAATAAACCTTTTCTGCTGGCGATCTGAAATATACTACACCTTTTAGTGTCAAAATTGGGGAAAAGTGCTGGCTATATTCAGAGCTAACCTGATTCTTCATCGATCTCTTCAAGCTCACATAGCTCTCTTGTTCTTTTCTTATCTCAAAGTAGCTTGTCCATAATTTGAGCTTACATGAATCCTAAAATGAAAATCATGAGTGAAAATTTGTCCTTTCAGTCATAATGAGCAATATTCTCTATTTGTTGCATTTCTTTTGCATTGCTTTACACAACTATATTCTGTACATGAGCTACAGCTCACGTCTAGTTAAGGACAAATGAAGAATAGTTGTGCTGAACAGCGCATCACAGTCGACATTTCAGGGAACTCATAACTGATTCAATTTTCGACTATGAATGTCTATCTTAACAATGTAAAGACAGGAGAAAAAAGTTGAGAATCATGTAAATTTTCTGTCGAAACATTATAATCAATGATATCAATTTTTCAATTTGAATCAATTGAACACAAAATGTAAGAATTTCAGCTTCAAATCAGAGTTTGACTGAACCAAAAGAGAATATTCAGAATTTTTTCTGCCTCATCAGTCATTGACAGCTAAAGCTGTCTACAATACTAATTCACTGTTCGAAGAGAACTCCTTCATATGTTTTTTTCTATGAACATGAATTCTAATTTCTAAAAATTTATCATTAAAAAAATTTTAAAACCAGTGAAGTGGTAACCTTTCTCAAATTTGACTGGAAAGCAATGAGTCAGGAGCAAATTTTTTGACTGGTGCTCACTTTCCATGATTTTCAATCATTTTAGGGGCTGAAAATGTGAAATTTTCTCAGGCAACTCGCGAGCAAATTTCATTCTCATAGTATGTTGGCATTATCACAACATGCTTTGAGATCATCAATGACTGGTAAATGAATAGAAATTATATATAAATGAATAGAAATTATATAAGAAACTTCCTGTTTATTCAGTGGGAATGGGATTGTTAACTGAAATTTTTAATTATGTCTAGTTCTAACAGAAAAATTGACATTGTTGGCACAATTTTTCGACCAAAAATTTAGGCAACATGACTTGTAGATATCCTTAATTTAAACTCTTCATTGTTGTCAAGAATTGAAAAATAAACTTCCTGACAAATTCTATAAAAATATCTGAATTCTCTCAGCATTTGATTGCTTTCTATATCATATAAACTGTCTTGCCAATCTGTTCAGGGTTGGCAAAAACCAAACTTTTGAAATTTCGACTTTTTGGTTTTTTGGTTATTTAATGGTTTTTTGGGTTTTCTATGGTTTTTTAGTGGTACATGTCTAGAAGATCGACTAATATACATGTCTAGAAGATCGACTAATGTGAAAAAACAGTTTTCCAATGATTTTGGAAAAAAACCAAAAAACCAGAGATTTTCCAATTTTTTGGTTTTTAAAAAAAAACCAAAAAAACCAAAAACCAAAAAAACCAAAAAACCAAAGCCTTGCCAACCCTGAATCTGTTTCTCTTAGTCGTATTGTCACTGACATAGTTAGATAAAATAAGATAGGCACAATTTTTGTTAGTGCAGTTTTGGTGAGACTTATCTCTAGTCACGTTCTAAAGATTTTCAGTATGTTTCAAGGCTGACAAAAAATTTTTTGTGCCATTGGCACAAATTTTTTTGACCCTTTGTGCCAATTGGCACAAATACCAGAAAAAAACACTGCAAAAAAGTACAATTTGGGAAAAAACAGTGCTTGGCAGGGTTTTCTGGCACAGGCCAGGTTGCAATGTGCAATTTTGATTGCACAGATAGATTTTAGGTTGCTCACTCTAAAATCAATAAATCAGCTCAATTTGATCCAGAAAAATATCGAAAGCTATTTTTTCTCTATTGCATTCGAATTGTTGGTTTTAGACTTTCAAAATTCAATTTTCTTTTGAAGAGAAAATGAAAACGTTGGTAATGAGTAACTTGTTTGACACCCAGCGCAGAAAATTTTCTGGGGATTTCAGTCGGGAAGACAACAATTCAAAAACTAGAAGAAAGCAAATAAGAACTTCGATTCTTCTACTAGCAAGTTGGACTCAAAATGTTCTATTCACACAAATGCCAAAATATTTTTAAAATTCGCAAAAAAAATTCGGGAAAATAACAGAAAAAAATCTTTTTGTTGAAACGGGCCAACTTTGATTGATAGAAACTGCTGAGCCCTGTTTTTTCCCTCAAATCGAGCTTTTTCGGGAACACAATTTTGGGCTCTTTCCCATATTTGGGGAAGAAAATTTGGTGGATCGGATATAGAAAAGATGCATTTTGGTGCATTTTAAAAGGTCATAATCATACCTGTACTTGGGGGGGTTGGGGGGGGAACCCCCCCCCCAACTTGGCCAACCCAGTACCCAAAATCATTTCCCCCCCCAGTTGGGAAAAAATTAAAAAAATTTGCCAAAAAGTGTTATGTTTTTTGGCCTTTTTTGGGAAAAATTTCGACTTTTTTCTACCCCCCCCCCAACTGGTCGGAGGTCTTACAGGTATGGTCTTAATCTCAAAATTTTCCGGCGCTTCGCGCCGATTATAAATTTAATAATCATTATTAATGCATTACTTAGCTCAGGCGCGGCTTCTAGCATCTCTACCTTCATTTATCATATAATCTATAATAGTTTTCATCATCTTGAACGTATTATCTCATGTTTTCATCGGTAATCTTCAATAATTTATCATGATAATGATATAGTTTGATGGAAAGTTTTTTCAATGCTTGTAGATTAAACTTTGAACTCTAAAATTTCAATTTTTTCTCAATTTTAATGAATTAACGGGTCTGAAAACACCAGAAGGCTTGAAAAGGCTCAAAAACACCTAAATAAAGCGTCTGTGAGCATTTTTAAGCGAAAAAAAACGACTTCGGGAAAATGGGGGAAAAAATTTGGATCCCTTTCCCCATTTAGGGAAAAGGCCCGGGGGAAAAAATAAACAGTGAGTCGAAGTAGATAAGCTAACGGTTGCGCCTGACAGAAAATAGAAAAATAGTATAGCCATGATCGGCGCGAAGTGCCGGAAAATTGTGAGATTTTGACTCTTTTAAGTCCAGCAAAACGCATCTTTCCGGTTATGAATTCCTCAAAATTTTTTTACAATGAGAACCATACCCAAAAAATTTTTTCCTCATTTCGAAATTTATTTCCTCAAAAGATCCCATTTGAGGGAAAAAATGTCATTTCAGCCCCTACAAAGTCTACAAATCAAGGAATTTTAGTGTTCGTACAACCAAAAATTTTGTGCCAACTGTCACGAACGCTCAAAACTTTTTGTGCCATTCCAAATATTTTTGCGCCAAAAACCATGTTTGCGCACAACAAAAAACCACTGGACTGGATTGCTAGCTAATTGAATTTGGGATTTCTTCCAATCGATATTCTCATTGTTTACTGTAACAGACATTCCATAAACACAATACTGATACAACTTGGTTGACGTATTCGTTACTAGTAACATTCGAGGTGGAAAATGATTCCGGAAGTCACACGAATACTCACCATGCTTAGGCTATCAACATATGGTACATTATAGATTGATGCTACCGCGCCACCTATGATGAACTGAGTAATATAATTTTCAAAAAAATTTTTTGCCAACTCTCCATCTTCTAAACGCATGTAATTACAGGTATAAATTTCATGATATCGATTCATAGCCTCAACCAACAGCATAACTGAGCTTGTCAATAAATACATAACGGCAAAAAAGGTAGTACATTTATAAGTGACACGTATGACATTTTATTTACTGTGATTAAACAAATTCAGCAATATTTCAAGTGTTTCTCCGTCAGGTGTTGCCAAGTTAGGGGTTTTTGCCCAAATCTAGGGGTTTTTTGAGGGCGTTGAGGTTTTTCTAGGGGTTTTTTATTTCAGGGTTTTTTTAGGGGTTTTTTATTTTTATTTTTGAGGTTTTGGGGGTTTTTCAACGAATTGGCTTGTTTGAATTTTGTTAAGTATTTGATGGAGAATTACTGTATTAAAAAAAAGCGTGATGAAATTGAAAAAAATGAAAATTGAAATGAATATTGATTGAATAGTGTGGCCAGTTTGTGTGATTTACAATTGAATTAGCATATTTTTGGCTAAATTACCGAATTCTGGCTTTTGGTGCAGCGTGTTTTTTTCCAAAAAATTTTTCAGACCCTAAAAATGTTTCGCCAAAGTAATAATAAAACTGAATGAATTTAGGGTATAAAAGCACTGAAACACATTGAAATTTGATAAATCGCGGCTGAGGTATATAAAAACAACATGTGCTAATTTATTTGGTGTTTTATATAATGCCGCGAAGCGGCCAAAAGTAACATTTTACCCCATTAAAGTGCATTCAAGTTTAAAATGCTACATCTAGGGGAAGTTAGATAGAAACTTTTTCCCCATTTGGCTAATAGGGCTAAAAATATTTCCGTTTTTTCCAAAATTTTTTTCCCAAAATAAACGTTTTGGGGAAAAACACGTTGGTTTGGTGTAAAAGTACTCTGTTGACATGTCTGGGGTGGAGTGCACACTGCAAATTCTTCCAGAGATTGAATAAAGTTTCTCAAAATTTGAACTTTTGGATTTTATGGGTTTTTTGCTGGGGTTTCTTTGGCTTATTGTGGGTCATTTTGCATCAAGTTTCATAAAAATTTCAAGCCAACGAAAGCTGAATTATACCTCAGAACAGTGTTTTTTCTTATTAATGCAGACTTTTTAGGCTTCGTGCAGATTTTTTTGGTGATTTCTGCACTGGTGCAGAATTTTGTGAGTCCTGTGTTTGATCACATATATTCGGCACTTGTTCACTTTAGGTGGTACATTTTCAAAAAAAAATTTTTTCCAAAATTTTCGAAAAATTTAGTGGATTATTACTAAATCGAGCATGCTGATTACGAATATGATGATTATTCCGATGGTCACTCAACGCAATGACCACTGCGGAGGTTAAAGGTAAAAATTTTTTTTTTTGTAATTTTCAGCAAATTTTTAGTATACTTACTAAATTGAGCGTGTAGATGGCGAATATAATGATTATTTCGATGGTCACTCGATGGAATAACTACTACAGAGGTCAAAGGTTCAATTTTTTGTAATTTTCAGCAAATGTTCAGTCTTACTAAGCTGAGCATGGTGATTACAAATATGGTGTTTATTTTGATACTCGATGGCCAATTAGTCCCGCAAACACTACATGCAACATGACTCTTTCTTATTAGCAAACAATTTCACATTATATCACTAATTTGCAGCATTTGGATAAACTTGACGAACATGATCAACAAAATTATGAAACGGATTATCACCAAATCTCTGGCGCCAAAGGAACTCAGCCATACAATTTTCTATCATGGTACGGTGTGTACCAAACCTAACCTTATTCTTTGTTTTAGCTTTTTGCCAAACGGATTCGACATGATTAGTTGTCGCCCCTGTTAAAAGATCAACAAAATTAATTGAGTGATTAATGGTCAAATGCTGATAACCTAAATTCGCCACTGTATTATAGGCACCCCACATGTCTGAAATAATCGTGGTTCCAGGTCTAATATACTGCTGAATAAGAGGCAACAGGGTGGCTGCATTTCTGCGTGCAACTGGTACCATAAAGCTTTCTTTAGTTTCTACGTCATAGCCAGCAAAAACCCACTGTTCTTTGACCAAATGACCACGTTCATATTTTCTTCGCACAAAACACGACTCATCTATCTCAACTGTATGACCCGGCCCACCAATTTGGATAGGGTACATAATAAAATATTCATGGCAAATATCACGGCAAAATTGCTTCCAATCAACAATTGTTTGACGACTCCCAATTTCTAACTCGTGCATCAAAAAATTCTGCTTATCAATTTCAAAAGCCCACATATATGCTAATTGAATGACGGTATCGATACCAAGGTGGCTATGAGAAAAATATGAATCTTTCCTTATAGAAACAGTTTTTCGGCAAATGCGTACAGGACAACGCCAAATCACTCCATCAGTCGTATTTCTGTCCTCTAACCTCATACGATTGCCGCCGCCCACACAACGTCCATTTTGGCAATAACGCTCTCTTTTCAATAAACCGTGATCAAACGACCAGTCGATCGCTGAACGGGTTGACTGGCAGATGAGAAAAAGATTTTTTAAACGAAATTCACGCAAATGGGCAAAGTTTTGTGCCATATTTTAACATTAAAATTCCACAGAAAAGTGCAAGGAAACAAAAAAATAAACACTGCAACTTTTGTGTAAACTCACTGCATTTTTTTGTAATGTTGCATTCACATCAATAAAAATGTAAGCAGGTTTCCTTTTATGATCACTAGCATGGAGGGAATGGACTCCCGTGATGTGATCATCGGAATAAACACCTTATTCGTAATCACCATGCTCAGCTTAGTAAGACTGAACATTTGCTGAAAATTACAAAAAATTGAACCTTTGACCTCTGTAGTAGTTATTCCATCGAGTGACCATCGAAATAATCATTATATTCGCCATCTACATGCTCAATTTAGTAAGTATACTAAAAATTTGCTGAAAATTACAAAAAAAAAAATTTTGACCTTTAACCTCCGCAGTGGTCATTGCGTTGAGTGACCATCGGAATAATCATCATATTCGTAATCAGCATGCTCGATTTAGTAATAATCCACTAAATTTTTCGAAAATTTTGGAAAAAATTTTTTTTGAAAATGTACCACCTAAAGTGAACAAGTGCCCATATATTCTTCTATAATGTGTCAGTCATTGATTCTGAACCTTTAAAATCAATTATTTTTCTTATTTCAAGATTTTAAAATGCCTAGTAAAAAACTATAAATTCGTTCAAATTTAACATTGAATACACATTTAATTTGCATTTTCGCTATATTCACTATTATTCTGTTGTAGCAGGCGGTGTTTTTCCCCCCAAATCGTTTTTTTTTGGAAAAAATTTCAGAAAAGGAAACAAAATTTGGGCTCTTTCCTCATGTGGGGAAAAAATTTTTGGTTTCTGATACGGAAAAAATGCATTTTGGTGCATTTTAGGTCATAATCTCAAAATTTTCCGGCGCTTCGCGCCAGTTATAACTTCCATAAACATTATTATGTATTACCTAGATCAGGCGCGGCTTTTAGCATGTCTACCTTCACTTATCACTTTATCTACATAACAGTTTTCATCAAACCTATATTATCTTATGTTCATACCTGTAAGACCTCCGACCAGTTGGGGGGGGGGGGTAGGAAAAAGTCGAAATTTTTCCCAAAAAAGGCCAAAAAACATACACTTTTTTGAAAAAAAAAATTTTTTTTTCCAAACTGGGGGGGGGGTTGGGGGGGGGAAATGATTTTGGGCATAGGGTTGGCCGAGTTGGGGGGGGGGTCCCCCCCCAACCCCCCCCCAAGTACAGGTATGCTTATGTTTGATTCAATTGGTAATCTTTAATATTTTATCTTGAAATTTAATGAAGATTTACATTTTTTCCCTGACACATTTTTTGACAAAGATTAATACGTCAAGTCTCTAAACTTCTTGAAGCGACTATTCCTTTCTTAATGTGAAATCAATTCAAAAGCTTCATGGAAGTAGTTTTCGGAAATTTCTACTCTTACTCATTTCTTTTCAGTCAAGTTCATGAGAGTTTACGAATAAATTACTGGTTTTGAAATTTTTCAAATAATAAAATTCTAGAAATTACAAGTTTTGAACACGAAGTCCGAATCTAATTCTTGAAATAAATGTTCGGAAAATTGATTTTCCAACATCGCAGAATGTCAATACCCAAAAAATTTTTCTGGCGCTTCGTGCTGGAAAGATAAATATCTTTTTTGGGCTCTCACTTGACATCATAAAGGACTTAAGCATCGATTTTTGTTTTGTTTGGAAAAGTTTTGAAAAGTTTGGAAGTTTGGAAGAGTTTACAGTTTGGAAAAAATTAAAAAATTTGCAAAATAGTATGTTTTTTGGCCTTTTTGGGAAAAATTTCGACTTTTTTCGACCCTCTCCCCCCAAATTTCGGATTTACCCCCCCCCCCCCTAACTGGTCGGAGATCTTACATGTATGACCTATTCGTATATTTGACCCGAACGCGAACGATTTCTTTTCGAACAGTGTATTAGTATCATTGCCGCAAACTTTATAGGCTGTCAAGACTGATGAGTGAAAAAAATCCTGAATATTCTCTCTTCATTCAATCAGATTCGGATTTAAAACTTACTTTTTGTGTTTGATTGATTCAAATAGAAAAATCGATATCGTTGATAATCGTACAATGTTTCGATCGAAAATTAACACTATTTTCGACTTTATTTTCTCTATTCTTTACATGGTTGTTAAATATACATAATATAGATATCCGTTCGTAGTCGAAAATTGAATCAATTTGAACATCTTGAACAATTCTAGAGCTATTTAAATTGTCTCAGCATTCTATTTCTTTTTGGGATTTCGTGAACTATTTTGTTGCACAGTTTTTTCTTTTCTCACTGACATGGTTAGCTGAAAAATAGGTTGGGCACGATTTTTACAAAAAATTAATGCGTTAAACGTTAACTTTTTAGCAAATTTTTGGCCTAAAACTTTTCCGCAGATTTCAGTATGCCTCTAGTAAAAAATTTTTTTTGTGCCATTGGCACAAATTTTTTTTGCCCTCTTGCGCCAATTTGCACAAGTGTCCGTGCCAGTGTTATTTTTTTGTCTGAAAACACGGTTTTTGGCACAAAGAATTTAGAATAGCACAAAAAATTTGGAGTACTAATGCCAATTGGCACACAATTTTTGATTCGCCAAATACTGATCTTCATTGAGTTCTAGACATACCCGTCCGTACATACCTGTAAGAGGTCCGACCAGTTGGGGGAGGGGGTCGAAAAAAGTCGAAATTTTTCCCAAAAAAGGCCAAAAAACATACTTTTTTGCTAATTTTTCAAATTTTTTCCAAACGGGGGGGGGTTGGATATATGGTTGGCCAAGTTGGGGGGTTGCCCCCAACCCCCCCCCCAGTACAGGTATGGTCCGTACGCAGGATTTTCAAAAGGGGGGGGGGGAATTTCCAATTTCTTTTTAGAATTTACTGAATAAAAATAAAATCATTTTTGCAGTAAAGACGAGACGACTTATTTTCAGTCAGTTTATGTGTGCTTGGATTCAGGGTTATTTTTTGCACGGGCCAGGTTGCAATGTGCAACTTGGAGAAAAGTTTTGATTGCGTAGATAGGTTTTTGGTTGCTCGCTCTAAAATCAATAAATTAGCTCATGTTTATCGGAAAAAATATCAGAAGCTAGCCTTCTTGTATTTCATTCGATTCACGTCCGTTTTCAACTTTCAAAACACTATTTTCTGAATTTTGGAGAGGAAATGAAAATGGTTGATTCGAGAAAAATAATAATTTGTTTGGCGCGTAGCGCCGGAAATTTATTTTTGGATTTGGATATTCTAAAACGCTGGAAAATGAATCTTTTCACTTTTTACTTCCTAGACAGAAGGTTAAATTTGTCAGTAAAGTTCGATGAATTTTCAGTCGAGCAAACGTCAATTTAAAAACTAGGACAGCAACCAAGAATTTTAATTCTTCAACTCAGTGGTTCTTACAGGGGGTAGTGACATGGTGACATGTCACCAAGCTCGAGGCATGAATTTTTTTTCAAATCAAGTTGCATTTTTAACAGCAGCTTCAGGGTTGGAAAAAACCCGGAATTTTTTTACAAGTCGGTTCCCTTCCCAATTATGCTCCAAACTGGCATTTCAGACTCCTCAAGATGCCAGCTATCCAGATCAGTTCGAAAATCCAGGGGCACATGGCATTCAGTAACTCATTTGCATAAAATTTGCACACATGTCACATACTCTTGTCACTAGTGCTTCACACTTTCAAAATTCTAGAACCCGGGTACCCGGTCTTTAGGGTACCCGGATTCTATATGCAAGTATTTAAAAAGTCAGTGAATGAACGCACTCCATGAAAATTTTCAGAAAACTCATAAATTTTGAGGCATGAGCCTTGCAAAGTGCTACTAAACAAAAGTTAGGAAAACCCAATAACACATTTTCTTCGAACAAATTTTTTTTCAAAAAAAAATTTTGTTTGAAGAAAATAAATATTTAAAAATTTTTTACCCTTTAAAGCAAATTGTGGGGCCTGGTGACGCATCACAACTATTTGATGAATCCATTTCCAAACTAGATATCCCACTAGGTCCGGGTTTAACCGTTTATACCGGCTCATCATCATCGCTTTTTATGCCTCTTTAATCTTTATACATATTGCATCTCTCCAACTTCTATTGTTTTCTCATACTGTATCGAGTACCAATATTTCACACAGGCATAATTTCTCGAACAATTTTTTTGTATTTCCGTTTCGTGCTTCATTGTTAAAACACAGATTTTTTGTTGCTAAAAATACGCTACAGTGACTTTTTGAGAGCCATAAGCGGCCTTGTTTACACGCTGACCAGGTAAATGCACTGAATTAATAAAGGAAAATACGTTCATTCAGTGTAACTGCACATAAATACAAGTAAAAGTATATAAATATTCCGTTTATACAATATCTTGTTGAGACCCGGCTACCCGGACAGCACCCGGGTTTCATTCAGAAAATTGACCCGGGTACCCAGGTGTACCCGGGTACCCGAAATACCCGGGTACCCGATGTGAAGCACTACTTGTCACTACAGAAAAATCCTATCTACTTCAAGAATCGAACCTTGTCCGCCAGCCTATGAACTTAATGCGTTTACCACTACACAATTTCAACGGAAAGTATAAGACCATATTCCTTCAAGACCCTTCATACTATTTTAACTAACAACTTCATTTGGAAGAGCCTCAACTTTTTTGTTTCATCAGGTTTTTTCAAATTTCGCAATGGTGGATCTGAACCAAGTAATAATAAAGCAAATGCAACATCACTAAACTTTCATTCTTCATGAAGCAAAATATTTTCAGATCATTTTACCTTATTTTGACACAAAAATACACAAATACAAAAAATACAGAAAAATGATGTTTAATATAATACGTGGTTAGTCACACCTAGATTTTGATAAATATTTTTCTTTAAATGTCAATGTCATTCGCGAGAAATACAATTACAAACTAATTCAAAATTTTGCTCGCAGTTCAACTTTTAAATTTGATTTTTTCAATAGATATATCAGTACTTGGAATTCCTTATCAAGTGAAGTTGTTAATGCCTCTAGTTTGCACTCATTTCAGGATAAACTTAAGTTTCTACAAATATGAAATTCACGGGGGGGGGTATGAATTAGATGTTACATTTGTAACCTGCGTACTCTATTACGTTTACGTTCCTTATTTACTGTAGTTTAGCCTCGTTTAGTTCCTATGTTTGCTTAATTTACGTAATCTATTTTGCCTCATATTTAGACGTAATAAACATATTATTATTAAATTATTCATCGTGAAAAATAAAATCATCCACCTTTGCATGGTTTGAAAAAAATGTTATAGCATTTAATTTTATGAGGACTACTGTTTCGACCGTTTGGTCGCTCTGCAGCATTTTGTAACGAAACGGATCTTTTTCTTTATCTTCACTTGGCGAGATCGTATATTCAGCGAGTAGTTTGTAAATTGTGACTATAGCGCCTGAAAAAAGTTTGATACTTCCTCAACCTTCATACTGCTTACAGCCACTCAACCAGTATACTTGGGGGGCGCTGAAAGGGGGTATTAGGGGGTTCCCATTTCACACCTAGACTTAGCTGCCTGCTGCCGCCGAAAAATGGCAAAATCCTTCATTTTCAGCCCAGTTTTAAACCTAAAAGCTGCCAGCTCTCTCCAGAAGGTCTGCCGTCTCCCTCGACATTTTAATGCTGCCCAGGTCAGCTCACGAGCTGCTGATGACTGTGAGCAGTTGTAGGTATAACAAAAACTTAAGCAGTTACAAGTAATGTTGTGTATTGCTCACTAGCGTTGCGCATGACTCATGAGCAGTAAAATCTACCTAATATTCAGATAAACTACCAAAGCGAATCAACTTCGGCAAAAAAACAATTCTAACATACGTTAAATTTAAGGAATATGAATCTTCATCTTTTAGATTAAGAATAACTCAGCTCAACAGGTCAATCATATACGAACCGAATCGAGTAGCGCTAAAATTTTCCCGAATTGAAAATTTACGAAGCGTTTGATTTGTTTGTGGTTTTGTGTAATCTCGTCTCAAATATGTTGTCATGTCAGTGTCAGAAGAGACTGCATTGCAGTTCCCACAGGTGGCTCAACTCTCAATTTACTGTTAAACCAGGTAGAAAATTTTATTCTTGAAAACAAAATGGAAAAATGAATTTTTTTCTTAAAAAACTCAAAAACATGCCTAGTTTTCAAACCCAAAAAAAGCAAAAACCCAATGCCCGCCAACCCTGAGCAGCTTCAACTACTGTATACTTTCAAACAGGCTTTTTTTGCACACAGCAACCAAATTTCGAGCTGTGCAACCAAATTTTTTTTTGGCAAGTTGCACAGTGCAACTTGAAGCCTGACTGCCGTTTTAATTAGGTTATAAGGTTTCTTGTCCGGAGATGCATTTTTATGCGTTATAAAATGGAAAAAAGTGAAAATTTCCTGGCGCTTCGCGCCGGATTTTAATCATTTAATAATTTTTCTGGATTGTGCGCGGTTAGAAAATGTCATTCTAGTTAATGCTTATAGCTTTTAATTATCAACGTTATGTACCGTGGATAAATGTTTGATCCTGTGTTGTTTTTTGGCGAATTCAACGGAAATCAAAATTTTTTTCGGTTATTTTCCCAATGGTTGAAAAATCCAAATTCTTGGTTGTTTTCCTCTAGGTTTTGAATTGACGATCATTGATTGAATTCACTGAAAAATCAAAGCTCCTTTCTTGGAAGTAAAAGTTGGGAAGATTTATTTCTCAGCGTTTTAGAATATGTCAAAATCCCAGAAAAATTTTCGGCGCTACCATACATGCACAGCATATAAAACGAAAAAAACATCTTAGATGGGTCTTCTAACATCCAAGCAGCATATTCTTCATTTTATATTAGTCAGATTATATGAAATTATTCGCCTAGGCAGCACTTTTTAAAGATTCAATGTTACTTTTTTGGACTTCAAGTATGCTTTGTTTAGAAAATTTGTCAAATTACAGCATCATTCCCATTTTTATGACGACTTTCTCGTCTCTCTTGCTCATTTTCCTTCGTCATCTTCTCGATCATTGCTGGTGTAGTCAAATCTGCTATGGGTCAGCAAGAATCTGCTGGGGGTCAACACTCCCCCGAACTCCCCACGTGTATGTATGTACGCTACGCGCCGAACAAGTTACTCGTATCAACCTTTTGATTTTACCTTCAAAATTCAGAAAATTGGAGTTTAAATGCCTAAAACCGACGCGATCCGAATGACATACAAGAAAACTACCTTTTTGTGGTTTTTACGATAAAATTGAGCTAATTTATTGATTTTATAATGAGCAAACAAAAATTTATTTGCGCGAACAAAATTTTTCCCCAAGTTGCGCATTGCAACCTGGCCTGTGCAAAAAAACCCTGCTATGGACAATCCACATAACCCAAGTATTATTTTTTGTCATGTCGACTTCGGGGCAGCTTTCATTCATTCATGGTGTGGTCACTACTGGTTGTGGTTACCCACCCATCGATCGAATACTGCTGAACTCTGTGCATGGAAATTGTTTGTTCTCTAAATTGACAATCGTCTGCCCTTTAAAATAACGACGATAATCCGGAAATTGAAGAAACGTGTGGTTAAACTTTAAATGTGGTATCGTTATATTGAATAAACAGTTATTTTTGTGTAGTTTAGTTCTAATTCCACTTAATGGCGTGATGCAAGAGCAACTGAAAACTATCTTCATAATATCAACTGAAAAACTGAAATATGATGTTTCCAAATTTGGCATATAAAAAATAAGTTCTCATTTTTTTGCTATGTCACCATGCTGATTTCAGTCCTGTAAGAGCCACTGCTTCAACCACCGAGAATTTTAATCACATAAGTGTCAAAATTTGTTGTTAAGATCGCAAAAAAAGTTTTGGCAAAATAAATGAGAAAAATCTTTTTTTTTCGTTAAAGTCGCCAAAAAACACAGGATCATACATTTATCCATAATATGTTGATAATTAAAACCTACAAGTATGTATATTAGCTAAGAATGAAATATTCTAACAGCGCACTGGAATAATATGGAAAAATTATTAAATAATTAAAATCCAGCGCAAAGCGCCGGAAAATTTTCACCATTTTCCATTTTATAACGCAAACTTAATTTGAGAATTGTGATGCATACCTAAGTAGAATGATATTGCTGAAAATTTTAAATGAAAAAAAAAATTAAGGGGGATCCCCCCTTCCCCCTCTAAATACGGGCCTGTCTATTCATAAATACTGCCTGGCAGTTTAGAATATTCATTATAAGAACAAGATTGACATTTTAGAAAAGGCTCAGAAGGAATTTGTCAAGAAACTTTCTGGCCATTCATGGTTTACCTATGATCACCGTCTGTGGATTCTACATAGGTCAAGAACGTCGTGAAATTCAGAAACTTCACCCCATACAATTAACACAGCCCCGAGGTCTGAGGGGGGAGATGTTGGCCACTTTTTTGGGCTGGGGATCAGTGATTCCACGACATTTTGGGGGGGGGGGGGTCTCTGAAGGGAAAAAATTCGATTTTTTCACCAAAAAGGTTTAAAAAACGGTTCAAAAAACAGCAATTTTTGTTTAAAAAACAGCAAAAAATATATTCCTGGAGCGAAGCGCCGAGAAAATTGACGTTTTTGACTATTTTTTGTTCAAAAATTGACTTTTCGTAAAAAAATTGACATTTTTCAGTATTTTTCCAGTCAAAAAATATGAAGGTCCCTATGACTACCATATGGATTGAAAAATCCTAGGGGGTTGCCCAATGACTAGCCATATGGCTGACATACCTGTAAGAGGTCCGACCAGTTGGAGGGGGGTCGAAAAAAGTCGAAATTTTTCCCAAAAAAGGGAAAAAACACTTTTTTGCCAATTCTTTGACTTTTTTCTGAACTGGGGGGGGGGTGGGTATATGGTTGGCCAAGTTGGCGGGGTTCCCCCCACCTCAACTCCCCCAATTACAGGTATGATGGCTGACGATTTCTGGAGGGGAGGGATTTCGGTAGCACTTCCCCCCAATTACATGTATGCTTCACCCTGCACTGAATTGTTCTAATGTACAAAATTATTAAAGGAAATCCGTTTTGGACTCTGTTTTTTCTGTTTTTTTCTTCTCTAAGGCCAAATATACCCGAAGATTAATATGATTACAAACTACATAGGTACCGGTAAATCTAGAAATGATCTGAGACTCTTTGACTTTTCGAAGTTTCAAGCCGTCATGTCAACATTTGGAACAGTTAACTACCCGATCAAATCAGGATATGTAAAATTGATTTCTTAAAATTTTTCGGGGAAGCGCATTAGTTCGTTACACCTCGTAACCGTCACTAATAAAATCTTTGTACTTTTCATTTTTAATTGACAATGCCTTGAAATTGAAGTTTCTCTTTCTTTTTTCAATCGCGTCGACTTTGTAATGTTTTTTGTACATTTTCTTATTTTTGTTCATTCGTTAAAATTTTCATATTCCAATGTTCTATTATATTATATTTATTGTAATACTTGTATTTTTATTCGTATCTACTTTCGCTTTCGACTGGTAGCTCATTTCATTTCGTTTTCGCGTACAGAAGCTTAATTTCGGGCTGCGCGCGGTATGCGCTCTAGAGCCATGCTGGACCGTATGTTACAATTACTCCCGCATATGAATTTTACTTGGCTTTTAAAAATCAGTTCGTTCTCTGTATGAATGAGCCTTCCTCTACATACATATTTTAATTTTTCAGATTTCTAGCTTTCTAGTGGTTCCATATTTTTTTAATCTGTGATTCTATTACAAATAATGACACGCGCCAATAATAAACGAAGCGTTACTTTTTCGAAGAAAAATGATATTCAATCGTCATCGCACGAAAGTGAGTATATAGTTTTCCAGGACTGGCCAAATATGGTTTTTGGATTTTTGTGGATATAAAATCTTTTTGATTTTTGGAGTATGTATCTACTATTGATTTTTCTGCTTTTTTGGGTTATATTTGCGAGACTAATTAATTCAATTTTGGCGGAAAAGTATAGTCACCTGGACCGAAATTATATCTGAATTCCCAGTTTTTTATGCATTTCAACTGTATCAAGATTTCGATTTTATCAATAGAATCCGTCGAAAAGTAGCAGTATATTTGTAATTGGTTGCGTCTCATTGAACTAGCTCTTCAGATTAAATCAATTCTAATCTGTGAGCCTAATTACACTTTCAAATATAAATCAGAAAATTCTTGGTATACACCCCGCCCATTCAAGTGCCATAATAGATTCTGAAGGGTTTTTTAGGCCAATTAAGAGCCATGGCTCCTAAAAGTTTAGGGGCACAAGTCAAATTGGCTTGCAACAATTAGAGCCTAACGACTTTTTTGATTAGGTGAGTTTCCTGTCCGAAGATGCATTTCTATGCGTTTAAAAAATACCAAAAATTTTCCGGCGCTTGGCGCCGGATTTCAGTTCATTTATGATTCTTGCTATCATTTCTGTTGTGCGGTTGCAAAATATCGGCCAAGCTTATGCTTATAGCTTTTAGACATCACCATGTTATGGAAGAATGTTAGACCTTGTATTGTTTTTTCACAAAAAAAACATAGATTTTTCTCGATTATTTTCACGAAATCGTTCTGTGGTCCTCTAGAATTTTCGAATTTCGTGAACATAACTTTTTGCATTTGGAAAATGATTAAAATCTTATCAGCATGGGAAAATGGCAGAGGTTCTTCTGTCTGAAGAAGCCATGTTGCTTGCCCAGTTTTTGAATTGTAGTTTGCCCGACTGAAAACACGTTGAATTCACTGAAAAATTCATGCAGGAAATAGATATTTAAAATATTAATTTTCCAACGCTGTAGAATATCAAAATCCAAAAATTTCTTCCGATGCTAAGCGCTGGCATTAATTACCGATATCCAAATTCGGAGTAAAATACGTATCGCGCTTTTTCATGCTTTATACGTTTGAAAACAATTTTGAATAATTATGATTAGTAAATTACTGGCTCTAATTATATTAGATCGAAAGTTTTAGAAGAATGTTTAAACGCTTCCGCCAACCAAATGGTGAAAATATCACGATTGATTATCGATAGTTGCAAAAGAATGTGTTGAAAAATTAATTTTCCATCGTTTTAGGGGCCTCGGAATCGAAATTTTTCGGCGCTAGGCGCCGAACAAGTTACTTTAGCCAGTCTTTGAATTTTTTCTCCAAAACTCAGGAAATTCAGTTTTAAAAGTCTGGAACTGACGCGAAGTGAATGAAATACAAGAGAAGTATCTTTTAATCACTTTTCTGATGAAACTAAGCGAATTTATAAATTTTAGAGCGGGCAACTAAAAATTTATCCGCAACCAAATTTTTTTCCCCAAGTTACACTTTGCAACCTGGCTTGAGCAAAAAATCCTGATGATTGGTTTGAATAATGACTGATCTAAAGTATGAGCCATATTATTCTGTGTTTGATTGAGAATGTATTCAAAATGATTGATCTGTTATGTGGGCTTCTACTGTGTTGAAAAAATCATTGTTTTTTGTTGAGAAAATCATTGTTTTTCCGTTTACAAACTTTTTAGTTTTGGCTTGTTGGAATTCGGATTGGCCTGTAAAATTTTGAGTTAGGAGTCAATTGGCCTGTCGAGAAAAAATTTAAAATAAACCCTGTTCTGAATCAGTTTTACATAATTACATTTATTTACAAAGTAGAACACTGTTTCAGAAAATGGTGGAAGAAAGCCGTTACTGTTATACTGGGTGAGCCAAAAAAGCGACCGGTGCTGACTTTCATAACTTTTGGATGAATGAAGCTTTTTCAATGCAGATTGCTGCATTAGAATCCCCTATTTGTCTTTGTTGTAGGGTTAAGTTTTAAGCTTCTAGTCTTTATGGTTTTCACTTAAACAGAAATTCCGCATAATTGATCATTTTCCAAAAAGTAAAAGTTGTCTCATTGTGAAATGTAAAGTTGTTTACTCACAAGAATACTTTAAAGATCCCCAATTTTCTAATTCACACGTAATTTAAAGTCATCAGCTTATTGTTTGAATATGGGCAAAATTTCGCTAAAATCAAGAGCTTTTGTTTCGAAATTGGGAAAAAGGAAGATTAATTCTGCCATTGACCGGTTCGAGAAACGATGAAAATTAGTGGTGAAACCGAAGGTATGACACATTCGAACAGCTCTCTCACAGTTTTCAGCTATTATATGATACTTATGATTGGATCTATTCTATTTTACTTTTCGGGGTATAAAACATGTTGATTTTTGTCTATTTTTTTATTTGAAAAAAATCTACGTTTAGTATTTTTGATTCTGGTCAGTAAATATTCGAGCAAATTGCAGGTGTTTATGCTAGATGGTTCATCTATCGACGGCAGCAAACCGCGTTAAAAAAGCTTCATCCATCTGAAAGCTATAAAAGTCAGCGCTGGTCGTTTTTTTGGGTTACCCGATATTTGGACAAAAAATTACTTTTTCCAACGATTTTTTTTGTTTGTTTTCGTATCAATAAAATCACACCAAAAGTGGAAACTTTGAAATTGTTCATCATGTGATTTCTATAAGTTTACTTTTTCCAGACTCCAAATCCAACAATGGTTATTATTTACCGCCAGTCGGGAAGCCCCTAAAACCATCGCCCAGTATGGCTACTTTGAGCCGATTGGAGCGACAAAATATTCTTTTATGGAAAAGGCCTTTATTAACGCTAAATTACTCGATTAGGGAACTGCTTTTGGTCTTGTACGAAAGTTTTTGTAAACTAACCCGAAACAAGCTCCTTTTAGTTGGCTTGTGCCTCTTGTCGTTCTGTATTTATTGTTTGCATACGATTCACGGACCGCACACTCCAATATTCGACGTCCTGGAGCGTAAAGCATCGTGGTGGATTTATTGGATATTTTTAGGAATTTTATCGTCTGTCGGATTAGGTGAGAAGTTGAGGAGTTTTTTGGATTCATAGAAATTCATGACTTTCTGATTTATATTTGAGGCCTGTACCGTACCTACGTCTCAGATTTAAAATTTCTTTTTTTTTGAAAACATCACTTTCAGCTCCGAATTTGCTTGCAAATTTCTCCATTAAGCTGAACTGTGATCGTAATGTTTCATTAATTTACCATAAATATTCACCGAATTCCTACCCACAAACATTCCTTCTGTACAGGCACCGGCTTGCATACATTCTTGTTGTACCTCGGACCGCACATCGCTGCCGTTACGTTGGCCGCCTACGAGTGTCAAACTCTACGTTTCCCCGAGCCGCCTTACCCGAATCAAATTTTATGCCCCGGCGAAGGAGTCGAATCCACCAATTATAATAATGGTAAATTTTTTTCCAACCATAGTAATAACGGAAACTATACCGCTTCTTCGTTCGGTGAATCCTCTTCGTCGGCGACTGACGATTTATTCGACGCGACGATCGGCACTCTGGCCGCGTCGTCAATGATCTCGCTATGGGCCATAATGAGCAAGGTAAATTAGTAATTTATAACGGTGATAATCAAGAACGATTTTTCAAAAAAGTCGGGCGTCGTTGAGGCTTGAGTTAACTTTCATGCTTAGACTGATACTAAAATTTTAATCAAATAATGTTCCATAATTTCGAAATTTTTCCGGAAAATTTATTCGTATACCGGAATCATTCATGGAAAAATTCTCAAAATTCTTCTCAAATTCTTTTTGAGTTGATTTAATTAATGTTGAAGATCTTGTAGAACGATTTGTTGAAGAAGACTCAGATGTTTTTAGAAATCGCATAAATCCGCGAGGAATTCTGAAACTCTGCTTCATATACATATTTTCGAAAATGAACGTGTATAATTCAAAAGATCTTCAGCGATATATAATATACAGTTTTTAAGAACCACCAATCCAAGTTGTCATCATTTTCATTCGACATTTCGTCTAAGCACGGCTTCGAATTATTTAAATCTTGAAATTCATTGACGCTCTACTTTCGATTACATGTATTCTTCAGTGATGAAATCACAGAATTCACGCCAAGTCAACACTGTACAAACAGGCAGCGTGACATAATTACTTATTTTCCAGGATTTTGTACACTACATCACGGTCACGGCGGACAATAATAACCATATTTAGCGTGGATTTCTCACTGTACTACCTCTTAACTCGCCGTGGCTGTAAGCTAGAGTATAGGCCGGCTTTTAGAGATGCATTAGTTTATAAAGTTTTATTCGAGGTAGGATAGAGATTCTTTATTACTAGCTGAGAAAAGTCGAGAATTTCGCTCAAAACGTTTCATTTTATTGACGATAAAAATTTGTTGAAAATGTGTAAGCATTTATTTTCAACTTCGACCTGAGTGGTCGTTTTTTGACGAGATGATAACTCGTGGAAGTTTTGAAATATGAAGAGTCCGCAGCTTTTTAATCATAAGAAATGCTCGTTTGCCCCCGGGTATTTTGTCGTATAGTTTATTTTACCATGCTTGCTGATTATGAAATTTGAGTTAGATTGCCGATATCCGTTCAAAAACGTCCCGTTCTTCTTGTTGGGAAGTCCGTAGAAAATGCCGGAAATTTTTAAATTTGAACATTGATGTCCTCTGATCTGTTACTGAAGGCGGCAAAACGATTGTTAGGTATAACGTAATAACGCCGATGAGCTCAAGCTCAGTGGGTTATTGAAGTAGATTGGATTATCATGTTCGATGCTAAGAGGAAACCATAATGTCCTAAGGAGAGGAAGCTGAAATTTTGGCAAACAGATTGATCCTAAAAGAACTATCTTACGAATATCAGTAAAATAATGCTCGTCAGGTCGCTGAATCGGCGAAATTATGGGATTCCAGTCTTGACCTGTAAGACCTTGACTCCAGTCTTGACCTGTAAGACCTCAGGTCGGTTGGGAAGCGCGAACCCAAAATTCCTGGTGTGGCGGTACCCAACTTTTTCAGAATCCTGGGCGAGGCCAAAAATAACCCTATAGAATCGAAAAAACCGAAAATTTCGGAAATTTTCTCAAAAAAAGGCCAACAAATTCTATTTTTGTCCTTTTTTGAGTCGGAGATATCCGGTACTGAGCTGAATCGGGTCTCATAGGACTCCAAACTTTCTTTAGTCATTCTAGGGGCCTGGGCCCCTAAAAATTTAGAAATGCCTCCCAAAATTTTTGGTTTAGGAGCCAGTTTGGCTTCTGAAATTTTGATTTGTGTATTTCATTCAGTTTTAGATTTAAAGTACGTGTTTTGCTATAAAATCAGAAAACCTTGAAAATTTCCGGCACTTTTGCGCCAGATTTCTTTCTATAATTCTTTGGATTGGTCTACCCAGTATTTTTCCACAAATCAACCTTTTGGGGGAAAAATAAGGCGAAAAAATATGAGACTTTGACATAGCGGTGCAAATCTCAATTTTCCAACTTTTTTGTAACTATAATTTTAAGCATGAAGCCGAGTTTGAATTCAAATCCATCATAGAAGTGATTTATAGAAATTTCAAGTTTGACTTGAAGTTTTTAAAAAAGTTTTTAAAATTGTATTATGATAAAGACATGTTTTTAAACAGAAAATTTGAACTTTATGCTTACTGAATAAGTCATCCTTAAATTAATTTTCCAGCATTTTAGAATGTCAGAATCTGAAAATTTTGTTGACGCTACGCTCTGGAAAGACAGGAGACATCGGAAGCAATAAGAACAGAGGCTGAATTCTTCAATGCCCTATACTTTTTGCCAGGACATGAATTCAAGTGCTATCTTCGAAGGAGGTTTCTGCAAAAAGACATGGAATATCGTGGGTTGTTGCATACAAATAAATTTTTTGTGTACAAAGATTTTTCCACTGATCTTTGTACATGCAGGAAGATGCCTTTACCAGAAAAACACTGATTGGAAATAAAATTTTGGACAGTAAATTTTTTGAACTCGTATCAACTGATATAATATCCATATGATTACATACATTGCGCATTGTGTTACAAGCCCTTTTTTCGATATCCTTCAATTAGAAATTTTTGACTCTCAAAGTACAAATTTAGGCCTAGGAGCTATTTGTCTCATGATTTTCAAAGCAAAAAGTGCCTGTAGAACCCTGTGAGAAAAACAGCCAGGCTTTGAGTGGGTCTTCTCTGCTCATATGGAAGGATCAATATTATCAAAATTCTCAATTTATTCAGGAAGTGATTCTGTAATAGACAATAGGCAGCAGAATATCCCATAGAAAGGTATGTGGAGGTATTACCTCAGTGTTGGTTTGGAAATTCATTTACTAACCTGGTAAAAATGACTTTCTAATCCATTAAAATGAGAGAAAAAAAATACACCACATTATGGGGGGTGTCCTCTATTAATCAAGTATCCCCCATTCTGTAATTATAGGTATGGTTTCGATCCTGTACTATCCATGTCATGCTGCTGTGGTTCTAAGACCTACATTTTACCTAGTGAATACTCGAGTGAAAACTCCTCAAAGCAAAAACGAACAAGTCCTGTAAGCTTGTTTGTATGTTCATTTCAATCTTTGTACCAGAAACGGCCACCACTAGTCCATATTGTACCAATGTACTGCTTTAGTTCTTTCGGTATACAAAGAAAAACTGTGGACATCAGCTCTTGTTGTTCAACACTAGTGATGCCTAGTGGAAAATAAGGTATGCGTTGGCTGTTGGCCCCTGCACCCTGTGTCTTACAAAAGTCTGGTAACTTATATGGTAACCATCGTAAATCTAACCGAGCTTATGTAGTTTAAAGTGTAAGCTTCTTTTCTTAGTATTTTATTGAATATTAAAACTCCGATTAAGTAGTAACGTCGTCATTTTCCTGTGAGTCCGCTGACAATCAAAATTTTTAACTTCTTTAAATAATCGTCGATGCCGTCGGATAATTTTTTTCCCTGCGTCTATTTTCGACAGCTTTCTGTTCAAGGTACGCGTAGAAGCTTTTATGTGGGGTGCAGGCACCGCTTTGGGTGAATTACCACCCTATTTTATGGCTCGTGCCGCTCGTTTGTCTGGCGAAGATCCTGACGATGAAGAATATCGCGAATTCCAAGAATTTTTACGTCAAACTGAAGAACAACACGGCGATGGATGGTATGAAATAAGTTTGAAAAAGTTTGAAAAAAAAGAAGCCGATTGGCCATAACTTTTAAAATGCAATAATTTTTGTTGTACGTTTATCTACAAGAAAAACATTAATTTCCAAAATTTCCGGCATTATTTTTAATTTTCTTGTGACAGGATGGTGAAATTGAAGCAGCAAATGCAAAAGTTAATCGAAGGTGTCGGATTTTTCGGTATTCTATTATTCGCTTCTATCCCAAATCCCTTGTTCGATCTCGCTGGATTATTTTGCGGCCATTGTTTGGTGCCATTCTGGAAATTTTTCGGCGCCACTCTGCTTGGTTAGCTTAATTATTGTGTTTGATACACCAACAGATAAAATTACCCCCGTCGCACATTTACATCTATCCTTGTCATAGGGTGCAGGATATGAAAATTTTGGAGATTTTGATAAAGCGATTAATTATTTTTCAGACATACCTGTGAGAAAAAATTTCTTAGTGAGAGGTACCGATTTCTCTAGGCACGCGATGCTGGCGGAAATTGGATAATTTTGACGAAATTTTCAGGGAATTTGATGTAGAAAAGGAATCGACAAGATTTAGATGCACTGTGCTTAAGTTTCGGACTTTTTGATTGAATATAGTCACGATTATGCGTCTCAATGATTATATTAATATTGATGTACAATTATAGGTACCATGGTATGATGCAGAATATAGATTAGGGATGCGCCCGGTACCGGTACCGGACGCATCCCTAATCTATATTCTGCATCAAATGTAATTTGAGGACTCGAGGCAGAAAGTTTCTGATGAAGAAAGATTTATAAATATGTATTTATCAAGAGAAATGAAAATGAAAGTTATGATTCTAGACCTTCCATGATTCTAAACGAACATGGAGTCATTTAGATCATGTCGGGGGTCTTCAAAAATCCAAGTTTCCTAACGATTCATATTCCGATTTCGAATTCCCAACGCATCATCGGAAAAGTTTCTCGCTTTCCATATTTTTAGTTTTTGTTTTATTTTTCTATACTGTAGAAATTTGTCATAATGCTACATTTTTCAGGCAAAGCCGTCATCAAAATGCATCTACAAAAATTGTTAGTCATAGTTTCGTTCAGCGAACACCATGTTGAGCGCTGCATCAGCGTTTTGAAAAATCTACCTAAAGTTGGGCCGCTGCTGCAAAAACCGCTCAAAGAGTGGTTGGTGCAACAAAAAGAGAAATTACATCGCCCGGTAGGCGCTGGCGCCGCTTCTCAAACGCCGCATCGTCAAAGTTTGGTTCAAATTTTATTCGAATATTTCGTGGTTTGCTTCGTCGCTTTTTTCGTCGTATCGTTGATAAATTCTTTAGCTCAAAATTATCATAAGCGACTGTTTCAACGTCAAAAGAAGAAACTATGAGAGGAGTTGAGGGGAATTTTATTCTGCATGAGGTTCATCTCTTTATAAACATTCTTTTTTGTGTGTGTGTATATACTCTTGTTTCTTTTTTCTATTCGCTTCAAAGATTTTTATCTGATTTTCTGGTCCGGAAGTGTCGAAAATCTGCATATGTATCTTTTTTGTGGAAATTTGTGATTTTGCACCTCAGTGAACGTAATTTCATTGAAAATATCAGATCTTCCTCATTTGATAAGTTGTGCGAATGGCCACATACATGTGATCCGTGATCGTTTCCGTCATGATGTTACTTATGTTACGAAACGTCAGATATTTTTGAATTTTTGCTCCCCATGCGTCCTTCTCACGTCAATGTACACTAAACACGAGCGCAATTTTGGGAATCCTCGAATTTCGTACCGGCTATAAAATCATATGGTCAAAAGAGCATATTATGAGTATATGTACGTGTATGTTCCGCGTTATAAACCTGATTCGTTGCTATACAGTGGCTCTCTTTCATACCGTAAACATTCTTATTCTTTTCGGTTCATAATTTTTTATTCTCTAATGTAATAACTTCATTTGTCAAGTGAAAACTGGTTCCAAAATAAGTTGTATGATTGGCCTACATACATAAACGTCAGTTCTAGCATAAGAAAATCATGTCGGGTAATGCCTCCACTAGTGGGTAGCCTGATCCAACGGTAATTGTGCATCTGTTGATTCGAGGATAATCGACAAAAAACTTTTCGCATTTTAAACGCAATAATTTGAAATTCAATTTTCAAGGTTTCGAAAGGTTTCTATTACTACAATGGCGCAGGAAACATGATGACACAAATTTTATGATCTTGTTGACCATTTCAACGGTCGAGTACAACAGTCTGATTTTCATATCTATAAGATTAGGCTGCATCCGCGAAATTTTATACTTCCTCCCGAGTCGGCAACTTCTAAATAAGATAAGCATTCTGGGTTAAAAGCGCATAAGACTGTATTCTAATTGGGAGAGTATAAGACAATATTCAACATTTCTGAGAAAAATTTGATTAAGCTAAGCCTACACAAAGTCTTTTTATAAATGCTTGTAAACCGGAAAAATGGCGAAAATTCGCACTGTCACCAAAATTGTCCGGTTTTGTCATAACCTTTTTCTGCTGAAGGCTAATTTAGTAAACTCGGAAATATTCAGTCCTCTGTGACATGGGATTCAGCAGAAAATTATGAAAATATACAACAGCACCCTGCTTTCCATTGTTATTTACAGGCATTCTAAGAAAAACAGACTTGTCACGATGTAATTTTATTAAATCAAAAATGACGAGATGATATACGAATCTGGCAGCAACAAAACCGATAACAATAGGCACGATAAATCCGGAAAACTTTAATAAATTCGATCATTTTGGATAAATTACGATAAGTGGGAATAAAATAGATGCTTAAATGCGATATATGAGCTAAATTGTATATACTCGTTTGACCCAAAGTGGCGAACGCGGAATCGTTCATTTTTGACCGCGGACGTAAGTGCGAACTGCTTCGGTTCCTTCGCATTCGCAGCGCTGAAAATCAGAAATCGAGGCTAATTGATAAAAAATAATACGGTCTTCTATAACGGGGTTAACGAAAGATTTAGTTATGGAAGCAAAGCTGCTAAATATCATGAGTATTTTGCATGAATTAGCTACAAACTGAGATGAATTATCGGGAGAATATAACCACCTTAATTCCATTAGTCATTTTACAATTGAACTCGGATAGTCCGTAGCTCTTGGCGACCAGCGCTTACGCCTTAACCGAGTATGTTCAGTTTTGGCTTGCACTTCTGGCCAAAAAACGCATTCAAACGTATTTTTTAGCACCTGCTGACCCCCTATAATTTTGGAAAATCGTCCTCTCCCCTAAAAAGTTGCTTTTACCCCCCCCCCCCCCCCCGTGCAACTCATCGGAGTTCCTAAGGTGTATTTTATGCCTAGCCAACTGACCACTTATAGAGGGTCCTTATTGCCCTTCCCTCCCAATCACATCATGTATAGTACGAACTACCTATATGTTTGTACACGATAAGATATAGGCAAATTTTTCCCGAACCGCAC
The DNA here is from genome assembly GCA_963922205.1 of Romanomermis culicivorax. Taxonomy (NCBI): domain Eukaryota; kingdom Metazoa; phylum Nematoda; class Enoplea; order Mermithida; family Mermithidae; genus Romanomermis; species Romanomermis culicivorax. Next base: position 128,520 of record CAWUHX010000333.1, read on the forward strand.
ACATTACGCACTAACCGAGTGCATCTTAGGCGAATGTTGTATGCAGAATTGAAAAACTGCCCAAACTTACAGTGACCAAGTTTTCGCCTACAATTTCGCGTGTGATCACCGAATGTTTGTCACCTTCTTTGACCGGAACTTGCTTTTGTACCAGTTTTTCGCCTTCCAAAGTAAAGGTGGTCTAAACAACGAAAGTAAATATAGGTACTTCTGCAAAGAAAATCAATTCGATAGAAAAACTATCAACTGTTTAAAACACCTTTTCGAAAATTCTGGACTTACTTTCATAGGACGTCCATCGATAGTTGTTTCGTCGACAGATTCACCTAATTTGAACTTCAATTCGGTATTTTTGAACGTACTGTAAGTTTTGATGGAAAAATCCTCGCCGTTATTGACGATTTCTAAGCTAGGCTTCGTCTTGCTACCTATCATACGCAAAGCGAATCCGACGCCTAGTGAAAAAAGCAATATCAAGTTATGAAATGGGAACGATAACTTTTGATTTTCCGGTCATGTAGAACAACGGAAGAATGTTCTGATGTGAGCACAACTTGCCTTTGTAGTTTGTACTCTAGAATACTCGCTTTCAGCTTGTAATTCAAGGGGAAGTGCCATATGAATGCCCACCAAGAATCTTTGACACATAACTAGCAATACGGTGACACTCAAAAAATTTGCAAATCACATGGGTATCTTACGGCTAGCTATAGAGACCCACAAATTCTTTCGGGCGAAATAATTGAAAAGTTGTAATTTTTGGATAGAAAATAATCACTCGAACAAAAATTGGTCAAAAAAAACGTCAATATTTTTGACGCTTTGAACCACAGATCGAAACAATATTTTTTATAAAACTGGTTATAGTATTTTTTAGCCATTTTTCGGACCTTTTATGCATATTTTCCCTTCAACGACTCCTGAATAAATTTTGGGAAACTGATCAGCCGCTTCCAAGAAAAACCCGACTATCGCCAAGACCTCCAAGCTACGTTACATGATGCATGATCAATATCCTACATTCCGAAAGTAACGCTACAATTTGAACTTGACTGAAAGATCAGAGACAGCCCGCAGTCATATTGGGGGGATGCCACAAGAACACCCCACCCTCGACGATATGGCTTGCCATTAGGGATTGGCCGGGTATCCGAATCCGCGTATATCCGCCTGAATTTTCGAATCCGGACCCGTATCGACCCATGAAACCATGCTTATGTTGGTGCTTTCAAAACGAATGAGACTCTCATCCGATTCTAATTAAATTAGCTCATTCTTACGTTATGCACTTACTTAGTTGACCGACAAGTAAATATTCAGTAGTTAGTTTGACAGTAATAGTTTTAGGAATCACTAAATTTGCGTTGTATGGATAAACGTTTACGTGTTTTCATTGTGCCTGGAACTGCACTTCAACTTCAATGTAGGTTCTTGATTGATTTTTTCAGAAAACGTATACACAAAATTTGCTACTCATTATTACTGATTTCCATAAACTTCATATGTCAAAACAGCTGTTTTCAAATTACATGAGGTTAAAGCCAAAGCTGATTCTAATTCCAGCCCCAGTCGTTCACTGAGCAAAAGTCATGAAGAGAATGAAGATATTGACAAAGTTGTTATTTGTGAAAACAACGATTTTTGATTTTTCACCACAATTTGGTGATATAATTTATCTAAATTTCTCTTAGGGATCTTTTCAAAATTCCTCTATTTCAGTCATTAGCACACGTGCTATCATCAAAAAGTTCCAATAGCACGGCTCTAGTTTCATTAGCACCGTGCTAAAAAAAGCAAAGGTATGACCCTTCAAACGATTTCTTGTAGGATCATAAATTTGACCAACACCACTGAATAATTGTTCAGAGAGGATAATCGTTGCTGGTGCGAACAAAATTTTTTGGCTATGAATGACAGGTCCGGCAGAGATGTTTAATCTAGGTGGTAAAATTTTTTTCATCTTCTTGATATTATATTTCGATTTCCTGTCAATTCTACAAATATTAATAAGCAAACAATACAAAAAATGCTTTGTTCACTATATTTATATCCTCTCGTTCAATTTGATCTTCTTCATCCTAACTGCTGCTGGCTATAAAGTCATTAAATGAATCAATTTCACGCTTATTTTCAGTTTTTTGCTTTTTAGCTGGAGTTGAAATTATATCTGGCTTTGATCATTGAGATTAATAACTAAGGTTTTCAATGTTTCAACTATATCTGAAATCGTTTAACGTTTTTCGAAGAATTTGTCTTTCTACTCGGGATCAATAAAAGTGGATATCATAAATTCCCTACTAAAACTGAAAAAGTATTCTCAGATTATATAATATTGTTTCCACTTCTCAATTACTCTATCATTTCGAGATTTCGAAATCTGAGATCAATGTTAACCTGTAATGCTGCAACAAATGAACCGATCCTTCTACTGTCTAAATTTCTGAGCATATATATCATCAATAATTTGACACTGGAGAAATATAAATTCCTAGAACTTAATTTTAGAATAATCAAACATAATAATACACATAATTATCCATGAGCATATGCTATCATATAAGATCCGGATCCGTTGGAGCAATTTTTTTGGATCCGGATCCGCTGGACCAAGTTTTTTAGGATCCGGATCTGCTATCGTCAAAAAAGTGTATTCGGCCCATCCCTACTAGCCACAGAAACTCACATCCTTTTTGTACCAAAAAACCGAAAAAGATCAATTTTCTGCTCATTTATGACCAAAAAACAGTCAAAAATAACAATTTTTTCGGTGCTTCGCGACACTAAATATAGGTATTTTCATGGTTTTTGGACAAAAATTACTATTTCTCAATCCGCTTTTGCGCGAAAAAATCAAATTTTTCTATTCACTGACCTGCGTAAAATTTTGGGCAATTGATAATACAACCCATGAAAAGTCACTCTACCCCCTCCGCCCAGACATCGGAGTTCCGTTAGATTTATGCTGAGTCATAAACTCAATTCGTGTGTGAAGTGTTATGAAAACTACCCTAGCAGCCAAAAGTCATCACATGAGGACTTTGAATACACAGTGCAGAAATTTTTCGGATCATTTCTACATAGAACAGCAATTTTATAATCCAGAAGTTCTTGAAGTTTTGAGTGTCCTTTTGATTTTCAATCTTAGTCATTTTCTACGTTCTTAAAATCGCTCGGGCGCCAGACTCGGAAGACTTGAAACGAGTACAATTATGGTTAACTAGTGACAAATATGAGTTTCTGATCATTAATTTCAACATAATGTACTTACGTCAAAATTCGACGGCTTCAATGCTAAATGCTTCGACTATCCAGGCAAAAAATACTCATTTTCAGCATATTAAAAATGCAACCCTGTCCCTGATGAACTGTTTCTAAATAGTAATTTTAAGCTCAGTCAGCTATAAATTTTCTCTTAAATATACTTTGCGGAAAGTTCCGCAGACTGTGGGATTTTGATAGTATCTAAGCTCCGATTTTGAAATGATAGATGCAACGATCCCATTACAGTAAGTTCAACAAGGAAAAAACTAGTAAGCTTAATATTGTAATCGATGAAAAAATTTTCGTAGTCCATAAGCGACAAACGGAACAACTGAAATTTTCGACACAGTTCTGGCCCTATCAAAAGTGGATAGGCACCGTGCCTTGCTTTTGCTTCTTTGAATAATTAAATTATCGGAACATTCAAACGAATACTCAACTCACCTAGTTTTTTCATGTATTCGTCAAAATTTTCCGACGAAATCATATTGTAATAACCGCAAAATTTATCCATTGTCGTTTATATTTATAATAGGAGATCGGATTATAGAATGATCTTGCTAAAAAGAAAGGGATTTCAAAAACTTTTGCTGAACTTCAAGTTGACAACCTTAAGTGTTATAAATCAGATATATATGTGCATTAGTTTACGTTTCATCAGAATAAAAGGGCCATAATTGTGGTGAATTGCAGAGCGAATTTATATCAGATTAGGGAATGTTATCCGACTTCCGATCGGACAAAGACTTATCATGATGATCACCAGTCACCATGTACGGCGAGTCAGTGAGTAATATGGTGCATTTTCCTGTTAAGATTTGACTTATTTTCTATTCTATAAGGTATTCTTTAACAATTTCATAAATTTAAGAATAAATTTCAATCCCGCTGGTGGTTAAGAATAACTGTGAACTCTCTCCACTCCTACAAAGAATATTTATATAATGATACATCTATGGGCGGTTGTATTGATTCTGCCTGTAGTCTGAAAAATGAGGGTTTCTGTGATTGAAATTTGGACAATGCATTGCAATCTATTTAAACCAGAAATGAACAGGAACTGACTGGTCGTAAACAGAATTTCTCATCAAGCATACATTTTAATCAGTAAGTATTCTACGAAGCTGCGAAACCGAGAATTAATAAATCGATCTTAATGTCTTTTACGGAAAATCGTAAAAGAGAAGTCACATTTCAAGTTGATCTACAAAGTTCTGCTTGCACTAACCTAGAAAATCGAGTCAGCTTCATAGTTCAGAAGTGTTCGCTCGCATTCGCATCAAATTGGGAAGTCAGGAATACAGGGGTTCGAAAGTCGTTCAGCGCTCAGGAGTGTTGGCTTTCATTAAACATCCTTGGAGAAGTTGGTTTTTTTGTTTTCTTGCACACAGCAACCAAATTTCGGACTGTGCAACCAAACTTTTCCTGCAAATTTGCACTGCGCAACCTTAAGCCTGACGGCCCTTTTACTGGGGTTATTAGGGTTTCATGTCTGGAGAGGATTCGTTGCGTTTCAAGATAGGAAATACTGAAAATTTCCTGCCGCTTCGCATCGGATTTCATGTGACTTGTGGTTACTGGTATTTTTTCTAATGCGCAGCCTAGAAAATATCGTTCTAGCTTAAGCTTATTGCTTTTAAAAATCAACAATGGATCACTATTTGGTCACGTATTGTTTTTTGACGAATTCAAAGAAAACCAAGGTTTTTCCCCACTATTTTTTTGCGATCTTCAAGAAATTTTGGCTTTCGTGAATATACATTTTTTGCATTTGGAAAATAATGAGAACATTTTCAGCATAGGGAAATAGAAGTTCTTGCTGATTGAAGAATCCAAAGTCTTTGTTGCTTGCCCAATGTTAATTGTAGTTTGCCCGACTGAAAATATATTGGATTCACTGAAAAATTGAATCTTCTATTTAGGAAATAAATGTTGAAGAGATTCGTTCACCAGCGTTCTAAAATATCAAAATGCTAAAAAATTGAAAAAAATTAAAAAATACAGATATTCGAATCCGAGATAAAATACCTACATACCGTGTTTTTTATGGTTTATATCATTTTGAAACAATTTTTGGCACTTATGGAGTACGATGATGTTGATTACGAATATGTCAGTAGTTTTCCATAAAATCGAATATTCGGACTAGAAACGGGGTGTCCAATGACAAATTTTTTTTCTTCTCGAAATTTGCACATTTTCGGTCATCTTGTGGGTTAGCAACGGTGCTGATTACGAATGTATCGCTAGTATTTCATGCAATCCAATATATTGACTAGAAAACATTAACTTACATATGGTCGCATTTTCATCAACCTGCAGTTTTTTGTATAAAAGAGCTTCCAAAACTTGCATTTTTTACTAATTATGGCGAAATCGACTTTTTTGGTGAATCGATGATGTTGAATACGAACACGGGAGAATTTTTTCACGAAAAAAAGAGCGAAAATGATGGAAACAAATGACGCAATACATATACTGTAATACCGATGAAAAAATCTGAAAAGTGAAAACATTAACAAAAGGTCACTACAGTACCGTATCACGTTTCAAAAGACCGTGGATTTCAGCCCACCAAATAGCTTCAGGAACCGTTGCCGTGATCAAAAGCCGAATATCACAACGATAGGGGAAAGCGCGAATAATGCTGGCCATATTAAAAATACAACAACAAAAGTGACCAAATAACTTAAGTAAATAAAATAAAAAGACTCCACTGACATTTAGTTATTGACATCATGAAGTTTTTTATCATTTTTCAGCCTTTTTTCGTGGAAAACTTCACACGTATTTGTAATCAACATCATTGATTTACCGAAAAATCGAATTTGCCATAATTCGTAAAAAATGAAAACTTTGGAAGCTCTTTTATATAATAAACTGCAGGTTGATGAAAATACAGCTATGTCAGTTAATATTTTCTAGTCAATATATTTGACTGCATGAAATACTAGTGACATATACATAATCAGCATTATCGATTTACCCAAACATGATAACAAATATTCAAATTTCGACAAAAAAATTGTGTCATTACGACGCCCTGTTTCCAGTCAAAATATTCGATTTTATGGAAAACTACTGACATCATACGTAATCAGCATCATAATGAAGTATGCTAATTCTGGGAAATTTTGGGAAAAAATTCCCTGCCCCTTAAGCTCCATAAGTGCTTGAAAATCAAAAGAAACAGGAACGCTTGGCCAATAATTCGTAACCTAACTCCAAGAGCTGTTAGTGGATTTTCATATTCATGAAACCTTGACTGACCTAAATGATAAGACGTGGCAACATAATTTTCAAGACTGAAGTTCAAGGAAAAGGTTAATTTGATAATTTGTAGATTTTCATGAGTTTGAATTTAAATAGGCTATGTATGACACTGCTAGAATGATCTGAGATGACCATGCGGCACATGACAAAAGGGACAATATGCTGAACAATTTTCGAAACGTTGTTTGCGCTTGGTTATAATAAGAATTCATTGTTGGCTACTATTGGACTTACAATAGCATAAAAAAGTGAAACACCTAAGGCCAATAATAGCCAACAAGCTTTCAATCATCTATGTAGACAGTACTGTCAATAAGCTGGAGAACCAAAAAATCAGCTAGAATGCACTAATTTTCTTATATTAGGGCAAAACAGGAAAAATCATATGAATTTTGGAATATGAATAACCAATGCCGGCCCCAAGTAACACTGTACAACTTTGCAAGAAAAATTTGGTTGCACACCGCGTGCAAAGAACATTAGGCAACCAGTGAAAAAGTTTCAGGACTTTAGGTAGGGGTAATACCTCTCATACCCCTCCCCATGGGGATGTCTACTCTCGTAACTTGCAATTTTTCAAAAAACTTTTCAACATGAACTTCTACATTTATAGACGATGAAGATAAAGGACATCATCCTAGACTGTAGTTTTAGAGCTTATACTCAGCATACCAGTAAGAGGTCCGACCAGATGGGAGGGGGTAAACCCAAAATTTTGGGAAGGGAGTCACATTTTTTCCAAAATTCTGGGGTTGATTTCCCAAAACTCCCAAAAAAATTTCGAAAATTTTTCCGAAAAAAGTTAAACAACCAATTTTTCCGAGTTGGAGGGTTTCGACATTTGAGTATAGGGTTCGAGGGTTCCGACATTTAGGTATAGGGTTCGACCAAGTTGATGGTCCGCAACGCCCCAATTACAGGTATGCTACTCAGGAATATTTGTTGCAAAGATTCACTTCCGAGCATTTTAGAATATAAAAACTCAAAAATTACACTATCTATTTTTTGATTTTAATTTATTTCTCAACATTGTGAAGGTTCATTTTCCAGCGTTTTAGAGAGAGAAAATCCAAAACTATTTCTAGCGCTTCGCACCGGACTCAGAAATCAATAAAATTCGATAACTCCAATCATACCACAGAAATGTTAAGAGCAACTGAGTTCATGAGAATTAACGAACGAACGAACAAATGAATGAATGAACGAATACAAAAAGACTGGGCATGCTCTAATGGATGGTAACTGTTTGGTAGACGATTTTGATCCCACCAGTGATTTTATTTGTCAAGTTTGTGTTGCTCATAACAATTGTTTGGTATCAGTGCATCTGGTGGCCACCCATCTTATGACGTGTGTAATGCAAAAGGTACCTAAAGTAACTTTAGGCAACAGTACGAACCTGCGGTCAATAGGCTTAGGTTAAGGCTCAGGCTTAAGATTAGGCTGTAATTTAGCAAGCTCGTTATACTAATTATGCCTCCTCAAGTACCTTTTGCATAACAGACGTTATAAGATGGGTGGCCACACGGCCGTGCGCAAGGGGGGGGGCGGGGGGGGCGGCCGCCCCCCCCCCCCATTGAGGCAGTAGCTCTAAACCGAAAAGATGCGTTTTGGTGGACTTTAAAAGGTCAAAATCTCAAAATTTTCCGGCGCTTGGCGCCGGTCATGGGTATAATTATAACTATATTCTATCAGGCGCGGCCGTTAGCATATCTACTTCGACTTACTAATTAATGCTCAACAGTTTCTATCAATCAAGTTGGCTCGTTTCATTTTCTAATCGTTTACAGTCAATTATGTCGCCGAAAATAGAGATTTTTCATCAAGTCTCAATTTTTTCTCTCGATGATTGGAATTTTTTTAACGTTTGCAATCTGAACTTTTGCGTTTATTGAAGGTGGAAATTGAAGACATTACTCTAGAACGCGATTTCAAAACATTTGTTCACGAATTATCTGTTGGAGAGATTTATTTTTCAGCGTTTTAGAATACAAAAACTCGAAAATTTTTCCGGCGCTTCGCGCCGGAATGGGAGGCAAATTACGCTTCATCAGTTTGATTTTAATTTATTTCCCAACGTTATGAAGGTTCATTTTCCAGCGTTTTAGAAAGTGAAAATCAAAAATTTTTTCCGGCGCTCCGCGCCAGACCATTCTATAGAACACCAATATATTCTTCATGAGCTCATTTTGACTAACATAACCAGAATTTTCTCAATTTTTTTCCTAATTTTTGCAGGTTTCTGACTACAAATACAACAAAATGCTTGGGCATGCTCCTAAAATGCATAAAAAAGCATCCGTAGCCAAAGCGTTTTTAAAAATGTGGAAAATTTTTGGAAAATGAGGAAAAAAATTTTGGGTCCGGTTCTCATGTGGAAAAAATCTTTGAGGAAAAAAAACGGTGATGCACACAGTATATCCTTGTAAGATCAACATTTTCTGGGGCTATTCAGTGAAAAAATCTAGTCCGCCCCCCCATGAAAAAATCCTGCGCACGGCCCTGGGTGGCCACCAATGTTGTTTTGCACTGTGCAAAACTTTTTCCGCTCGCGCAAAACTTTTTTTCAGATTTTTTGCACCGTGCAAAAAAACTTTTATTGAATGTGAAAAAAATTTGGTGTTTCATATAGAAAAGATGCATTTTAGTATAGTACGTACAAAACTTTTTATGGCGAGCAAAGCTTTTTTGGTGATTTTGTTGCACCGTGCAAAACAGCTCGTGCAAAAAAAAACACTGGTGGCCACTAGTACTTAATTTTTCTTCCTTTAAATTTGGTTAATCTCACGTATTTTGATCTTAAAAACGCACATTTATCATTGTTTTAGTGTACCTCGTGTTTTTGTGTGTCAACCAATGTTACCCACCAATGGCCGCAGCTGCTGTACCCTAAGCCCTTCGGGCGCAGATGCTGTACCCTAAGCCTAAGCCTAAGGAAAATTTTGAAGGAAAAATAAATGTCTACTCACTAGTCACAGAAATCAATGCTCAAAATTAACAAACAACTCATATACAATAATTACCTAAAGGCCGGGAACCGTGAAAATTTCGACAATTTTCAGTTTTATAACGCGTAAAATGCATCTCCAGACAGGAAACCATCAAAAAACTTTTCCCCAAAGTGACGCCCAAAAAAATTTTCTCGAAAATGGTGGATTGAGGAAAAAAACTGTGTTGGGGGTAATCGAAAAAAAATTTCGAAAACTTTCCCAAAAAGGTACCTTTTTCCCAATTTTACTGAGTTTGGGGGTTGGTTATAGGGTGTACCAAGCTGGGGTGGGGGGTTCCGACATTTGAGCCAAAATTTGCCGCTGTTCCGAATTATTTCCCAAAAAAGCACGATTTGGGGGGAAACAGGTCTTTTTTTGTACAGGCCAGGTTGGAATGTGCAACTTGGGGAAAAATTTTGGTTGCACAGATAAGTTTTTCGTTGCTGACTCTAAAATCGATAAATTTGCTTAAATTTTTCGAAAAAACTATCGCAAAATAGTTTTCTTGTATCCCCATCGGTTCTAGGCATTTAACCCCAATTTTCTGAGTTTTGGACAGAAAATGAAAAGATTAATATGACTAGACTAGAGCAGGGTTTTTTTTGTACATGACCCATTTGTACATGTACAAACGGTAGCCGATATTTCATTTGTACAATTTGTACATAGCAAAAATACGTAAAATAAGTAACCTGTGTTCCCCTACGTCATGGCCAAAGACTAATAACCAAATCAGTGTAATTTTCAAATTTTATTTATAACTCAAATGCCGTTAATTCATTAAAATTTAGAAAAAAAATTGAAATTTTCGAGTTTCAATTCTAATTTACAAGCATTGTGGAACGAATTTTGTAGGAAACTATCCAATAGCATAATGAGTTTGCATTAGATGATAAATTGATGGTTAAGTCCTCTATGATGAGAAATGAAAGCTCAAAAAGGCGTCAATCTTTTCGGCGCCAAGCGCCGGAAAAATTTTTTGTGTATTAACATTCGGCGACGCTGGAAAATTAATGTTCCAAACATTTATTTCAAGAATTAGATTTGAATTTAGTGTTCAAAAGTCGTAAATTTTAGAATTTTATCGTCCTAAAAATTTTGAAAACAGTAATTTATTCATTAACTCTCATGACCTTGGCCGAAAAGATATGAGTGGAAGAGTAGAAACTTCCGAAGGCTACTCCCATGAAGCTTTCGAACTGATTTTATGTTAAGAAAGGAATAATCACTTTGAAAAGTTTAGAGACTTTATATATTGATCTTCCTCAAAAAATGTTTCAAGGAAAAACTACGAATCTTCATCAAATATCAAGATAAAATATTGAAGATTACCACTTTAAAAATGAGATAATACGTTTGACATGATGAAAACTGTTACACATTAAATGATAGGTGAAGGTAGACATTCTGAAAGTTGCGTCTGAGCTAGGTAATACATAATAATGATTATTAAAGATGGAAAATTTTGAGATTATGAACTTCTAAAACGCACCAAAATGCATATTTTTTGTACCTTATTCCCAAAATTTTCTTCCCTAAATGGGAAATAGCCGTTTGTACATGTACAAATGACTACTCCAATTTCGCTTGCCAAAAAAAAATTTCATTTGCCTCCGGCAAAAAAAGCCTGGACTAGAGTAATGTGTTCGGCGCCTGGCACCGAAATTTTTTTCTGGATTTCAATATTCTAGAACGCTGGAAAATGAATCTTTTAACGTTTTATTTCCCAGACAGAAGGTTTGATTTCTCAGTGAATTGAATGAATTTTCAGTCCGACAAACTAAAATTCAAAAACTAGGCAGGCGAAAAAGAATTTGGATCTTTCAATCGGCAAAAATTCCTACGCTCAAAATGTTTTAATCACATGAAATCCGAAATTTTTATGAAAATGGCAAAAAATTTCGGCAAAATGACGGACAAAAATGTTGGTTTTCATCAAATTCGTCAGCAAAAAATACAGGATCAAACATTTATCCATAATATGTTGATAGTTAGAACCTACTAAAAGCACTACCTAGAATGACGTTTTATAAGCGCGCACTAGAATAATATAAAAAATCATAAATGAATTGAAACTCGGCGCGAAGCGCCCGAAAACTTTCACTTTTTTTCATTTTAGAACGCATAAAAATGCATCTCAGGACCAGGGTTGGCAAGGCCTCGGTTTTTTGGTTTTTTAAAAAAACCAAAAAATTGGAAAAGCTCTGGTTTTTTGGTTTTTTTCCAAAATCATTGGGAAATGTTTTTTCACATTAGTCGATCTTCTAGGCATGTATTGGTGTCTATCTAAATCAACAAAACAATTAATTTAGTTGAATTGACTTAACTACAAAGTAGAAAAAATTCGTATTTTTATGATACATTTCGTACTCAAAAGATGTAATATAAATCAATCGAATTACACATTTAGTACATGAGTCAACTTTGCTATAATTTGTTCACAAAAAAGTAGACGCTAAATCTTTCGTGGAGTGTACTTCGACCATACGAGGTGACATCCATTGATCCATATCATCATCAAAATGTTTAAAATATGATTGAGTTTAATATCCTGAATTTATTGTTACGGTAAGGTTTTTAATTTTCTTTGCTCGAAATTTCAAAATATAAATGAGACAACAATAATAAAATATTATACAGATCAGTTAAGCATACTGTAGGTTAACAAAGAGAAGAGCTTTTGAGTGGCTCATTTTTATGTGACTTGACGTCGCTACTAAGTAGAAAAAATCGTACACAAATATGTATATCTATCATGCAAGCGAGAATAGTATTAATAAGACCTATTTGCTGTAGTTATAGCTCGCAGACAGGTTTGAAAAGCAAAAATTTGGAAGCGTCTGAAATGTCTATGTGTGACCTTCAACTGCAGTTTGTAATTCTTCTTTTCCTTGAATTTACCCCTTACATATCGCATGCTCTGTTCCATTTTTACTTTTCTTCACTCATGGTTCCTTTCTTATGTGCCCACTCTTACTATATTTCTATTGCTATAATAGGGATTTCCTATAGCATAATATAATGGCACTTCCGATAAGATTAATACTTCTAGCTGCCATTTTAAGGCTCCCTAACTAGACTTAGACTATACAGGGAGTTTCCAGCAGTTTTTTACATAGTTATTTTGATGTACCAAACATTCTAAAGAATTGAACCAGAAAAAAACCAAAAAAACCATTAAAAACCACTAAAAAACCAAAAAGTCGAAATTTCAAAAGTTTGGTTTTTGCCAACCCTGCTCCGGACAGAAAACCCAATCACCTAATCAAAAGAGCAGTCAGGCCTCAAGTTGCACAGTACAACTTGGCAGAAAAAATTTGGTTGCACAGCCCGAAATTTGCTTGCTGTGTGCAAAAAAAAACCCTGCGGGGAAACAGCGCCCCTAACTAGAAATTAGAAAAAAATTTTCTTTTTTTGACCTTTTTCGGGAAAATTTTCGAAATTCTTTCGACTTTTTCCTCAAAATTTTTGAAATTTTAGGACTCCTCCCCCCAACTGGTCAGACCTCTTACAGGCATACATAAATCCGAAATTTTGGGGGAGGGGGTCGAAAAAATCGAAATTTTTACCAAAAAAAGGCCAAAAACATACAATTTTTGCCAATTTTTTCTAAACGGGGGGGGGGGGGTTAGGTATACGGTTGGCCAAGTTGGGGGTCCACCCCCCGAACCCCTCCCCTAATTACAGGTACTTATGTTCTATCTAATCTTCCTTCGGTGCTTGCGCGGTGTTATTTTCACAAAGCATTAGGGAGCGAGATCTGTCATCAATTTGATTGGTGGAAAAATTTCATACCTTCAATTTGATTGGTCGAAAAGTTGTAGTCTACTCCTTCCTAACCGTGAGTCCAAGCCTAAGCCTAAGCCTAAACCTAAGAAAGACTAAACCTTCCTAAGCTTAAGCCTAAGCGTAAACCCTAAGCTTAAGCCTAAGCGTAAACCCTAAGCCTAAGCCTAAAGGGTCATTTATACTTGCCTTTTTCGGCGGAACGGAACGGTTCGCAAAGTTTAAAAAGTTGACGCGTTGATCTCTATCAAAAAATGTTTCAATGGAAAAATGCAGATCTTCATGGAATATAAAGATAAAATATTGAAGATAACCAATCAAAACATGAGGTAATATTTTTTAGGTGATGAAAGCTATGAAATATTAAATGTTAAGCCGCTCCTGAGCTAGGTAATGAATAATATGATTATTAAAGTTATAACTGGCGCGAAGCGCCGTAAATTTTGAGATTCGGACCTGCTAAAATGCACCAAAATGCATTTTTTTCGTATCCGACCCCAAATTTTTTTCTTTTGCCGAATATTTCGTCTTCAAAAAGCGCGATTTGAGGGAAAAAGCAGATTGTCAATACCTAAAAAATTCTTCGGTGCTTCGCGTTAGAAGCATAAAAATCTTTTTTGAGCTCTCACTTCACTTGTCATCATAAAGGTCACTTTTCTTGTTATTCATCAATGATCTCCCTGACAATCTAAAATCTGATATCTATCTTTTTGCTGATGATGTTAAGATCTTTAATTGTTCCAGAAACAAATGTATACTCCAAGATGATCTCGATCAAATTTTCGGTTGGTCCAAAAAATGGCAATTAGAAATTTCTGCTGAAAAAAGTACTGTTCTATATTTGAGTTCTTCAAATCTAAAATACAATTACACAATGAGTAATTCTGTTATTCCTGGCAACAATCCATACGTTGATCTTGGTATACTTATCTCCCAAAATTTAAATTTCAGGGATCACCTCAATCATATAATTAAAAAGGCTTACCAATGGAGCTATTTGATAATGAAAACATTTACTTCTCGTAACGCCTCTAATCTTATCCGTGCCTTTATAGTTTAGGTTAGACCAATATTAGAGTATTGTTCCACTGTTTGGAATCCCTATTATGCTTCTGATATCGACTTAGTTGAAAATGTTCAGAGGAGGTTTACTAAGCGAATTTTTGGTTTTAAGTGTAAACTTTCCTACGACCAGCGCTTATCAAAACTGGGTATAGAACGCCTAGAAGTTCGTCGACTGTTATCTGCATTAAATCTCATGTTCCAAATCTTTAAGAACCAATCTTGCCTTAAACCATCAGATTTTTTCATTAGCAGCAGTTCTGACTTAACTTGCCCTAAAAATGACTACAAACTGATTACTGGTAAAGCCAAAACAAATGCAAGGCTTTATGATTTCTCCAACAGATATGTCAACATATGGAACAACATCCCAAATGATGTTATTAGTTCTTCCAATCTACAGGCCTTTAAAACTATAATGTCAAAAATTGATTTTTCAAGGTATCTTGGGGGGGGCGCGTTAGTTCTGTTACGCATAGTAACCTGCGCTCCCTATTATTTGCAGCTTGATTTACTGTAATCATTTTTCGCCTATCGTCGCATCTTTAATATGGTTTTTTCGCATTTTGTTTACTATTAGTAACAATTTTGTATTTTTTTCTTGTAATTACCGATCAAATTATATTTATTTCCATTGACTGTCATCGTTGTTTATTTTTTCTAATGCAAATAATAAATTCATTCATTCATTCAAAAAGTCGATGTCTGATGTAATTCAAAGTCATTATGGTTTTGGATAGTTGACCGTACCCAAAATTTGTTTCCTCATTTTCTGAAAATTTTTCAACAACGATTAAAATGTGGCCATGAGTTCTGCATTTTTGGTATATACGCAAACATTCTGGTGTTTTCAGTGATTAAATTGCAAAAATGGGGAAAATACTAATCTGGTTACTCACATTGAACTAGTGAACAACAGATTGGTATTCAACAACAATTGAAAACATATTAATGATAGATTTTCCATGAATTGAACTGCCATTAACATTTCTGTGATTCAAGTTAAGAATATCGAAGTCAGTTTATTTCTTATTCCTGAGCGCAGGAACAAATTTTGGGAGGCTGGAGAATGAGTTTTCGCAACATCTGAATGTAAATGTGAATCCGACTAATAGATTGTAAATAGCTTCTCATTTCGCTGCGAAAGTTTTCGAACTTTTATATTCTAAAACACTGGAAAATGAATCTATACAACAGACATTGCTGAATAGGAGCTTCAAACATACCTGTAAGAAGTCCCACCAGTTGGGGAGAGGGGTAAACCCAAAATTTTTGTTGTGGGTTCCAAAACTTTCGAAATTTTCGGATTTTTTCGAGGTTTTTTGGGATTTTTGGGACTCTGCCGCTAAAAGTCAAAAACATCAATTTTTTACAAATAAAAATAAGAAATGGGATATTTCAATTGATAGAAACTGTTGGAGGTTAATTTGCTACGGCCGCAGAATAGAAAATAGAAAAAAAATAAAAAAAATAAAAAAAAATAGAAAAAATAGAAATACGAATAGAAAACAATGACTATCATACGCATACCTGTACTTGGAGGGGGGGTTGGGGGGACCCCCCCCCCAACTCGGCCAACCCTATACCCAAAATCATTTCCCCCCCCCCCAGTTTGGAAAAAAAATTTTTTTTTTTCAAAAAGGTGTATGTTTTTTGGCCTTTTTTTGGAAAAATTTCGACTTTTTCCTACCCCCCCCCCAACTGGTCGGAGGTCTTACAGGTATGATCATACGCATACCAACGCCTGGCGCGGGAAAATTTTCACCAAAACGGATCTTCTCGATTCTGAACTCCCAAAATTTTTTTCAAAAATGAAAATCTTGCCGAAAACTTTTTCCTTATATCGTTTTTTCCCTCAAAAGATCCCATTTGAGGGAAAACGGGTGCTTGGGGGGGGGGGGGTAAACCCCAAATTTGGAGGGGGGTCGAAAATATTCCTAAAAAGACAGATTCTTCGAAATTTTTTCCTATTTTACGAGTCTGGGGGGTTGAGAAAAGGGTTGACTGAGTTGGGGGGGAAGGTCACCCTCCATCCCCCCCAAATTACAGGTATATATGACTTTAAACTCGAAACTTTCAATATTTTTCTTCGATTTAAATGAATTAACACCTCTTAAAATATCAGAATGTTCGAAAAGCTCACAAACACTTGAATAAAGCGTAAGGTAAAGTGGGGTAACTTTGGCCACGGGGTAACTTTGGTCAATTTAACTTGAAACATCGCCGAATTTTTTCTCTGTAAGATATGCAGATACAACTTGGCACACTAATGTCTAAGTGATCCGTGCATGTTACTGTGAAAGGAAATTGAAATCCAAATAAAATTGAGAAATTTGTGGGTCGACAAAGTTGCTATTTTTTTTAATGAAAATTTTCAAATTCAAAAAAATTTGGGTTTCACTCATCTGCTGCACTCAAAACTTTCACTAACTATTAAGTGTCTTTAGAGAGTTTCTCTTTTCTGTTTTGTATAAAAAAATAACTACTCATTTTCGAGCAGAAAAATCGGTCCAAAAGCGGGAAACTTTGGCCAGTTGGCGGGAAACTTTGGTCAGGGCGGGTAACTTCGGTCAAATTAAAATTTTTTGTGCCACACATTTTTCTACTTATAATAATTTGATCTTATTTCTTTTTCAGACGAATTATTTTATCCTGTATATAATTTTCATCGATTACGTACGTCACAATATGGTCAGGCATTACAACAGAAAGTCTGATGCACGCAAATACCTGACTAATTACTTAACAGAAGATCTTGAAAAGGCCATCGAGGCCGTTCGAAATGGGTCAAAAATTTGAACAGCAGCTCGTGTTCACAATATTCCACATGGAACATTACAAAACAAAGTAATCTGACAGTAAGTATATTTTCTAAAACCACACTAAATTACTCAATGATAATTTGTTTTTAGAGAAATTGAACTTGTCCAAAAATACATCAGCTTCTTTGTTATTCAGTCCACTATCGAATGGTACCTTGTAGACACTTTTGAACATTTATATGTGATTAAATACTAAATTATTGCAGATAATAGTACAACAAAATTTATCGGCGTTGTCTTTCCCGTCATTGACTTCAACGTTTGAAAGCATGTACTTTTGTTACGAAATTTACAGAGGAATGATATCTAAAATTTTCAGAAATGCTCACATCGTCGGCGTCAGATATGAACAAGGTTACACCATCGAGACGTATGACGGCCAGTGTCATCAATCTTCAGACGGTAGATGCGAAAAAAACGAGTCGAAAAAGTCCAGAAAACGTCTTTGTCATGCGCTTAGCCAATCTTTGATAGAACCAGAAGTCAGTGCTCAACTGAAAGAAATGAAAGAAGCGAAAAAAGCTAAAAACACTAATGTGTGTCCTATTTGCCGTACTCAATGGACAATTTACAAGAAAAAGTACAAAAAAGACTGGGCGTGCTGTGATGGGTGGATATGTGGTAACTGTTTAGCTGATGATTTTGATCCCACTGGTAATTTTATTTGTCAAGTTTGTGTTACTCATAACAATTAATCTTCCTTTGAATTTGGTTGATATCATGTATTTTGATCATGAAAATGCACATTTATCATTGTTTTAGTGTACCTCATATTTTTGTGTGTCGACCAATGTTACCCACCCATTGGCGGGTAACATTGGTCGACACGTTAATTTTTTTTCGTTAATAAATTTTGAACGATTGATATTTTTATTTTCATTCATAATGATATTTTCATGTACCTCTTAACTTGCTGTATCTGAATAACACAATATTTTTCACGTTAGGCACTTTTTTAGGTCAATTGACCAAAGTTACCCACCATAGGGACAGCTGGGAGCAGATTTACGAAAACTTTTTTGCTGTTGATGATATTCATCATTTTCAGCTGAAATTTTGTGACAATAAAGGTCGATAGCTATGTTACCTCATATCCAAAATTTGTTTTGTTACGTTCTATCTGTGGTTAGATATAACGATTTTACTTGTCGAAAAAGTAACTTGAACAGAAATTATAATGGCGACCAAAGTTGACCACCATGGTGGGTAACATTGGTCAAAAAGTGAGCTCTTTTCAACCATCAATGGTAGGTTAAATCTGCATGCTACTTATGAAATGATGTGTTTAATCGATTTGTCTGACATTTTTGACATATGAGTTCCATGAAACATTTTTCCGAATTCCCCATGTATAACAAGTTATATGTTGGAGAAGTCGAATTCACTCGATTTTGACCAAAGTTACCCCACTTTACCTTATTTGAGCATTTATAAGCGAAAAAAACGACTTGGGGAAAACTGGGAAGCAAATTTTGGCCTCTTCTCGCATTTAGGGAAAGATGGGCGGGAAAAAACCGTGATTGCGACGGAAAATTGCGTATGAGAACAAGAAAAGTAGTTCCGGCTCGTTAAATTTGCAAAAAAAATTTTAAGGCATCAAAAAACATGCGAAATTCGCTCAAATATCGAAAATAAAAAATGAATTTTTCGGTCGGAGTACGCGTACAGACGGAGCATCCAAACCGAAATTTTTTTGCGCGACGTAATCGCAATGCTTCGGTTCGGTCGACTTCATTTATACTTTTCATCATACTCCCGCGCGATGAAAACTGCTAACTCTCTCAACGCGCGGAAAAACTGCTTCCGTTCCGTTCCGCCGAAAAAGACAAGTATAAATGACCCTTAAGCCAGAAAATTTGCCAGAAACAACTGTAAAAATCAATAAATTTTTTCGACCGATCAAAATGATGACAGATCTCGCTTCGCAATGCTTTCTGTTATCTTCCTTCAAAAAATATTCTTCATCATATCACAGTAAACTCCGTTTAGATTCGTTAAGTAGGAGAAGGAACCTACTTGTTGACAAAAATTCCGAGTAGCCAGTAATAGTAAAAAAAGTTATACTATCATCGCATAACCATCAATTAGATAGAAAATGCACAAAAATGACATCTGAACACTAAACTGTACATTTTATGTGTTCGAAATTGAGAAAGTGAGCGGAATGCGATCGAGAAAAAACGGGCGATACAAACAAAAAAACATGTGATTCAAATTTCAGCATTCTTTCTTTTTTGAACTGGCTCGTACTGCAAACCAGGGTCGAACGGTTCCAAAAGGAAAACCTAGAAAAGTAAGTAGATCATCAATAGATAAAGGCTTCATACATAATCCTAAGCAAAGTTCCTGGAAACGATGTAATTCTAGACTTTAAAAAGCGCTGGACGACATTAGAAACATTACATAACTTATAGAGCTATCTAAACTGTATGGAAATTTGTTAATCCAAAATTTGTACCGCCAATATGATTTGAAATGAGACACTCCATGCAATGGTGGCCCGTTGCATAAAACGTACAAGCTACAAGCTACAACTTACAAGTGTCACGTGCTGCTGCTGGTGTGATTCTACAGTATATCTTTAATTTCATACAGTATGCTCGTTTATTATCATATGCTTGTAGTTGTATACATTCATGTTCGCGTCTTTTTGTAGCCATTTCTGTGCTTGATAAATGACTCTAACAAACATAGTTGGCGTCCCCCTTGAGGCCTGATTCCTACATCTTCACAGGAATGCACACACACTGGCCTCTTCTCTACAAGAAAGATCAGCATCTTTTCCTGCAAGAATCGAAGGCTAGCGCGGCATCTTCTCCTGCAAGAACTGTCGACGATTACTGTAGCCGCTTCCTCCTACCGTACTCTGGAGCGGCCAACACACCCACTCCCGCTGGTATAAATATCTAGTCCGCTCTTACGCACTCGTATTTCAATACTTCAAAGATTTTTCCCTAGGCGCTCCCCCCTCTACTGTTAAGTTATCGCCGCCGTTTATTATGTAATAAAAGATCAATTTGCATATTCGTTTGGTAAGTCTTCTTCATAGGCTGGTAGTAAGTGGGATTGGGCCCCAACACACTCTTTTTTCTCCAGTGTCGATTTACCCCTTCAGTTCTCCATCAAGTTTCTCCCTCCTGGAATTCCCAAACAGGACTAAGGTTCTCCTCAGCTCTCCTCAGGTTTCCTTCCAGATCTAGGATTGCTGACGTCTCTTCCACAACTCTCTCATCATCCACGTGCAGTCACTCTATGTGATAGGCCGTCCAAGATGGGGGGATAATCAGTAGTGTCTCTCCAACTACATCACCCCGTTGCCTGCAACTCCCGTAGCACCTTTTGGCCCTTCATTCCTGGGAACAGTCACCTCTCCCATCACCTCCTTTACGCATAAACCACCCCCTCTAACGTCACACAAGTGAAAAAGGCTACCAGTCATACAAGTTGGCGTTGCATACAAATTTTCTGTCTACAAGCAAAAAATTACTCGTCCAGAGTCAATTTAGTATGTCACACAAGCATGTTACAATTGTAGGATTTGTGATTTACAATTGTAGTTTTTTGAGGTTACAAGCTCTACAAGTATAAATTACAAGCGTTTCTTTATGAACGCATTTTTATAGGGAGATTTTACATGTTGTACAAGCATATTACAAGTGTACGGAAAACCGTTGCATAAAATTTTTTACAGTTGTACACTTGCAACAATGTCATCAACAATCTTGTAACAATCCTTCTATAAAATCGTCTTCAGAATCGCTACTTTCAGTAAAAATATCCATAATAGCCTAAATACGGAAAACCATACGTGCACGGAAGAAAAATTATTTGGGGGAGGCCAAATCCCAGTAATATTGTTGTACAAATTGAAGGGCGGATTTTTCGCTGGTGGGGATCTACACCCCTCTCCCAAATCCCCCCACCTCCCCATACAGGTATTATCTTAGTACGTCAACACCCTATCAAAACTTTTTGAAAACAAAATTTTAAACATACTTTCCAGGTTAATGAAGGTCGCTGATTCCAAATCTAATGTCAAAAATGTTTGAAAAAGAGGGTGTTATTTTCACTTCAAAAGTCTCATATAATTTTCATGTCAAAAATGTCATTTGACCCCAAGGTCAAAAGTTATAGTGACCACTGACCTAGATTAACAACTTATCAAAATTGATCCTGGAAAAAAATTTAAAAACAATATCTGGGTAATTGAGGTCGCTGATTTCAAATTCAGTATTAAAAATATCATATGATCTCAACGCCAACTTGAAATGGTAGAGTATGACTTTAATGGGCAGTTTACACTATCATTCAACTCGTTTACTTTAAACATCCATAAACAACACATTAATTCAGTTTTATAACATGAAAAGCTAACAAGCAACATACAACGAAATTGAATTGTCTGGTCTCCTCTCTAGTGTAGGTTTACACTGTCTTTCTTTTGTTGCATTTACAACGTTCTTTCTCAAACTTGAATTTTTAATACTAAATTTGAAATCACACACCCCAATTCATCCAGATAGTGTTTTTAAATTTTTTCCTTAGATTAAGTTTGATAAGTTGTTAATCGAGGCCAGTGGTCACTATAACTTTTGGCCTTGGGGTCAAAGGACACTTTTGACATTAGATTTGAAATCAGCGACCTTGATTTACCCGGAAAATATGTTTAAAATTTAGTTTTCAAAAAATTTTGATATGGTGTTGACTTGACGTACTAAGATAATCCCCCATACATCCACAGCATAGAAATTCTGCTGGGGTTCAGCCAGGACAGGGGGTGGAATACAAAAATTTTTTTTCGTTTTTGATTACGAAAAAGGTCTCAGATAAATCTCCTAAAATCCAAGCAGCATATTCTGCAACTTATATTAGTCAAATATGTGAAATTATTTGCTTAGACTGCACTTTTTAAAGTCTTAAAGTTACTTTTTTTGGAATCAAGTACGCTTTGTTAAGAAAAATTGTTAAACTACAGCATCATTCTTATTTTTATGACGTTTATGACGATTTTTATGACTGCACTTTTATGACTCGCTCATTTTCCTTCGTCATCTTCTTGATCATTGCAGGGGGAGTCAAATCTGCTGAGGGTCAACCCCCCTCCCCGACGTGCATGCATGCCCCCCCTCCCGCATTCACGTTTGTGAAAAACACACTTTTAGGACTTGTAATTGATTTTTAATGTACATTTTGCTAAGAGTTAAATATCACAACGAATTAATCCATAAAAATGGATAAATGTTTGTACGACTCTAAAGAAAAATGGCTGCTCCATCCATTACAACTGAATTCGAAAAGCATTTGAATTTGAATTTGATTTTGTTTGATTTGTTTTGATTTTGATTTTTAATTTAGATTTGAAATACTAAAGAAAAAAGAAATTAAGCGAAACTTATTATTTATTGGTGAAATTTGACTTGTAACTCTATCGCACGTTAAAACGTTACAAGTCTTTTACAATTGTAGCACTAATACTTTTGTGCGTACGAATTGTAAATTCAACAAAAATGTATGTCAAAATGATTAAGTACATATTTAACTGACTTGTAGCTACAAATAGTTTTATGCAACGCTGCGCTTGTAAAATTTCTCTTGGAGGACTTGTAATCGTTACAAGTGCTTTTATGCAACACCAGCTTGTAAATTATAGTTGTAGCACTTGTAAAAATTTCACTTGTAGGACTTGTACTTGTATCTTGTAACTTGTAACTTTTATGCAACGGAATTCACAAGTAATTTTTGGCTTGTAGAACTTGTAACGACTACAAGTGTTTTATGCAACAGGTCCCAGGGCAGCTGCACAAGCTGGATTAGGTATTCAGCTCCATGAGTTTTCCCGATTCAAATTTCGATTCCCTAGATTGGATCCAGGTTTCCAAAATCTATCCAACAGTGCTGAGAAAACTAAAGGAGTTAAAAATTGGCTGAAAGTATTTTATGCAACAGGTCCCAGGGCAGCTGCAAGAGCTGGATTAGGGATTCAGCTCCATGAGTTTTCCCGATTCAAATTTCGATTTCCTAGATTGGATCCAGGTTTCCAAAATCTATCCAACAGTGCTGAGAAAGCTAAAGGAGCTTAAAGTTGGCTGAAGGATCCCCTTTCGCGAAAGGATGTTTGTGCAACTGGGCCCAGGTCTTTAAAAGTCTAAAAACTTACAAGATCACCGGGTTGGAGACGTAGATTGGCCGGGCAACTCGTAATGACGTATCTCTTATTGGAGTTCAAGGGGGCATCGTCCTGAAGCCGATAAAGTCCAAAACATAGCATACCCTTTTCGTTGAGCGCTCGACTGAACAATTGGCCATAAGTCGCGTTCGAATTTGACTGAATGAATAATGTGCTAATTAAGCCACGCATAACGTTCAATATTATGTACAATCCACTACCCAAAATTTGTAAATAACTTACAGCATCGACCAAGCCTTCAAGCGGTCCACTATTGCCCAATGAATGTTGCGCTATTCGGCAACGATCCCTCTTCTGCAGCAACTCGGGCGTCGAATAGCCGCCTCTAAGTCCGGCGCCTTCGGCTAAAATGAGCTCCAGTTCGGGAGTCGCGCCGCCCGTGACCAACGTACGGATCAGTGTCAAAGCTGATTCGTTGAAGTAAGTCTGAAGAGAATGAAGTTATCGCTTTCGATTTTAGATATGATTTCGCTGACCGGTATACTGAGATAGCAAATGTCAGAATTTATGTATTTTTATCATAATATAATCAAGTATCCTCACATTGCATGGTATTCTTTCGACGAAACAATGCGTATGCTGACTTTGAATCAACGAATTCTGTCTTACTACCACTTTTAAACCCTGCCGTGCCTTTTTTATGCAAGTTTTGGCCGTACACTCGAAAAATTTTCGGGTGGGGTTTTCGCTGTAAGTTTACTACAGAAGTGTTTTTCATATTTTCAGAAAAAAATTATCGAGAGAATTCGAAATATGTAGGTTGTGTTATGATTCAATAATTTACAACTGTTCAAAAAAGTTGGATATGCAATTTAGGTGTAAAGACGATCTCAGGATTGGACGTCATGGTGGCGGTGAAAAACATGCCATTTATGAAAGAATAACATGACGAAAACGCAATTGATCTAATCAATGAGCAAAAATTCTCGAAAATGGGTTGGGATAACCTATTTCACGTCTCAGTGTTCTGAGAATATCTTGAGATCTGATGATCGTTAAGGGCTAAAATTTGGTGTAGTCCCAACATCGCCACTATCCCAACATTGCCACCGAATATTCCCAACATTGCCACCGTCTCAACACTGCCACCATCCCAACATTACCACTATCCCAAGATTGCCACCATTTTTTTATAGTGGCATCATAGATAAAAATTTGGTGTAACACAATCATAGGTGACGCGGTAGCGTCAACCTATAATATACTTGGCCCCCTAAAATCTAACTAACCCCTCCGCAAAGCAAAACGGTTATAGATAGAGACATGAGGTTTTTTGCATAATATCCGCCGTATGGGCAAACAGGGGTGGCAAAGGTCATTGAGGGTCTATAATCAAATGGTGCTCGGTGGGGCGCCAAAAACATGCAAAAAACGGCCTTTCTTAGGGCCCCCAGTTGCAGCAGGTTTCTCAATGGATATGCATCCGTGTACTCTGATACCTTTATCCGTATATCTATCAAGTGTCTTCTCGAAACGCTTTTTTTATTTTTTGAAAATTTTGATTTGGTCAAATTATATGAGTGACCGAAGTTCGAGAAAATCCCCTTCGTTTGGGTTCAAAAAAATGATTTTTTGTGAAACAGATGTAGTGTTATCTGGTTATCCTGCGTGTAAAACAAATTTATTTCCGCGGTCTTTATGGGGAAGAGGTCTTCGACTAATGGGAATTCAATGGATGCGGCCACTTTGCACAAAAAATAATTCCGGGTGTAAACAAGCGTATTTTCGTGATTTTTGATGGAAGATGTTTTTGACCGCGGAGTATTCAATGAATGCGGCCGCTTTGCACAAAAAAATTATCCCGGTTGTAAGAAATGGTGTTTTCGTGATATCTTGGCGGAAGGGGTTTTCGACCGCGGGGAATTTAATGGATGCGGTCACTTTACACAAAAAATTATCCCGGGTGTAAAAAAGTGTATTTTCAAGATTTTTTGGTGGAAGGGGTTTTCTACTGCGGGAATTCAATGGATGCACTCACTTTACACAAAAAAATTATCCCAGGTGTAAACAAGCGTATTTTCGTGATTTCTTGGTGGAATCGGTTTTCTACTGCAAGGATTTCAATGGATGCGGTCACTTTACACAAAAAAATTGTCCGTATTTCTGCGATTCTAGGGCTCAGGATTCTTGACCGTGGGTAATTCAACAGATATGGTCACATTGCGTTCTGTTTATAATGTGTTTTACTATATAGTTTACACATCTTTCACTTTTACCGAAAGTGAGAATTTTTCGTTTTGAGATTGTTTTTTATTGTTTCTTTGATGTGAAGATAACCAAATTTAAAACTTTAATGTGCTTCTATGAAGGTTTTTATGCAGGGTTGAGGCCCACTAAAAAGAGGTGGACTATTAGAAAATGCCCCGATGTGCCAGAAAAAAGAAGAATATACTTGCTTGGATGCTTGGATAGTTGCCAAGCTAGGAAAAGGATTGAACTAGATTTTTGAGAACTTGAGGTAAAGTTTGAAAAGTCCACTTTTGTAATATTGGATTTTTATTCTTTCTCATTAAAAAAATTTTCTTGTCCGTGGAAAAGTATATTCTGCAGCTGAGTGCATCAGCACAACTACCAACCATTGATGCACATAGGGTTGGGAAGTAAAACTTTCCATTGAAACTCTGGATACACCCGGCTGGCCTCTGGAAAACCCCAATCGGCTCCCATGGATTTTTTCAAAATTCAAAAACACATGAAAAAACAGGTTTTTTGACCAGAATTGGTAAAAATTGAACAAGTTTTGGAAAATCCACTTTTTGCTTTTTAACTCTCCCTCTCGAAAATTCTTCCCATGCATCTCTACTTTCAACCATACATGTGTAGATCTGAAATTTGGGGGAGAATGGTTACAGAAGGGTTGGTTTTTGGTTTTTTGGTATACCCAGGTACCCAAAATACCTGGGTACTCAGTATGAAACACGGCTGAGTATCAGCCATTTAATATAGACGTTCAGATTATTCGCAGATTGGGTTAGTGCAACTAATCATCGGTTTTTTATAGTGCTTAATGACGCCTTTTTAATCACCAGGCATAAGTTGAAAAAAATGACTATGGTATGCCAGCCACTCGCTATTTTTCAGCTAGAGTTAGAGGTATATATTCGGATCAGTACGGACTTACAATGCTATATTGCTATTGGTTCAGCATTTCTCCACATTTGAGTGAAGTCAACCATTAACTTGCACATAATTTTCATCCAGAAAAATTTTTCTGTGGTTGATACAATGTTATGGGGGACAAAATGCACGGAGCTGCAGAATATTCTTTTCCACGGACATGAAAAATTTTTTAATGAGAAAGAATAAAAATCCAATATTACAAAAGTAGATTTTTCAAACTTTAACTCAAGTTCTCAAAAATCTAGTTCAATCCTTTTCCTAGCTTGGCAACTATCCAAGCATCCAAGCAAGTATATTCTTCTTTTTTCTGGCCCATCGGAGCATTTTCTGATAAACTAGTGAGATATAACCTTGTGAAGCAAACAGGGTGCCTTTAAATTCATGAAACATGTGAATTAATCATGCCGTCTTTAATTTTCATTATTTTTTTGGAAATGATTGACATTTGATGGAAGTTGGGGTTCCTCTTTTCGGTGCACGTTTGCACAACCATGGCGTTCTGCATGCAATTTCTTCAGGTAGGCGGTAACGTCTTTCCTTATATTATCCTCGCGCTATGTACGAGTAATCTTATGCGTGCAAAAACACTTTTGTAGGTTTACAAGATGATGATTTTTGTGCTAGAGTTCGTCGATATTTGGAACACTTATTGTACCTGCTTGGTTGAAGTTTTTGATTGATTCAGTAAAATTAAGGAAATAAGTTGGAAAATGGAGACACCCAGTTTGCTTCACAAAATCATGTCAGCATGTTATGCCCTCATATGAAATGGTGGCAATGTTGAGATGGTGGCAATGTTGGGATTTTTTGGTGGCAATGTTGAGACGGTGGCAGTGTTGGAACGGTGGCAATGTTGGGATGGTGGCAATGTTGGCGCACAATCTAAAATTTATTCAGGAATGTGAGACAAACTGTTCTCTTACTGAGAATTTGAGAGAACAAAGAGTTCTCTTACTGAGAATTTTGCACCTCCATAATAGTTAAAAACACAAGTACTCGAAAATTATTCGATCGCATTGCTGATTATCTAATAAGATTTCGGAATGCGTAAACATGCAAAGGATTCATCGACAGATTTGATGCTAAAATCATCAGTATAGATAACAAAAAAATGATACGAAAAACTCAACCCTTACAATACAGAGACGCAGGCTTCGTTTGCCTAATTTTTCAAATCCTTTTGTTTTAGGTACGTTAAAACAGTCTTATTGGAAATTCTGCTAGCATTAGCTCTTACTCATGATGAAAAAGTACTAGCGAATGGAATTTTTTGAAGATCGGCAACCGAATTTGAATTTTTCCAATTTGAGAAATATCACTCTTTACAAAAATGAATATTATGCACTCTGATCAAGTGAACAGTCTGGTTGTATAATTTTTATAACCCAGAAAGTATAGGAAATAACTTTTAGACATTTGGATCTATGGTAATTGATCATCTCAGATGGTTTGATGTAGAACATGATCTGATATAGAAATAGGGCTTTTTGAATAAGCCACTGAAACTAAATTGCAAAACAGTTGACCATCCGTAAAAGCTGTGATTTGGCAAGTATACTTAGAATTTTCATAATGGGAATTTCTCAGTTTCATAGATATTATCAGTTTCCGTTTTTTATGCAGTAGTAGATTCTGAGATCACAAAAGCTGCGCCACTAGAAGCTCGCGAAAATCCAGACTCTTGACTTGAGATTTTACACGATCCACGTCATTTGGTATGTTTTACATTTTTAGTTAATATGCAAAAAAATCTGTGAATGTTTAATTATTTCGAATTTCAAACTCAAATAGTGCTTCGGTGTTTTGGTAAAATGAGCTTTTCGCATAAACTTACAGTGCTCATCAGAGAATCAAGCACACTAATGGCAAATGCTTGTCCGCAGGCGAAAGGTTGCGTAAGATACAACTCCGTATCAGGATCATCGTCGTCATCTTGATCCAAGAAAATAACGTTGGAATCGTTGACTATAAAGTCCAAAATTGTAACATAATTGTAACGTCGAAAAAACATTTATACCTAATTCCGTCAACATGGGCACTTCCGTGCCGTAAGTGGCCACTTTTTTATTCATGGCGTTCAACGGCGAGCCCGAAGGCGTGTAAGAATTTAGCAGGGCTTTCATATGGCCGTTGTCGTGAAATTGCATGGCTTTGATGTTCAACGAAGCCAGGATGGATTCTTTATCGGCTAAAGTGGGATCCTCGTTCGGGTTGGGGATGCGGGGCGAAATAATCAAACACATGTCGCACAAGTTGATATTGACGGCTCGAAGGTCCGCCCTACTCAGAGGGTTGCCCTGGGAAGATCAGTTCACTTTTTATGTGGTATGAATTAAGGCCACAGTCTCAGATAATCTATCAAATGTATTG
Source organism: Romanomermis culicivorax (assembly GCA_963922205.1). NCBI lineage: Eukaryota > Metazoa > Nematoda > Enoplea > Mermithida > Mermithidae > Romanomermis > Romanomermis culicivorax. Next base: position 157,391 of record CAWUHX010000333.1, read on the forward strand.
TCAAACATTGATATACATAACTACAGCAACCGTTGAGTTGCACTTATTCACAGTAAAACACTACGTGTTGGTTTCAATGTTCGTATCTATGTTGAAAATCAAGTCATCAATGATGCACATCTATAACATTGGGCACCAAAGTAAGACGGGCGCCAAAGTCAGACTGTACCCAATAGATGGTTTCATCAGCTAGCGGAAAAATTAAAAATCACCAAGAAATTATCTACTTCCGATAAGTTTGAGAAAAACGAAAATCTTATTAATTTTGAGCTTAAAATAGCCAACCGAAATTCCAAGATCAGACTACAGCTGCTTACCACATTTCGAATCTCAAGTCAAAATTTCTGAAGTAAAAATTTGGGCTTAAAGATGTTTGAAAAAGTACTAAATTTTCGATTTTTACAAACAACCATTTCATGCAGAGGCTAACCACGGATCAAAAATTGATTTCTACTACTCAAATATATATTTTCGATGAAAAATCAATAGCTCACGTTCAATATGGAAATCTTAGGCAAATTATGCAACGTTTTCCATTCCCGTTTTAAATATTCCACGTCTCCGACAATGACGACGCTGTAGAAACAGCGAAAAAAAATCATTTCTACACATTTCAAACGCAATACTGGACACTCACTGTTTGAGTTCGTGGTAATGGAAATTCGACGCCCGGAGTGGCATGATGAAATTTCGTAGGCCCATCAAAGGACTGTCCTTGTCGGCGAAAAGGCATACGACAACGTGGTTATTGAGTAGAGTGACCGATGCCTGAGTTCGATCCTGAAAAACGAGTTGCAAAATGATACAACAAAAATTGGGTAAGCGGTCGACGTGGATATGAATTCTAGCTACACCGAGAGCTGATCATCATAGGTACGTAAGGTTTCAATAGGGAACAGATTCCATGATGAAGCACTACTGCAGCTTTAGCTAGAATCACGTGAGCCATAGAAGCGTCATGCACACGAAATTTGTCTCATTGGGTAGAATAGGTCAAACAGTGCCAAAAAACAGTCAATAAATGTAACATATGTAACGTTCATTTTCTCCTTTCTTTGTTTTACTGTAACTTGCTATGGGAGTCAGTAATTCTTGACTGACCTAGCGACCAGCCGCTGCGGCATTTCATCTATCTATGTTTCAACCATCACGTTTTTATCGACCACAGATGAACCAGTAAGCATACAATCATTTGTTTCAGTTCTTTACTTGAAATTGGCAAAAGTTTGATTTATTGACTGATTTCAATTTTTTTAAACGTCCCAAGACTAAAACGAAAACTTATTATTTGTTTTCAATATTTAAACTCTTTGTAGACCAGAAAATGCAGTTAAATAGAAGAAAATTATAAGATATAAAAATATCTTGATTTTTATGACAAGATAAATCGACTTATACACATCCCATTTCACATGATTTGTGGTTCAGAAAAAATATGACATGCTACGTACGTTTCATTTTCAAGGGTTATTTTGTCAAAACGATCCTATTATAATTAATTTTTTGTAAAGTGCTTAGAAACTGAAAAAATGGTAATAACGAGTTCAATATTCAAAATCATTCACACAAGGCTTCTACTGTAGAATCATTACCGAAAATATTTTGGAAAGACTCTAAAGTGGATTCAGGAATTTCCAGATCTACATAACAGTACTGACAGCGGAAAAAACAAATAAACTGAAATTATATTTCCTGCGTCAAATTTCACCATTTATATCCTTTAAGGCAACATCCCACATACCATGACCACGTCCTCGATAGGCCTGTCCGGGCACCAATGGAACATGCCCGTCGAATCGTATTTCATCTCTTGCATGTCACCGTTGTTTCTGTTGTTGTTGTCGTGCACGGGCGCCCGGGCGACGGAGGGTGCAACGACGTTGGCCAAACTGCTATTGGATGCCGCTTTTTTATTACCATCCTTGAGTAAGCTGTGCCTAAAAACCGAATGTCAGCAAAGCAAGAAACAGCAAAATATATTGCACAAAAAGGAGAAGTAAGCATATAAGGAAGAGTATATATTGCATGGGACGTGAGTGGAGTTGACTCGCAAAAATTTATAACCGGTGGAATTTGAGTGGTATTCACAAAAGCTCCATCCACTGATTGGCACGGGAAATGGGCAAAAAATCAGAGGAGCAAATAATTTGACAGGTAAGCTATGAAAAAATCACAAAATATACATAGTTTTCCTCCACGAACGTTTCCTCGTACTCTTACGATTGAGGAGTGGTCTGCTACTACTAGCAGCAAACCTGTCTTTTCCCTCGAATCTTATCCAAGGCACTTGATTTTTTATTGATCGTTGAGACAACCTTAAGCCGGGATGAAAAATTCCTGGTTAGCAAAAATGTTAGAACAAAAAAATTATAATTCTTGTGAAAAAATTTCTTCTGGTTGTCAAAAAATGGTGAACACATTGAAAAAAGTGATGATCACATTGAAAAATTCATCCGTATACTCCGATCTCTTCTAAAATATAAATCAAAACAAAAAATAATGAAAAAGATAACAATATTTTCATTGAGCATATCTTGGTGACGTCAAAAGAATATTCTTAACCACCCATTGGAGAAAAATCAGCAGAATGAAAATTTACTTTGGTTTTTGAGACTGTAGACTTTCGGCTCGATTTTTGGCGGTTTTCATAACGGCTAACTGTTCGATAACTTTTTCTTCTGTAACGGTCGGCATTTGGTTTGGCAAAATTTTGGCTAATAAAGAATTCATCAGAAAATCGGATCAGATTAGATAGGATGATGAAGAAAAATTTACCAGCTTTTGCCGCAACCATGATATTTTTGACTCCCTTGCGGAATATGTTCACTGAGAAAAAAATGGACAAAATAACCTCCTAAAATCTATGTCAGAGTTCTGGAATCAGAAAAATCCCAGCCTCTGGATTTTGATTAAAACTTACGATTCTTGCATTTACATTTCTTTATGAGCTGAATATCGACTATGTCTTCGTGGCAATGCTTACAGTAAAATGAAGCCCTGTAAGTGATTTTCGAGACATATTGAGCATCCGGAGTAAGAAAAAAAACAGTTTTCCACCTTTTGACTTCGTCGGCCGATTGCGCAATAAAAAAGCCTTGAGTCTGGGATTTGATGACCACCGACGGTCCCGGGTTTATGGATATATTGCACTCCAAATTGTCCGAGTCTTTGATTTCGATGGCCAAAAGGAGGAGACCCAATTTGGCGAATAATAAACTGTAAGAGAAAATGGATAGTGAGAAACAGAGGGAGGAGTAACGGGAAAGTTCATCCACAGATAAATGGGCGAAAATAAAGTATGAAATTAGCTAATACATAGTCTATAACAAGTAGGGTGATCGGAAAGTTTTCAGATTGACCCTCTAGGGCACGCAATATTTTTAAGCGAAGCATGATTTTTGTACTACAGTCTGGTTTTTTTAAATGCTCGTAAATAATAAGAGTGGAAAGCAAGAAACTGTTTCATATTTTTACGATTTCATTCTGAAACATATGTCGCGTTGGACTGAGAATTTGGAGAGCCTACTGAACTACCTTTTACAAATTTTTAAAATAGAAAGTCCTGCAGTAGAAGCTTTGTGTAAACGACTTTGAGGATAGTACTTGTTTTTTTGCTTTTCGATTTCTCATGAAATATGTCGCAAATTATGAGCTTCTGTGAGTCACCGGTTGAAAGACAAGAGGCTTGACGGATCTACTCCAGAACACGTTGCTTCACAACTGAGAATAAATGTTAAACCTTTGTAATGAACATGATCATGGGGTTTTGCATATCAAAAAAAAACGATACGTATACCAGCGTTCCAAATGCTAATAGATCAATTTGTAGGAACAAGCTCAACTGAATGTTTTCGCAAAATTGTTGACGTGTGATTTCAAATCACTGTCTTGTCACAATTTATCAATTCAGCTGAACATATTCAGATCCACACATTGCCAGCAATCGACTGGAAGTATAATTTTGTCACTAAAAGCAGGAAAAGCAAGTTCGGAGACCATCTTCATTGCCTGTCTGGTGACAACCTGTCCTCTGTCTCTATGCCCCTCGAAAATGGATGAAATATATCAGTAAACATGTTGCTTCCAGATGTGAAAATCTCTTACTTAAGTTGATTATTATTCGAAAACCGGCCTCTCAGAGTCAGTAGGAAATGTCACAAATCTTTCCCATGGACTGCCAACAAAAGCCGTAATAAGCCCTATATGGACAACAAAAAGATTTTGATCCACAAATAGTTTGACTGCGATCACTTTTGTGTGTCTGACTGGGACTGGAAATGCTTCACGTAGTCGTAGCTTCATGTGGAGTCACGTTTTGACGAAGTTTTATGATTGGGCAATAAAAACTTAATTAAAACCTCAGAAAGTTGCTGCCGAAATAAAAAATCGAATCTTGTTTCAAAAGTAAGGTTCACCAAAGAACATTTCTTTTTATGCAAGCTTGATATTTGAGTATAGTGCAGTCTCAAATTATGTCCTTCGAATCTTGAAACTCAAAGAGCGTAAAGTTCTGGAAACGGACACTGCTGCCGGATGCCTGGTCCAAGAGTTTTCGGACCGAATCCATGCCAAACAATGCCATGTATACTCGTGGTTCAATTTCACATTCATTGATTCTTTACTTAGCTGCATCTGGAAAGGTCATGCCTAGGAAACTGTGCGACAAATCGGCCGTATACATTTCCATACCAGCACCTCGTAGATAATCGTTGAGCCAACAGGGTGTATTGGGTGACTGAAAAAGGAAAAAAACAAGAAAATGAAACGAAAAATGCTGGATTTCTTGGCAAATACCGTTTTGAACGATCTCATGGCGAATAAATTGGCCATAATAGTCGATAGACCGGGCGCCAAACAACTTTGAGCCAAAATGCCCAATTTCAGTTCGGCTAAACAGACTACGTCGTCGCCGCGGCGCCAGTCCCAACTGGGTATGTTTAGGAGATAAGCCTATAGTGAAAAGAGGGTCGAGAACAAAAAGAGTTGATGATAAAACAGTGGTGAAGTTTTCATACTTTGTTGTGGTATTGCATCAATTGAACTATGACTCGTATATCGGAAGAGTAATTCTTGATAGAAATAACCCGCATTATATTGGCTGCATCTTCTGCGTCCGGGTCAGAAGAATATTTATTGGCCAGAACGAGGCATGCGTCTGCGTGATCTACCTGAAGATGGTCAAGTTACACTGTTCCTAAATTGCGCCACGGTGATGAGACATTGTCAAAAGATATTTTCGTACTTGAAACGATACTTATAAACATTTGCACATTTGAACAGCCAAAGAATCTCATTGAAGTAGAACATTGTGCAGTTTTACCCTTGAGTTCTAGGAATAGCTTTTTCAACTTCGGAACTGTGCCAAAATTTTTTAGCATATCATGAAAACAAAAATAATTTCAACTGAAATATTTTTCAAGATCCATTTATTTGAAATTCATGCACTCCTCCACACAATATGCCGATTATAACGGTAAAAATAAGACAAATTCCATATTAATAAAGACTAAGCTAAAAAATAGCTGATTGCTTTCTTGAACAATGCTTCGAACGCTGATAAATGAACAGTGAGGCCATAAAGAAAAACATCCTCGAATTTGCTCGCAAACAGAATATCGAATACAAAATCAAATATTGTGACATGCAGTATTGCGATAAGCAATCGATTCTATCGAGCAATGACGAAATTTACTCTTTTTTGCATCACGTCTGCCAGGAAATTCTATATCGAATCAGTATCAGTTTAAAACGAACCATCGAAAAATAGAAAAGCACAGACCAAAAATAGCTTTAAAAATTGTTTTTTGCAAAAAAATCTTCCCGCCAAAAAATTGCGTCAAAAGCTACTTCAAAGCTTGTTGCACTTGATAAACATTATATCGCACAATCGGAAAATTCTTCCTAATTAACAAATAACAAGTTTAATGAAAATTGAGAAACTTAAACAAGAGTTAGTGTTCGGTTCACCATTAAAGTCTAAAACTTCTCCCCAATTTTATCTCAAGTTATCGATGTTTTCTTTGACATTCATTTACTTTATTAAAAGTGAGCGGAAATGCAAAAAGATAGGTGAATATCGTTCAACCCAAGCCGTTCACTTAGTGATATTCCTGATGTCCAGTATAATAACCTGAAACTTCTCCGACTACTGTAATACAGCACTTTTGGTCACCTCACGTCATGCATTTTTACAGGTTAAAATGTTACAAGTCAAGCAACCTGACATCCAAAATTCCAGGCCACTAATGGAAAAATAGGAGATTGGAGCCTTGCATACCTTGACCCTGGATAAATCGATTGAATCCATAACGGTACCTTGGAAAAATTCGACTTTCGTGAAGTGCCGTTTGAACAGGCCTTCTAATTCAAGATCAGGAGGGACTCTGTAATATGAAAAAATTGTGAACTTATTCACGCAGCAGATAATAAAACAGTCATGTGATGTAGAATCAGATGTAGTATCTGGGACGTAGAATCTTTTGTTCTTTTTCCAGGGTTCTATGGTGTCTTTAAACATAAAAACAATTCCGAAACATTGAGGCCAGCTCAATGATCACTGGGTCCTTTCCAGGGCACATTGACTGGAAAGTCAGAGGAGCTGAAGCTCCCTCAAAATTCGTTGACGACATTTTCACTAACCTATGCAGAACCACGACTTGAACATCAACATCATTCCTGTCTTCGTGGAGAAAGTCTTGCAGAAAATGGCTTACGGATTCAAATGTGATATAGCCGCAAACGACAATGTGCCTAGGAAAATATTCAAGAGTCGTTGACATCATACCACTCAGTTAATTAATATGCATATTCGTACTTTTTGCCGTGAGCCGATTTGAATTCGCCGCCGTATTTTGGTCTTGATCCAATAAGGTCCGCGATTTCGGGCACGTAGCTGGCGAACATGGCCTAAAAAGTATGAGTAAGTACGAAGAACAAGCTAATATTTACTATGGCTATCCAGAAGAACAGCGCGTAAGTGGACAACTTACTAAGCCACCGAGTATAAAAAACACCATGAAAATCCGGCCGCATGTCGTACAACAAGTTATATCGCCGTATCCGACAGTGCCTGAAAATCACGGAAAATGATCTTCAGGTGTGTGTCTCAAAATCTATAGTATACCCATCGTAACGACCAGAAAATAGACACAATTCCAATATGTTATGCGTTGCGGATTGTGAAAATTGGCGTAAAAATCTCCACTATTTTCCAGCTATGAAAAAATGTAAATCAAAAAGAAAAAGAGACCATGAAAAAACATCCAACATGCATCAATCAGCCAAAAAACATGCTTTATTTTTACAGTCTGATTTCCTCAGAATCAATAATGAAATATAATGATTTCCATAACTTAAAACATGGCCTACGGTAGTTACCAAAGTACAATAAAGCCAGAAAAACTGAAAATTTGGAAATTACCGCAAAATCATCATCGCTTCTTCGGAAAACGGAAAAATTTTGCCATCACAAAATCTAACACTCACCAGATGTATGACACCGGCACCAGTTAAAGAAACAGAAACGAAAATGCTCAACAATTGGGCCAACCGTATGGAGCTACTGGTTTTTAAAATATTCAAATATTGCAAAATGTCGGGCACAGTCATCAGCCTAAGAGCACGGACGAAACGTAAGCCTGAAAACGGAAACGGCCACAGTAGCCATACGAACAATGAACAAAAATGCTTGGGAATTGCGGGAGTCACTATTATGTTGTAAAAATCTCATAGGAGCGCTCCACACAGGTGTTTGACAAAATTTACTTGGTTCTAGCATGCTGCCTATAAGGTTTAAAAGTATTTGGAGACTCTGGCCCAAAAATTCCTAGAGAACTACCCTTGACTTTGATACAGTCACGTAATTGATCTTGGAATTACACGAGTTGCAAAAATCGCGAATGCTTTCTTAGCTTTTCATCTCTTCTAGACAGTCAACATCCCAAGGGTGAATAAAAAACGAATTTATAGTCTATTTTTCCTGAAATGCTTCGGAACAATAAGAGTGGAAAACATGTAAGATTTTCTGCTAAATCAAATATCACTTTTAAGACTGGAAATCTGTGAGCGTTCTTTAACTTTCAACGACCACTGAGTAAAAAATCTTACTGTAAAATTTTTTGTGTAAACTAGAGTACAAGGCCGTTTCATCGAAGAGACTGCTCCAGCTGAGCTGCAGCGCTGTAGCTTAACTCATTATACCAATGCAATTAAGGTGCAGCTCAGCTGCAGTTATTTTACAGACACAAAACATATCGAGAAAGTTAAATCGCAGCTGAGCTGAGTGTAACTTTTTTGATATGTTTCGTGTGTATGAGCTAAGCTGACGGCTATGATATAACATAGAATTACAGCTTAAGCTGCAGCTCATTTGAAACTTAAGTCTCTATGATGAAACCAGGCCTTTATTTCCGCCATTTTTCAACTTAGAAACATTTTATAAAATAGAATAGATTGAACACTGGATTAACAGTATATTGCTGATCATACTCCGATACAAGTGGGTACTGCAAAAAATGTGCTACTAGTGTATGACTTCTTTTCTGTCGGATGTGGCACTGAAAATTGGCAAGTTCAGTGCCCTTAGCAACGGAAAGCGTCAAGAAAATCTCGGAACAGTTTAACCAACTTCATAGTCCATTTTTTCAAATAAGCCTCGACAACGCAAAAATATGTTCATGCAAATAAAAAACCTGCATCGTAAATCAATATCTTTTTCGAAAGCTGACTGATGTAACCAGCGAAAAATTCCAATTTTTTCTACACGATGAAAGATGTATTTGCTCTCAATTTGCATCACCGGGGCTTATAAGAAACTAAATGGACTGTAAAAACAGTTTTCCGAAAAATATACATGGAATTCAGCACACTTCTGTAATGCTTAATAATGTGTATACTTTAGAATTTCCAACAAATAAAAAACTATACAAAAACAATGCTATTTGATTAAAAATCGTAATCAAGCTTATCAAATAGGAAATTCAATTGAATGTGTACGCATTTTTGAAAACGGCATTAACTGATCAAGGCTTGTGCCTAGTGGTAAGATTTTGAAATAAACTTCAACCATTGTACTTGCAGATCAAGTTCAACAACTCAAACCTATTTTGAGTACAATATTACTAACTTTCATGCATTTCATAAATTGCATAGCTAAGCAAAAGGTCGTACGATGAAATTCATTTGCACATAAATCAAGCATGCTGTGAGGAAATTCATGCTTTTTTATTGTAACTTTTCCAAATTATCACTCACAAGGTGTATGAAACCGGCCGCCGTCAAACTGACGCTTATGAAACTACTGGTCAAGAAAGTCAAACGTATAGAACTGCTCGTTTTTAGTATGCACAAATATTGCAGAATGTCCGGTATGGTCATCAACCTCAAAGCGCGAGCGAAGCGGAAACCTGCGTTGGAGTAATATTTTTAGGAAAGAAAATACAGTATCCTGAAGATATAGGAAACAGCAAAAGGAGATTAAATATAACTTTGAACTATATCAAGTCCAACAAGAGAAAAGATTTGTCAGTGTTGATACTGTATTCAGGTAGATTTCGACGAGATAATTAAATTGCTGATCCCGATCAAAAAATCTTTGGTAGTTCGATATAAGGTAGAATCTGAAGGTTGTAAGTTGATCAACTAAATTTATTATTTTCAAATTAGCCTCGGAATACGAGATTCAAAGAAATCCATAAACAGGAGATGACCAAGCTAACATTTCTTTTTTCAAGTTGTAGCTCTTACTGCCATATTTAATCTGACAAAAATATATAATGCGTCCGTTTTTGGCAAATTCACATATTTCCTTATTTTTTTCATATCTCCTTGATTCAAATGATTTCGGCGTTGTATCCTATATTTATTGAAGACTCCATACTGAAATTTCAGAGCCTACATGCTTGTTTACGGTGAACGCTTTGATGTGAAAGAATCATCGTTGACAATAATTCCGTTTGTTTTATTAGTTTTTTTCAACAGTTGTCCGATTTTTCAAGAACTTTCATCAAATCAATCGGAAAAACGGGCACAGTCATTGAACAAACAGTGAAGATCAATTTCAGACGGTTTATATCAAAATGTTTATTCTTCTTGGTTAACACTAGTTGACGAACATGAAGGTTATAAGTGTGCAGAACAAAAACGCTCGTGTCTGGTTTTTGATTTTCGGCACTTGACTCATAATACTTTTGATTTGTGCAAAATTGAACATTACCTAACATTGGAGTATTAGAGTTTGTGACGTACAACCAAAATATTTTGATTGCGTAAGAAAATTTTCAGACGTTTTTCCCCGTGAAACAGAAATTAAAATTGCTTACAAATTTATACCAAATCCGCCTCATTAAGATGTTATATATATTGATTTTTGTAAAGCTTTTGAAACTGTACCTCATGACACTATCATACAGAAGTTGATGAAGATCGGTATCCCCAGAATCTGTTTTAATTGGATTTATTCTTTCTTGAACAACCGTACACAAAGAGTTAAAGTTAAGTGTGCCATCTCAAAGTCATTGCCAGTAACTAGTGGAGTGCCCCAGAGTAGTGTCCTGGGACCTAGTCTATTTTTGATCTATATAAACGATTTGTGTAAACTGAATCTTAATAGTGAATTGGTTTTTTTTGCAGATGATCTCAAAATTTTTAATCAATCAGTCAACTCAGTTAATCCGTGTATAAATTACTATCTTGATGACAGTACTATACCAAATACAACACAAGTTACAGATCAAGGAGTTATAATTACTTTTACATTATCTAATTCTTCTCACTGTACCCATATTTTCCAGAAAGGCTCTTTCACTGCAAATTTGATACTTCGTAGTTTCTCCAGTGGAAATAAAAATGTACTTACGAAGGCTTTCATTACTTAAGTTAGACCTATATTAGAAAATGCCACTGTAGTTTGGAATCCTAATCTCAACCATGATATCAAAAGAGTTGAGAAAGTTCAGCGGAGATTCGCTAAGAGAATACTAGGTTATGATGCTACGTTATCTTATGATGAACGTTTGAACCACCTGGGTTTAGAGCGATTAGACCTACGACAGCTTCGTTTTGATCTTACGAGTACTATGGTTTATAATATTGTCCGTTTGAATGCTTTGCCAATGGAGAACTTTTTCTCTATTGTTCATAATTCTAACCGTGCCAATAACTCGTTAAAACTAGTGCATTGTAAATATCGCCATGATTTGTTGAAATATGAATTCTGTAGCCGGGTAATCCGGGCTTGGAATTCCCTTGATGAAAGTACTGTAAATGCTATTGGCGCAAAAAATTTTTGCGAAAGACTTAAAAGGGTAAATCTGATACCTTTCTTAGAGGTGTAACTTAATTCGCTAATTTCTTCAGCTGTTACGCCTATCACGTATATTTATTCCTCATATTTACTGCGTATTATTTTCGACCTAATAAATTATTATTATCAAAGATGATAAATTATGCACTCCAATTATGACTATACCTTTCCAACTCCCAGTATTTTCTCACATGTCACTGAGCATGTCAGTTCAAAATTATGACTAAACTATAGTATTTTTTCCTTGTAAGGCTTTTAAATAATAAAAGTAGAAGCAAGTACTATTTAATATATCTTTTACGATTTCCTCTTAAACCATTTGTCACGTAGGAATGCAAATTAAATGAACTTAAACGATTTTAACTACGTTACTACTAGTATTGGCCATTTTTCAATTTACATAGAAGCATAGCATAAAAAAAGATTGTAGTGAAAATTGAACCATTTCCATCATGTTTCAGGATATATGGATCCGCTAGCTTTCTGGTACAATAGTCGGACCACAGATGGCATGTTGAACTTGTAGCCTGCTGAGTTTTTTCCCTGCTGAGTTCGCATCAAATCTGAAAGCAAATCAAATCTGAAAATCATTCTCCAATTTGAATCTCATTCCTGCTGCAAATACATTGATGTCAAACATGATGATTCACTCTTCACACTTGAACCTGGGCCCGTTTTTCGGAGCACACTTAAAGAAAAAGTCACACTTTCGCGCTAAGTGTGACTTTTTCCTAAAGTGCACTTCGGAAAACCGGACCCTGATCTCAGAGTGTATTGAAAGTTATAAAAAATGAATCAGTTTTTTTATTTCATGTTTGTTACAAATCTGCATACTTAAAGCCCAATTCAGAAGTGCAGTCGCCGACTGTCAGTGACAAAAATCCTAGGATTTTTTCACTTCTGAATTGGGCTTTCTGCAAATTGCCTATCCATTTTTTAGAATCGCCGACCGTCGCCGAAAAAATCCCAGGATTTTTCACTTCTGAATAGGGCTTAAGAATCTGCACTACTTGATTATCATCATTATTCAACAGAACTATTTAACGTAGCTATAATGAGCTTGCATCAAATATACAGGGTGATTAAAAAAAACGGCGACCGGTGCTGACTTCCATAACTTTTAAACGAATAAAGCTTTTTCAATGCGGTTTTCTGCATTAGAATGTCCTGTTTATCTTTTCTAAAAAGGCAAAATTTTATGTTTTCAGCCTTTATGGTTACTGTACAAACAGAAATTTAGTAAAAGTGGTCATTTTTCAAAAAGTAAAAATTGTGAAATCAAAGTAAAAGTTGTCCTATTGTGAAAAAAGTTTTGTGAAGGTTTTTACGCACAGAAATACTTCAAAAGTCACCCAGATTTATAAGTTACACGTAATTTAAAGTCATTAACTTCTTGTTTCAATATGGGGCAAAATTTCGCCAAAATCAAGGACTTTTGTTTTGAAATTGGAAAAAACCAAAATCAAAACAAAATCAATTCTGTCATTGACCAGATCGAAAAAACGATTGAAATTATTGGTGTTAAAGAATGTAGGACACGATAAAACGGTTCTCTTGTAGTTTCCAGCTGTTTTATGGTTCTCATGATTGGATTTAGTGCACTTTTCTGTTGTAAAACATGTAGATTTTGTAAATTTTCGTCAATTTTTCAAACTTTATTTGCAGAAAAACCGACATTTAGTATTTTTGATGCTAGTCAGTCAATATACGAGCAATCTGGCTGAAACTTTGCATTTTTTATGCCAAATGTTTTATCCATCGACGGCAGGAAACCGCATTAAAAAAGCTTCACCCGTTTGAAAGCTATATAAGTCAGTATTGGTCGCCTTTTTTTGGCTCACCCTGCATAAGTTTGCTAATTTCTGAAAAACGTACTGCAATATGAAATTAAATAAAACTGATCCTGATCACGAAGTGTGCCGAAATTTTTTAATAAAATTTAACCCATTATTTGTCTTATTTTATGAAATGTCATATCTTAAGTAAGATGTAAGATCCTGACCAAAGGCAAGATTGTGCCCTTCTGCGAGTCCAGTACGCATGATTGGTTTCATTACTTTTTTCTTCTTCCTTTTTTATGAAAAAATCAGCTTATGGTCTAGATCTAATCAGCTCCCTAATGCATTTGATTTACTGTACTTGGATTTTTCACGCAGTGGTGCTCCCCATTCACTTTTTTGTGCTTGCATTATGTCTATTTTCCCTTTTTTGCTTCATTTTACTTTACCGAGCCAATTTCTTTTCAAATAAATGGCCACAAAAGACGGCGGTATGGTCAAATAATCGATAAAACTGTACACTTCCAACAAAAACCAAACTTTATCCGGCGCTGCGATGAACTGTTAGGAAAGGAAAAGAAAAGCCAATAATTGTGTCATTTTCCTTTTTTCTCTTTATTTAATATAAGAAGTCTGCTACGCTATAATCAGTCTATTGTAGCCAACTAACAACATTTTCAGAGATTGAGTTTACTGTAACTATAGCAACGAGAAACGAGATAGACAAATGCGAAAACGAACCATAAAAACTATGAGAAAGAAACACTGTTGATCAACTAATTTTTTTATATTCAACATGCTTCTATTTTTCATTTTTTTGAATGATTTCAAAAATGGTATTAACGTCGCAAGAATAAGATTGAATAAAAATAAAGAAATCAATGTAAATTTCAACTTACCCGAATGAAAAAGTAGATCAAGAAAAATATATTAAATGCCAAGTCGATTTGTTGCGATGTACTTTCTGTCCACTTATGGCACGTTTCGACTTGAAAACCGGCGCTCAAAGAAATTGTTCAAATTATTTCATGTAAAAAATACAATCTGACAGTTAACCAAATTCAACAAAAATTCCATTTTTCGGTGACACCCGTTGCACGAACATCAGCAGTTCACCGATTTAGGAGTATCATCAGACGTTCGTCAATTTTCGATTGTACCAACGACAAGTAGAACAGTCTTTTTCTAGTGGTTCAGTAGTTCAGCATTTTCCAGTTGTATCAAGGACTTATAGTTAGAACAGTTTGTTTCTTACGTTTATAGACTTACGGAGCTTTATTAGTTCATTCGACACCGTTTTAGATCGAATAGATAACCGAAACTAATTTTAAAGGGAAAAATGGATTCTATATCATCACCGATGTCGAGACATCACTGATGTATTTGAAACTTTTTCATACATAGTTGAATAATTTTAACGAAAACGCATAACTTGGACTTCATAGACTGTCTTCTTTGACTATTAAAAAACCTCAACTAAACACCTCTGAACCACTGAACGATTGCACTTTTGATGCAACCCTAAGAGGAGTATTGGATTCTACTAAAGTCATTCAGTTACTGTACGAGTTGATGCAACCGAAAAATCGAGTACTGTCCTAAATATTGTACTGTACAGTATTTAGCACAGTACTCTATTTTTCGTCTTACAGTAGTTAATGGTGTGCAGGTTGTTGTAGCCGATAGGCTCGACTTACTGGACGACTAATACCCTAGAGTGCAACCGGTTGGGATCAGTGCACAAAGAACTAATAAATTGGTGAGCACTTCGATATTCGCAGTCGAATGATTCAATAGTCCGATGATTCAATAGTGCAGTATTGTCTGTCACTAAATGCTGTAAGAATAGCAGTCTGAATTGGTAACAAGTTATTGACATGAAACCTATCAATGTCACCACAATATGCTTTCGGGCTAATAATTTAGATATACAGTCGTATTTTAATTTCCTTTAAACACATAGTATTAGAAGCTATAGCTTTAGGAACACGAGCACTCGTCAGTAGTTTTTGAACTAATCGGTTTCAATTGTTCAGTGATTCATTAGTTGTTCCAATAGACGATTTTGTATCAGAGGTGACTACAACTAGGAAGTCGGTGGTTAGCTAGTCCTCCCTTTTTGGCTATAGTATCCTCATTTTCGAATGAGCAACATAAAATTTGCGTCCCATTTTTCTCAATTTGTTCGCCTAAAGCCCCTGCTATAGTTTGCCGGTCGGCGCCTGGTATATTTAATGCCGGCCTGCGCCGGTTACATAATATTTACTGCTATCAGATAATAGTACTTAATCAACCCCCTCTTCCCTCTAAATCATGCGAAAGTTTATAGTTCGAACCAATGAACTCCTCAATTAACTGAAGTACTGATTCACCAAGTAATACATGGTTCAGCAGTGAGCTAGGTGCAACCGAAGTTGAACTGATGAATTCCATTAGAAGGTAATTTAGTCCCAGCTGCACTAGGATCAATGAACTAATGACGCTCGTGCAAATGATCGCTAAACTGACTTTGTGCATAAATGCACAACGTCAAATTTTGCTGAAAAATTTAAACGTGGTTTCTCGAGATTGCCCGCTCTTGACCCTCTATTTCCGCAAGATCGTCATTTTTTCACGAATTTTGATTATCGACTTACTGAGATGCATCGTAAAAATAAATGACCAACGACGCTATACTGAGCACAAATACCAAAACAACCTTAAAAGAATCCTAGTTTACATATTTTGAATCCGAAAATCTAGATTCAGCTCTCATATTTACCAAAATTCGACCCGTAGGCGTTTGACCAGAAATCAATTCGCCGGCCCAGTCTTTGGCTTCGGTCACCCAACCGATGTGGGTCATTTCGTCGCTGTCACCGAATTGGTACTGCTGCTCTTGTGGGGCTACAGCCGCCTGGCCGTCCACTTCTTTCCCGTTGGTAAATGCGTAATTGTTCAAATTTCCATCTGATTTTGGTCCTAGAAAGTTGTCGAGCTCATTGATAGATTTTCAGGAAATTTCACTCCACTTATTATTAGTCAAAGAAAATTCGAGAATTTGATGTGGAAAGAAACAGTGCTTGTAGATGATTTCTTTCTATAACAAAAAAATTAAGCAATATAAAAAACAAACTGATAAAAAAATTTAATAACAAAAACAATATAAGAAGTTATGATGGGATGACAAAAAATCAAAGATCTCTATATGAACCACACATGTAACTGTGCGCCGATTACTGATCGGAGCAGGTAAAGCAAATTTTTTGTAGGTAGGTCATCGATTGTCCAAATTTTTAGAATGGGGTCATTGAAAAAAAATTAAATTCTTTTGGCTCAGAAAAATCTGAGAAACGGATCAAAATAGAGTAATTTTTGTCGAAAAAGCCATAAAAATGTGCATTTATGGCGTGAAACGCCGAAAAAATTTACTCACTGAGCCGTTTCTATTCAAAAAGCCATCAAAAAATGGGCTTCCTGTGACTAGTCCATTTCGGCTACATGATTGATAAATTTTGGAGGAGGAGGTCATAAAATATTCGAGGACCAGGTCGTTTATTTCCTCGGTATTCATTGAGTGAAATGGTTCCAAATTTCGAAATATATGCCAATTTTTATTTAGCGTGATTGAATTTGTTTGTCGCGTTGGTTGGTATTGTGTGACGGTAAGTATAGTGGGACGGCTGGTATGGTGGTATTGTTGGTATTGTGGGATTTTTGGTACAGTGGGATAGGCCCTCCGCATCACCTCTCTTAATGAAGAGTGTAAAAAGATTCGCAAATATCTACACAGTATTATCAGAAAAGTAGCTTTTATCCGAATTTTTTTTGCAAAAGTATGATCAACTATGCCATTGTTTCGGAGATGATATGAAACCAAAAGTTCAATATCTATTCTTCAGTTTTTAAACTCTCCTTGCAGTTTCTATAACTTCTGATAGTGCTCAATAAGAATTTTAGCTAATTATTCGAGATTCCTATTCTAGACATGAGGATAGAAAAAGTATGGAATTTTTTCTGTTCAACTCCCAGAAGTTCAAAAATTTTGAAGGCCAGATTTTCAAAAGTTAGAAACTACATGAGTTCAGAATTTGGATCATGTGGAAATTTGAAAGTGGTAGAACTCAGAAGTTTAGAAATGCTTGCTTTTAAATGACAGATGCTAGAAAAGTCAGTTTTCCATCACTTCAGAAGTTTGGAAGTTAAAAAGTGTCGTTGATGCAAGTGGGTCGTGAAGGTTCGCTGCAGAAACCAAAATCGTACTTTTCGTTTGATCTGATTTCCAAATATTCCCTCTTTAATAAATTTGATCTATCTATCATACGTTTCTAAAATTCACTTACCTTTACCAGGCGTCACTGAATTGAGTTGGCAACAAACGTACACTACGGCCCGCCAAATGACCACCAACGACATGCATACGCACAAGGTGACCAAACTGGACAATAAAAAGCACCAATATTGCCTGTCCATCAAGCATTTGCGGTCCTCGTCGGTCATCGGATAGAAGAGCGACGAATTGACCATGCAAATGGTATTGGTTGTGCATGAACCGCTGTGGCCACTGACGCCAGATTTCGTAGAATATTCGGCCATTTTGGTTTTTGAGGCCGGCAATTTTTTTGTCCTCTAATTTTCTGTCAATGATTAAGTCTGAATCGACTCGGATAAACGAATTTGGCGTTTTTATCCAACTTCATTTAGTTGGTATTCCTGTAGGAACTTGTTTTTCTAGTTCGTGAACTTTTGATAATGCACAATTTCATTCTGAATTAAGTTTGATGATCCATTTTTTAGAAACTAAATTAGCAAAAATAAGAAAGTTGTAAATAGAAATATATAAAACGGAAAGATAAAACGGACAACAAACATCTGAAAAACTAGTACTGGTTAAAGGTGAACAAACTAATGAACCACTGTCCTATTTAGGATATGCAATCTCACTTTTCAGATGACAGTTGATTATCATACGATGCAATTTGGATATGAAATATCAGCAAAAAAAGCTAAATATGAAATTAGTCAGCGTATGATCTGTGGAAACTCGGCTAAGATTTCCCCTAAAGACTTTTAAAATTTCCCTTGTTTCTCTGATTCCACGATATATTCATCAAAATTGATTGCTTATTTGTTATCAGTGCAAAAAAATCTAGAAATTCAGAAAAGACTTCTTCTGATTAATTGTGTTGGTAAGTTCAACCGATGAAGCATATCTATACTCCATTCATTCTGAAATAGCAAGCCGATGAAAGTAAATAACTGCAGCAGAATCTTACACCTGTGTACAACAAAGTTGAATAATTTAAAAATGAAACCAATCAGAACTATCGATTAGTGTTTCTGCACACCTTGAAAAATCTATTCTAGTCGGAGTGGGGTAAAAGTCACTACCTCACACAGATGTATGATTTCAATTAAATCAGACAACGGTTATGACACGATTTCGGGGTGTCCCCACCACCAGATCACCACATAAAGTGGTTGAATCGGATAAAGGTGGTCCTTCAGGCTACTATATTTAGCCACAACTGCAGTATTCGGTTACAGTTAGCCTACGATCATTTGACATGAAAGCTAAAGAAAAGATATAGTTACTCTACAGTGTCGGCCGATATAGTTGGAAGAAATAACTTTGGTTGAAAAAATTTGATTGCAATAGCTGAACAGCTTCAAAATCCTATTCCAGATTCGAAAATGATCAAAGAGATTACTACTGTAGATTTTAATTTTCGGTATCCAGATTCTAATTTGTTAGGACAACCATAAGTCCTCAAGGGTCGAAGGCCTGTTAAGGTAGCAAGCTACCAAAAACGCCCATCACTTTTTCCCCTATAATTATCAAGGTAAAATTAAAAACGTATTGGAAGAGTAATATAAAAATTGAAACAAAAACAAGAAAATTTTTAAGCCTTAATAACCGACAGATAGAATCCTAAGCCTCCACAAATCCATATGTTTTGCTGGATGGAAAAAGTTGAACGAGATGCAAAAGCTAAAGTGCCATATCAGATGCAACGAATGCCTTTGGGAGTGCGTATTCAAAGAAACGGCGAAATATTGAGGAAAAAAGATACATTGAGTACTCAATAAAATTCCGCACTAGGGCTCAAGTAAAGAAATGAAGGCATCGAAGATCAAGTTTCATAAAAAATATTTGAAAGTTTGGACGATTCTGTTTCGGATGATGAGTTGAATTTCCAGCAGGATACAGTAAGAGTAATAATCAATCAACGTCTATTTATAGAGGATACCATTTTCAATCGAAAAGAGGTCTTTTAGCAATTTTATCAACCATTTGGGACTAATTGATATAAGCATTATACTCGTATTATGAACGAAAGATGAAAAAGATACAATCACGTGTCTATCCAAATCTGGGGCTTAGAGTTCTCTGGCAGCGTATCTTATCCTCTACAGCCTTTGGAGGCTGCAATGTGGTAATCAAAATACCAATACACAAAAACTTTGCAGACGCCATCTTTGTCGGAAACGTAAAGCTACATTTCAGCTATAATTTTTTAACCTTATCTTATCTGACCATAAGTTTCAAAAACCTAAATCTCATAAGAAATCACGATTTCAGAGAGAAAGAAACAGATGCTTTGAATGAACTGCTCCTATAACTTATCAAAATTATCTCGTAAACAGTTGAGAAGAAAACATTTTCCTTCTCAAAATCACATGATTTTTGACCCTAGAAAAGTTTTAAATCGCGATTCTACCAAATCTTAGTTTATTATGGATCGTACCAATATTTGGATATATGAGTTTGCATGTTTCATAGTGAGATTATGAGAAATTTTAACTATCACTGATGAAATGAATAGCAATGATGCAAAATTGAAGCTGTACTGTCATAGAACGACTACCTGAGAAGCGAACGCATGACCTGAATATGAAACTATAGGGTGGACCATCAAAACAAACTCTGTGCCCGAAATTGAATAAAATCACGGCAGTCTTACGTCGTTTAGCAGTATTTTTCAATGTACACGTATTTTTTGCATTTTGTAAAAATAGAAATTTTTTTTCATTTTTCGACAGCTCTTTCACAGATATTTTGACATTGCCCTTCGTTCCGTCTAATTTGAAATAATACTGATTCCTATCAAGAATGTTACGGCAGAGGTTGAGAAAAAGCTTCTACTTTTTACAAGAGTGTAAGAGAGAAAATTGCGTTTTAGAAAAAAAATTAGCTAACCAAAATAAACAAAATTCGACGGAAAATTGTACCCCATTGAAATGATAAAAAAACCAGAACTCCGTTGTTTAACTATTCAAAATTTTACACGCAGAATATTGCGGAGGTGTTTTTCGGCGAACTTCGAACCTTTTCTTGATTGATTTTTGCGGATGACTACATTCGCACACGATGATTCAAAAAATTAACATCGAAAGTCACTGGATTACTGTATATAATCAAATACTAACTGTAACAACCCATATAGAATTTCAGCACGGGGAAATACAGAGCGAAGATTACCTGAGGAACCAGAACATTGCAGCCGTATATATGCAAATGGGAGGAGGGTTGGAGGGCCTGGACCCCAGTAGATTCGGTTGATCCTCAGCAGATTCTTGCTGATCCCCAGCAGATTCGACCTCCAGCGGTGATCAAGATGATGAAAAAAAATCAAGAAGAAAGAGGAGAAAAAGTCATAGAAATAAAAATAATGCTGTAGTTTAACGATTCCAAAAGAATAACATTAAAACTCTAAAAGTGCTGACAAGCGAATAGCTTTACATATTTGACTATTATAGATGGAAGAATATGCTGCTTGGATGATGGTAGACCTTTCTTTTTGTTATCAAGAAAGAAAGAGATTTCTACCCCTGACCATCAGCAGAATTTCCATGCTGTGCGTGTTTGATTGTTGCATGAGTATTTGTGCATGGAACTGAAGCACGCGCATAAAATAAAGCTCATAATGGCCTCCAAGAATGAGTATTGCATGTCAAATCTTTAGAGAATTGCTCAGTCTTTAAAATTCTAAAAACCTTTTAATGGTGCTGAACTGCTCTGCGGTAATTATTGCTGTAACAAAAGTTTGCCTAATGAGAAAAAACCACGAAAAGTCGAAAATTAATGAGATTAAAGAACCCCTAACGAGGCCTCAAAATCGACTAAACACTAATTTTTTGCTTTCGAACCTGCCACTAATCAAGGCCAAAATCACTAAATATAGATTCTGTAAGAGGCGGCGGAAAATCAGCGTCGTTTTCTAAGAAAAAAATAAAAAATGGGATTTTTTGCCGTGCCCAAAGTTTAAAGCATCGGCTAGCGTGTCTCTCTCTCTCTCTTTAGCTCATTTCTTCGCCTGATGCTAATCAATGAAGCTAGAATACCTTATCAACATAGAGAGATAGAAAGGGGGAAAGATCCACCACAGAAAGCATAGCTTGAGCAGCTCTATACATAAGACACGTCCCTCTAAAAGAGAGAATAGAGTTAACGGAGACGTGCAATTATTGAATATGAATCGCTGGATATGGTCTCCTAGCATACAAAGATTCGAGGATATAGTGTCTCTGGCTCTGGATTGATCAGCTATAAAACGCGAAAATGGGTAGGAAACTTCTGAAGTGTGGGGGAAAGAGAGGCTTGTAGATCAAAAACACAGTCTAGGCTTACTGTACTGAACTCACTCTATAGCCAGGTGGCGATAAGGACAAGCTCGTGAAGTAATTAATCAAAGTTCTCTGTGCTGACATTGAAACATGCCTTAAGGTTCAGTATAGAAGATTATTGATCCTCAATAAAGGCTTAGCTGAAAACCTCTTCTCAATTCTCTGCTCATCCCGAAAGTACCTTTTCTTGCAACTGCCATAGTATGAAAGCGAAAACATGTCTCATTGTCTAATCATGAAAAAAACTGTTTTTTATAAAAGGTGAGAGCCTAAGAAAAAGTGCAAAGCTATCTTATTTAAAGATATGTTTTCCGTAGGTTCATAATATTTCATGAAGTTCTCGTACATGAGTGCACCTTAGAAAAGTAAAATATTTTTTAGACCTCGATGAATTTTATTGCCTGTGTGTTGAAATTCACCATTACTTCCAATTAGTTGAATTGCTGACGTTGATTTTCCTGAAAGTCAATAAAGAAATGTGAAGAAGCTTAGCCTGTTTTTTATAGAATTCCACCAAATTGAAGAGTGAAAAATGTCATCAAATCGCTTACACAACTCGTTTGGTGTAGAATTTTCACTCAAAAAAATGTTAAAGGTCAGTTTAGTTTCAGTCTTTTCTGACTTAACAGTGAGTCTTAAAAACATGGAATTTACTTGATTTCTAGATTTATTCTTTGAAAACATTGAAAAAATTGACCAAATCAGTTACTGAAATCAATTTGAAACATATCCCACTTCTTCGAATGAATGATGTAACTATGCGATGTCTTGCAATGTAACTTCAATAGTGAAGAAATTTATAAAGGTTGTTACATAATTTTAGCTTGACATGTAATTTCTAAACAGCCAAACTTCGTCTAAAACGCACTGATTAAACACATCATTTTGATAGTGGAGCGGGTGTTGCAAGTCTACAGCATTGTCTTGTCTGAAATTGCTATTCTTCATTCAAAACACTTGTTTGCTTAACGGATTGAACACAATATTTTACAATTTCTTGATATATTTCCTGAGTTCCTGATTTTAATGAGAGCGCTGTTAGCAAGAAACATGTTAAAAATCACGTCAAGTCTCCGGATAAGATTTTTGTAAGCAGTGCAAATGGCAAGTCTGGAATGGGACTGATACCGTTGATTTCCGATACAAAAATATGAAAGTGCGTTCTGATATGAGGATAAAATCATTGGGCTACTATGGCGATTGCTAGTTTTTCGCTAGTAGGCATTCACAATTTCTATTTCTCATTCTGAAAAATGGCTATTAATCGGCTAATAAAAACAGAAAACAACAAATGGAATTTATTAGCGTCGCAGGCACTTACACGCTGAATAAAAATGTATAAGATCGTCGAAATAGAGTTCTTAAAATGACTTCGGAGAGCGAAAAATGAGTAAAAAAGCAAAAACTCCATGACTATTATATCCGAGAGGTAAATATTATGCAAGAGGTAATATAATTTTTTCATCTTAGTTGAGAAAAGAGAAGAGAGTATTCTTGTCGATTTAGTATCAGCAGTGATGAATTGCAACTTTTCCCAAAAGATGACTTTCGTTTAGGGTTTAGTTTGTAGGCTTACATGTCACAAGCTGGTCAAACAAACAGCAGCATGGCTCCAACGATTCACACTTTGACTTTGTTGCGCCAGCCTGGGAAGATGAAAGCTTGTCTCATAAAAAACACTGCATTACCGGGTGGCCCAAAAATTTTTAGTTTTTTCAGATTTTTGTTTTTTTTCAGTTTTTAATTTGGGTACTACATAAATGAACTACGATTACTACAGTACAAACCCCCACAATATCATTCAGAATAGCTCCCATGGGCTCGCACACATCGCGACATGGTGAATT
Source organism: Romanomermis culicivorax (assembly GCA_963922205.1). NCBI lineage: Eukaryota > Metazoa > Nematoda > Enoplea > Mermithida > Mermithidae > Romanomermis > Romanomermis culicivorax. The sequence goes on from CAWUHX010000333.1 coordinate 180,925, forward strand.
GCCTCCATGCCCTGCGAAGGGCTAATTTTAAGCCGTTGATATTGCGATATGTTTTTGTAGACACCAATTGCTTTCAATTGAACCACGCATAACAGTCAAGGGGTTAAAATCTGGTGAAGGGCTGGGCCATTCTTTCTATGATAAGAAGTTGGGCAAGTTGTCACGACAAATTGTTGTGTGATTCGAGCTTTGTGGGACGCTGCTGAATCTTACCGAAAGCACCAGTACCGTCACTTGAATATGATCTGTCGATAAGGTTTTACTACCTTCTGAAGCTCCTTCCCCGCTATCACACGCTATGTTTGACAATGAAAAATTGCGTCTTCCATATCAAATCATGATGTCCCAGTTCGAATCATATTATCGATTTTTGCTGTTAAATTTTTCTTCAATCACAAATATCTTGAACTGATCATGTGCAAACAGCAATAAAAGCTGCTGATATTTTTGTTTCTTTAATTAAATAGCAGCTGGAAAAAGCTGGGATTTTTGTGATCGGTAAGTCTGCAGACCAAGGTCTCTCGTCACAATGCGCTGTGCAGTTGGTCTGGAAACCTGGAGGTCAGAAACCATTTTCCGAACTGGGCATTGCGGGTTACGTCTGATCCACGCCCTTAGTTTGTTCTTCAGGGCCAGGGCCAGTCTCTACCGCTGTTATGTTGAGAGTGGCATAGTGGCAATAACGAGTGATGTTCGTAATTCAAGGAAATCAGGGTTGCATTTTTACCGCGTAGCTTCAAAGTAATAATTCTCCGACGTTTAGCTTCACTTTATAGCCATCGTACTCCGGACAGCTACGGCGACTTTTGGAATCTTATATAATAATACCTTTTTGGGTAAAATAAAACCTACGGATTCAAATTGAATTTTCTACAGCAAGAGAAAAAATGTCCAAAAATGTTTGGGCCACTTAGTATTTCGTTTAAACTCATATGCGATCTGCGTGAATTTTTCGTCGTGACTTTGGTTCAGGTCCTCTGAAAATGAAAATCATAATGAAACACTGAAAGTGCTTGGTCAACAGAATCAAAATACTGAAATGAGATCTTTCATTTTCACATTTGAATTACACTTCAAGCCATACATATGCATACGAGGGTAGAAGAAGGTCAGTTTCTGATTCTGTCTGATATTCAGCGGATTCCTGGCTAATCATCAGTGAATGACCCGCTTACTTTAAAAGGAAAAATGTGTATAAAAAGAGACAGTCAGCAGAATTTCTGTTCTGTAGCTTTAGACTGTTGGAAATGAGTGGTAGAGGAAATGAAGCCAAAAACTTCTGGAAAAATGTTCAAAAACACCAATAAATGACAGATATACTCCATAGTAAAAAGAGTGAAGCATCAATTTCAGGAATAGAAAATAGAAAACCATATAACCTATGACCGGTTCAAGTATTTGAAGGTATGGGAAGCAATTAGTACAGGTAACAGCAGAATTTTGAAAAATACGACCAAGAAAATTTGAGATTGTCTCACCGATATTAACAAATGATTTGTTTGCCGTGTCCTCTAAGCAGCGAAATTAAAAAAAAAAACTCAAAATAGCCAGACTCAAAACAGCGTTTCTCAAAACAGTGAATCCTCGAAACAGCGAATCCTCAAGACAATCAAAACGACTTGGTTGAATTAATTTTCAGATGAAATTTTCTGTTCATAGAACACTTTCATGTTAAGACGGCATCTCGAAAAAAATCGAATTGTCAATATGTCCATGATCAGTAACACCCAGGAAAAATTTTTCCCAACTTCATTTGACTTTTAAGGCGAGACATCAAGCTTTCAATTTTTCCGTATAAAGCATAAAAGTATTCAAAACTATCCGAAATTTAGAGTCTTAGAAAATATAAACCTGGCTGAAAGAAAGAACGTCATAAACCTAATAATAAACAATAAAAGATAGCGACTGCTGAGCATGCATGCACAGCATGGAAATTCTGCAGGGGATCAGCCAGGACAGGGAGTGGGGTAGAAATTTTTTCCTTTCTTGATAACAAAAATTAAGGTCTCCTAGCATCCAAGCTGCATATTCTTCCATCTATATTATTCAAATACGTGGAACGATTTGCTTGGTCAGATTTTTTATAACCCAATCGCACGTGGACTCAGATTTTTAAAGATGTTCTTTTGTCGCACACAGTTTGTAATTTGATCAACTTCGCAAAAGAAATTTCTACTGTAGAAAATATGAGTCTTATAATATTTGGGGTTTGTTACTATAGTCTGTTTTTTATAAAATGCTTCCAAATAGATAAGTGACACAAATCAGTACTGTCGTCGAAATTGTTTACATAGACCTCTTACTGTAAAATTTTCGGCTCGAAAAATTGTTAAAGGTCAGGTCATTATGCTCACAAATTTCCAGTCCTATACATTATATTTTTTATCAGCAAATCGCGAAAATCTGAAATACTACTTGCTTTACGCTTTCATTATTTAGAAGCATTTCAAGAAACACAGACTATATGTTTTCGGTGGTAAAAAAATTGTAAACTTGTACCCATATATGCACAGCATAGAAATTTTGCTGTGGGTCGCCAGGACAGGGGTAGGATGAAATTTTTTTGTTTCTTGATAACAAAAAGATGGGTCATCTGAATCCAAGCATCATATTCTTATATCTATATTAGTAAAGTATGCGGAAGTATTCGCTTGGTCAACAACTTTTAAAGTTTTAAAGTTTACTTCCTTGATATCAAGTATGCTCTCTTTAGAAAAATCGGTCAAATCTGCTGGGGGCAGCAAGAATCTGCTGAGGGTCAATCAAAATCTGCTTGGGGTCCAGACTTCCCTTTGTGTTTGAACCAATATCTAGTTTGACCAAGATTATAATGCTATGCATAATGAGGTAAAGTACTATGAAACACTATAGCTCAATAAACGATGCTTTAATTTTTCTTATTTTTGGCTCATTGAAGACTATATAGTTGCTTTTTAAGCCGAAAAAATTTGGAGTTCGGTCCGAACCTATTTGGGTTACTGTAGGCGAAAACGTACAAAATTTTAATGGGCAAATTTTTAAATTTCTCAGTTCTTCTATTCACAAAAAAGTTAAAAAAATTTTTTTATCATAAATATGACATATAACGTAGCGCAGCATCTGCTCTATCATTTAAAAAAATAATACAAATTGACACAACTGTACATGAAAATGCAACATTAATCATTTTTGCACTTTTATGCAAATTTTCGAAACTTTAAATGCCCATAACATCGTAAAAATGAGTTTTGTTTAACATGATTATCATGATAAAAATCAGCGTCAAAAACTGAACAACATATGCAAAATTCAGGACGACTTTTTTTAGGTTATCAACCTCGATAATGGTGCTGGGGTGATTCCTGCAGACATTGACTCTTGAAGCATTTGGTATCAGCAGTTATTTCAATTGCCAGTTCAAATCTACTGAAATTAGAGGAACTATAGTCCACAAGGTTAGCGGTGGAAGCATATTTAGAACGAAAATATTGATGGTCATGTTGTTCATGAAGATCAGCCAGAAGTTACACAACTTCAAACGTCAAAGTTGTGGATTATTAATGATCCAAAAATCACACCCAGTCGGAAGAACTTGAAGATCTTGCATCTGTTACTGATGAGCCATATAAAAAGGAAGGCAATGCCTTCAACTGTCTTAAAGAAAGTTGTACAAGGGTCTTTGTATTTCTTCCCAACTTACTGCACCTAAAGCTACACAGTGAAAAAGTTTACGTGATATGACAATAGAAAGCTATAGCATGAACTGGAGAGTGTTCGATTAACCCTGGCTTGCACGAGATTCAAGGAGCTCTTCAAATTTATTATGAAACAGAGTCATTTGGTATTATAGAAAAAGATTGGGCTTTGAAGAAGCATAAGGCATGCCACATTATGACTGAAAAACTGTCAATTTTTGCTGAAAAAAATACGACAGCGGAATTGTCTACCGTGAAAAATTCAATGCTAAGGTTGTCGCTCTAGAAATGAGGAAAACCTATCGTTTACATCAGCTGACTTTCTATACCACGACAAATTTCCGGATTCTGGCTTCTGAAGTCAGACATTGTTGAGAAGAGCCCCGATGTTCTATGATGGCAACCATACATGTTCCTGAGGGGGTTTGTTTTGGTCGTGACACCTTCCCTTTGTGTCATTTCCCATGTATGAATGACGATGTTCTAACCAAAGTTTATGTTCTACTACTGTTAAACTTGCTTACACTGTTGACACTGTTTACACTGTTAAACTAAAACTGAAGAGTTTTAGTTTAAAGATTAGAATTTAGAGAGAATGGGTGCAATGTTAACTAAGAATTTTTATAATTTAATGAAGAATGACTTTCATCTGTTTTGCTGTGGCACACTGAAGGGTTCGCAAACTTTGATAAAACTTTATGGGTGTGTGGCCAATGGCCTGGCCATAACGTAGTAGAGTTGGATCAATGACACTCATATTCTGACTTGATGGGAGGGAAAATGTGCAAATTTGAGTCATTAACAACGGCTAAAAATGGGAATTTAAAGTGCAGTGTAAGCCACAATTTCGATGCTACATAATAACACGTGCGCCGTGCATATACACTAAACTTACATATACTAACAAAAAATTATTATTGGTCTTCATTGCATACTGATTACTCACAGGCCTTTAATGACTGTGATTTTCGGATTGATGTTGCAATGCGAATTTCAATTTTAAGATCAAACGGATACATGCATATTATTCAGCGCAAAAAACTGTAAAAAATATGAATTTTTGAGACATGATTAATTTTTTGCTTATCACATTTAACTACAGGCCTTGGTCGATTCTTACAGAAATTGTGTCCTGAAGAGACTAAGTTACCTATCCAGACCAGTATAGACTGATCAGATTAAGCTATCGAGCTCATTCGGTGTGCGAACTGTGGGTTACAACACAATCTATTTTTTTGTGAAGACATTTCTTGAAAACTTGAAATTTTTTCTTCCCTATATTTTCAATGGCTCCGAGATCACTATTTTCCGATGTTCTTCAACAACCAAATTTACTCGCCCTGCTGCACCTATCATTCCAAAACATGGACAGTAGATACTCATTCACTTTTTTGTTCAATGTCTCTTTCCTGCACGAACAAAGTCTTCTGACTTCGATGGACAACACCACAGACTTTGACACAATAAACTTTTCATTATGTACTCTATTCATAACAACCACTGTTCGCAGTGCATTATGAGAACACAATGACTTTATGCTACATAATCTACATAATTTTGTCTATTGTTCATTTTCTGTTTTTTTGGAATTTCGTTTTAGGAGTCTGTTTCGAGAATTTATCATTTTGAGAGTCGCTGTTTTGAGGACTCGTTGTTTTGAAATTGTTTTGTGGATCCGCTTTAAGGGTTTCCCCGTTGTCAGGGCCATTCTTAGGGGGGGGGGCGAACTGGGCGGGTCGCTAAAAATTTTCTAGTGTTTGCTTGCAGAATGCCTTTTTAGCAGTCCTTAATAAAATTGTCCATTTTTGTATGCAAATATTACAAAATTTCCGCAAACATTCTTTGAACATGATGAAATTAAAACGAATTTCAGAAAATTATATTTTCTTTGGTTTTAAGAATCTTCCATGTTAGTTAGTGCATTGAAAATTGTGTTTAAAATAAAAATCTTATTTTATAGCAGCATAACCAAAGGGAACAAAACTAAATGAAAAAGGCCAATAGTGGGCGGTTTACAACTAAATCACATATTATATATTTCATATCAGAATTTCATATTTTGCTGTGCACGGTCAAAAAGGTTAATGAATTAATATTTGTCTCGAATTAATTTTTTATAAAACTTTACCCGATCATTACTGATGAAAACTACAATGAGAAGCGTCTTTCAAATGTTGACTTTCCTGCTTACAAAAAATAATTTTTTCGGTATCACTTTTAACTTCAAGTTGTTTCCTGATCTGGTGGTCGACTGCAAGATGACGTTTCAGAATAGCGATTCTCTCAGGATAGCAATAATCCGGGATGTTTATGACACGCTTTGAGAAATATTTTTGTACTTTGTCAACCGTTAGTTAATGACAGATTTATAGTTGAAATTTTGATGACTATATCACTAGATTCGGATTACATTACGTTTTAGATACATAAAATTTATGTAGAGTAGAAATAATACAGGTACTAAAACCTTCCTTGAGGTACATATGAATACACCACTCAAAACGCTAATGTCACTAATAAGTATTAATCATCGAAAACAACAGCTACATAAGCTTCTTTGAGCAGAAACGTGTTTTAAAATATCTTTCCCATTCGGAAAAACTTTGAGTGCATTACAGTTTACACAATTATGGAATCTGCATCCGAACACACACATTCCATAATTCTGTAAAGCATCTGTCTTTTCTACACTGCACTTTTATGTGCCAACAGTGGCAAAAAAAGTTGATTTCTAGTTGATATTTTTAGTTTTGTAGTTTGTTGACAGCATTATCTAACTAATAGAAAATATCAGCACATTGCTCAGGTCTCTGTATGGTACACACATGTTTACCATTTTATGTAGCAATTATTGAATTTTTCTCCGGAAGAAAAGTAAATTCTTGAAAAAAGACCTGGAAAACTTGGAAAAGTCAGAATTTCATTTGGAAAAACCTTTGGACGCCTTGCCTCTGGCGTTTTATGAGCAGATATTGCATTACATACAAGTTACATACTGTGTAATGTCGTTTATTATGACAACACCAGAGTTGTTGTCATTCAACCGGTTCATAAGCGTTATTTTTAATGAATAAAATCTTAAAATAATGGGATTATGCGTCGTTTTTAGAGATACTAATGTATGTAAAGTAGTGAATCATCTATTACCTAAAAAAGGCGTAGTGTATAATAATTATTGAAAAAATTTAGGGCCGCTAAACCTGAGTTCGCCCTGGGCGGCTAAAACCCTAACAACGGCCCTGCCCGTTGTGGAAATCTCTTCCGATGCTTACGGTGCAGACCATTCACTTCTATCATTACGAACGGATAGAAGACTTATTTCAGAAAACAAGCTAAAAAATATACTTTATTTGCAGCTATGTATACTCTATCATCAATGCAGTATGGAAAGCAAGAAAATTACGCTAATACAGTTGCTTAACGCGCAAAACCGCCGGCACGGAACTGCAGGGTAGAGTTCGAAGTTCGGTGACAACCCCTGTGACGAAATCGGCTGGCACGACTTCGGCGTCGGGCCAACCGTGTTCGACGGCCGCCGTTTGCACGCGCTCGCAAAATTTGTACGTTTGGCAAGCGACCAAAACAGGGATATTGCGATTCTTGGCTACCATACAAACCTAGAAAAAAATGAATCGCTTAGTTCTAATGCAAAATTTATTACGACCAATTTACGAAGTTTATGTATTCAGCTCAGCTATAGTGTGAATATATCGTGGATACACTACGGGAGACAATAATCCGGAAAGCATATGAGGACAAAAAATTGAATATATTTTTGTCGATAACATTCCGCACGATGTTTTAGGCGTCGTGGTCATATAGGCGAGAATTGATTTTGAGAAATTTCCAATTAACGAGTTGCTGTTTGATCGAAAGAAGGTATCGAAACGAACGAAAAAATTATTCGAAAATTTGCTATTAGCTATTGGTTTTTGGCGGGATAAAGAAGCTTTCTATATGCAAGTCGACGAAAACATTTTTGGAATTGAAATCAAGAAAAATAATCAAATTATATACTTCAGGATTGAAAAAAAACTTCGCTGGTTTCTATCAGTTCTAAATTTACCTGACTGGAACCGGAAGGGCAAACAGCAGCTCCATTGGCCAAAAAACCATCAGCCCCCAGCAAAACAAGGGAAGCCGAGTCGATAACGTGATTAATGGCGTTTATCAACAGGTACTGACAATTTACACCGCTATTGACTAGGCTTCTTGCTAAAATCTGACCTGTGATTAAATGACATATTATTAAAGAGCAAATGGTTAAAAGAAGAACTTGTTAAAAAGGACATAAGCACGTGAAAAAATAACGGTTTACATGAAGTTGTTTGAGAAAATGTTTTTCATGAATGGTTCACATGCATGTAATTAATATTTTTGATATTAACTTTGCAATTTCCCCTCAAATACCAGAAGGATAAAAAATACGAAAAAATCAGGTCAAACGAAATAGAACTATAAAAGCGTTCATTTATCATTGAAATTTTTTGTCTGTGGTAAGTTAACGATCAAATTTACCTCGACCTTTGGGAAAACTATCAACAATAATGACGCGAAAATTCGCGCCATTCTTCGAAGCGAATTCTAGTATTTCTTGGATCAAAGATGAGCTGAAAAAAGTAAACTTTTTAAAAACACTGGAATACCCCATTTTGTATCGAGCAGTTCAAAGACGTATCAACTTTGATACTGAGATAGTGAAATTCGATTTTTAATCCGTGAAAAACACCTGAAAACTTACCACGAATAAGTGAGGATTACGGGTGACTCGTCGAACGTTTTAAACTTTTCAGTCAATGTTAGACAGATGGCCTTGGTTGATAAAGTAATTTTTTGCTCGGCAAAATCGTCTAACCATTCTAACAGATCGGCCTTGGCCTAGAAAAGCGTAAAACTTGGAAAAATTAATCTGATTCACGGAAGAAAAACAGTTCGAGTTTACTCTTGCAGACATTATCTTTTTTTGTAGGATGATTTTTGAAATTTTTGTCAAAGATTTAACGTAATCTGTTTTCTAACTGAGCTACATAACGTTGAAAATTTTACTTGATCTTCAGTCGATGAACCTAAAACGTGAGTTAATTGATATTTAAGCTGCTTCACAAGACTAGCCATTGACGGCGGCAAGGGTTTACCTCCAGAAACGAAGCTTAACAAAAAAATCACCTTTCACAACTTTGAAAGGGAATGGTAAAAAATATGGCAGATAAGCAAATTGAACTACAAAGAAAATTCCACGATTTAATTTTGTAAATAAATTCACTTCCATTGAAAAGCTCTAGATTTTTTAGAACTTTCAATCAGACTCGTAAACAAAACAACTGATGAATAGCTACATAGATTCATAAAGCCTTTATTTACAATTGGAGTAATTCACAATGCTTTGGATTCTTCCAAAGCCTGTCGAAGAAGTGCAAAAATTAGCAAATGATCTCAAGTCAAGTTCTCCAAACCAGACCGTAAAATGTGGAATCGCGTTGACGTAAAAACAGGCAAATCACACACCAGCAAAAAACTCAGACTCCAACTAGTGTCATGGCTGTTTTCATTATAAACCTTGGAGCAGTTCAATTTATGGACAAGGCTGCACGTTGAGCTAGGATTCAAGTTTATTCTGATGAAGTTGCAGATTGTCAAAAAATGAATTTGGTAAGTAAAAGAAAAAATTTTTTGATTCTGAGGAAAGGTTGAGAATTCTTTCCTTCGTAATTTACAAGTACACGAGTAGATCGGTACCTTAGGCAAGGTTTCATCACATTTTCTATTTCTCGAGCATACGTTTTATCTTTGGGCGGGTGATATTCGTTGATTAACTGAAAGATGAAGAGACAAACTTCACATTTGAGAACAGGTCACAACGGTAATTTAGAAAAACTCACTTCTCTAAATGCATCTATCAATGCAGAACATTGAACATCAGAATCGATTAGTTGATCAGATAAATTCGCGGGCGATAACCGCAAACCTAAGCGATGGAAGGCGGGATGAACGATCATTCTGCAGAAAACGAACAAATATTTTGATGATTATATAGATCTGGAGGAAAGACCAGGGATCATGAATGGATAACACATTTCACGAATGAGGAGGAAAAAATAAAACTTTTTATTAACAAAAATCAACTTATATAAGGCTCGACCTGATAAAATGGCAATAAAATAATCACACTAGTAATGACTACTACGACGATAGAGAGAAAAGCGAGAAACCCGCATGTTAAAGCAATAATGGAGAAAAATGTCGCAAGAAAAGAGTCATCAATAAGTACCAAAATAACGATCGCTAAAATTGCCGATACCAGGTAAAATATCGTACGAGGAGGATAATTCAGGGTCTATAGCCGACGTAACTAATTTTACTTGCGGAAATGCATAGGCGATACTATTTACTCCAACTGCGGACATGAGCAAGGAAACTAGCGTAATATTGCCCTATGAAGTAGAAACATGAGCGATCTACTCGAAGAAAACGTAAGTTAGACTGACTAGGATGGATATCTAAAAAGATACATATTTAGAATGATCAAAAATTCGGATCAGTGGCAGGCTAAAAATTTATTGCAGAAGACTCCATAAATGAATCATTCCTGGAATTTACGAATGGGGGAACTTCACCACCAAAAGTACTGCCAGAATGATTTTACAATTCTATTGAATTGCACGATAATGATCGAGAAACAAACCAAGTGAAAAATATTTGAGGAGAGAGATGTTCACAGGAATCAAGTGCAGAAGTTGTTGCTCGTTGAAGAATCCAAATTTTTGGTTGGTTGCTCGGTTTTTAAATTTTGTTTGCTTATTTTCGGCTCAAAACATGTTTTACCTTTGCTCCCGAATTTACGAAAAATGCACGACTAACAGCTGATTTTCTTAGGGCTGTCCCCTCATTTTATTTTAGTGGTAACTTCCAAAACATACGCAAAAAAGAGAAATAAAATTTTATTTCTAATGTGATGTTACCATACCTGTGAATGGTCAGTGAGCCTGAGGGGGTAAAGTGGAATTTTGTCTGGGTAGTAGACTGGTTTGTCTAAGAAAACCCAAGCAGAGAAAACTTAAAGGATAAAATTCCGCGGTAGTAACTGAGCTATTGTCAAAAAAGTGCCAGTAGAGCAGCTTCTGGTTTGAAAAGAAAGATAGCAACTCACATATGGCTCAAAAACCCCAGGCAATATATGCTTATCTGACCGAAATTTATAGGTAGTAAATGAGCATCCGCCAGTCCTGGTGGGGGTAATGGCCCCACCAACCCCTAAGGCACGATGAGATGAACTATTACAATGAACTTTTCTCCGCAAACTCCGTACTTTAGGCTCGGGATGATGAGGCAGTGATCCACCTCATAGAAAAAAGGGGAATTTTAAAACGATTTTTATCCATTCTCGGGTTTCTTACTTCGGGAACGTCATGCTCCAATAAAATTCGTATTCCCATCATGGCCGCCGCTCCCGTGGCAACCTGAGCATCCATCAATATAACCTTATACTCGTGGATATCGTTTGGTATTCTGAGATAATGTAACTGGGGCTGCAAAAAGTGAAACTAAAGAAAAATATTAATCACCAAAGATGAATTTATACAAATTTTTACTTCATGGCTTTCTTTCCAATCAGTTTGGATCAAAATTTTGCCGATCGTACAATTTTTAACGACGTCTCGCAACAGTTTTTCTATAACTTCGCCCGATCTCAAGATACTGACGCCACAAATTTTCTGACCCGTTCTCTTTTTGCCGGAATAGACGAAAGAATTGTCTCGGATTTCATGTGGCGTGAAATTCTGCAACGATAAAGCTTTTTCTATTATCAAGCGAGCGATTCGATTCGAATAGAATATAAACTCGTCCGCGTCAGTTTCTCGATTTCGGATGATTGTGTGCATTCCCTGGGAAGAAGAAATGGTTTATTTTTGAAGGGATCGAATTTTGAGATGAACCCTAATTCATGAAGTCTATGGTGAATTAATTAACGTGAAAACGAGACTTTTCGCAGTTTCGTAACTACGCTTTTAAAGCCACTAGAGTTTCAGATCAGAAAATGATCGAAAACTAATCTATTAATTGATCATGTTTAAGAATTCATTTTTTAAATCTAAATATTATTCTTTGTGATAGAATAATTGTGTAAAAATGAAACGCATATCACAAGTAGAAAGTTGAAACTTGAAACGATGAAACATTGTCTTCAGAATACCTTTTCTAAGAAAATGGAAAAAAGTTGAGAAATTAGAATTTGCATAGGTAACCAAGATAAAGAAGAAACAAATTTTACTTCAAGGGATTTCGGATACTAGTCTTACAGTAATTTTGATAAATAAATTGACAGAACTAAACAAGATGCATAGAAGTGAATGCCATTAGAATTTGATAATTTCATAGGAGTCCAAAAAGCTTTCGTTTAATTGATCATAAGAAAATTAAGAAAGCCTCTGATCTTCAATTGAGTAGTCTGATTCAATAAATGCAACGAAGGTGGAAATGCGTCGTATTCTATCGGACTGGACGCCAATATTTCCCTGGAATTGCTCGCCTAAAAATATGAAAAAATAATGCGCAAATATAGCAGCGACTTTCCCCCGTAGATAAATAGGAGATCACACAGAACACAAAAATTCCGAAACATATACATTTATCGTGATATTCTTCAGGAAAATAGAGGCAAAATGATTTTTCCACATTCCGTTAAAAAAGTTTAGTTCTTTAATTAGAGTTGCAAATTTTGTATTTTAAATAAAAGTGTACTTGTCGCTCTCTAAGTCGAACTCGAATATGCTTGATTAATATATCGATTGCGACCGTATTAAAAATACCGCGTGGAATTATCACGTCGGCGTACATCATAAACGGAGCGATGAACGTTTGAAAAGCCGGTTTCACGTACTTCGTATATTGATCTAAAATACTTTTAACCGATCGTTCTCGTTGCGTAGAATCGCGTAGAAGGCGGCGGGCCAATCGAATATCGGCGTCCGTGTCCAGAAAAATTTTCAAATCTAATAAATCGCGAATTTCTTGACGGAAGAAAATTAAAATTCCTTCGACGATCAAGACAGCAGCACCGTACATCGCCTGAACGTTGCACGTTCTTTTGTGAGTTTTGTAATCGTAAACAGGAACCTAAAAGAGAATTTTCAGACATAACTGGGGGGGGGGGGCTAGTAGAATAAATTTTTTTGGCGAAAATTTTTTATACAAAAGAATGCGAAGATTTTATGGAAGCTGAGGGACTCATGGTAAAGAAATGAAGAACGTTCTAAACGTCAGCTCATGCGAAATCAGACTAGCCTGTAGGAAAAAATATTTTTAGATATTTAACATCGCTGTCTTGTAGTCATATTATTTTCCACGAGAATTTATCATATTTTTTGAAAAGATTTTCTGTTTTCTTGTGAATATTTTATTTCCGCTTACTTTTCTGCGCTATAACGTCAGAAATTCTCGGTTCTATATATGTGAACATACAGTGAAATTCCAAGAATTTTTCTAAGCGCCATTACTTATCGAAAAATCTGCCCATTAGAATCTGCGAAAATAAGTCAAGCTTTTGAACAACTTGAAATTAGAATTTTTATGGAATCGATGACTTCGGCCCCAAAAATGACCCCGGATCTCCGTTATATGTATGATTTTTGTGAAAGTTTTTTCATTTCTTCCTTTTTTAGTTCTTGCACAGTTGAAAGCTAATGCAACAATATCTTATAGAAAAGAAAAGTTCACTTGAGTCATTACATCATGCACGAACAGTTTATAAAAAAAATTCTATTTTTATGTTTGCAATAATTTAAGCGTTGATAAGAATTCAGGTTCGATTAAAGTTTGTGCTCACGTCGACTTTCTTTCCTTCTTTTAGCCGTTGTATAGTCGACAGGGCTAAATCAAAATCGATGGCGTTCGGATGATCGAAATCGTATTCGTTCTTGTCGGCTAAAGCGCACTGTTCATCGCTTAAACTCTTGTAAAAGCAATCGAAACGTAATAAATTGACCCACGGAATGTCTAACAAAGATATTAATTGATCCGCCAAACTGGTTTTACCGCAACCGCTGCCGCCGCAAATGCCAACGCAAAATGGTTCCATGAGCGGTTCGCCGAGACAATTAAACCAACTGGGGCGACCGGCCGTGAAAACAACCTATAATGAATAACGTAAAAAATAGGAGTGAACGTGAAACATTATTCCATCGAACTGGAAAATCATCACTTTGATACGGAATTTACCATTCATTGAAACTTTTCATTTCCCTTAAAACTTCCATGAACTCACTTTCTCTTTGTTTAGATAGACGTTTTCATGAACAATACTACGAGATGTCGGGTGTGGTCTTCGTGGCAATCGGGAGATAGAATTTACACGATCGGTAAAATCAAATTGGGCTGTTGTATGATTCACCACAGAAATTTTCATAGTGGAACTGTTGAGATTACTCGTGGTAGTTTGCGTACGAATAGGTGATAACTTTTCACACGGCATTTAAGAATTATCTATTACCCTGAAGAATGTCGAAATCAGCATTTCATCAATTAGCAATGATGAATTGAGCGGATTAAAAATCCTAGATTTTTAATTGTACCCCAATTACTTCGTGCCGATTATCCTGGCATACAGTACACAGAATGTCCATCGAACCCAGAAAAGTCAGGGAAAAACAAAATTGGACTGGAAAGCCTGGAAAAGTCAGGGAATTTCGATTAGGATTGTTATGATGTAGTTTTTTATTGTAAAATTATCCCGAATTATTGAATGATAAGCCAAATTTACGTCTCAGAGCTTGCAAATCTCCAAATTTTTCGGCGCTTCACGTCGATTAACCTTAATATAATTACCTGGGTCTGGTTAAAGAGTGGTTCTTAATAAGTTTAGTACCGTTAATCAATTACATTTAACGGTGCATCTGTAATTCTATTCTGTCTCCAACTATAAATATTTAACGGTTAATGAAGAGTAACTAGGATTCCAGCTTTTCTGGTGATATTATGTTCGCTAACTTGATGATTGTTAAACTGTTGTCATTGATGAATATCAAGACAACATTTTGACAGCTTACTTTCAATTAAAATTTCCATATAGTAATGCAGTGAGATTTATTGTTCAGGTGGAAGAAATACTACACCTGATACCTTCATAAGAGATGCTTTGTATAACATTTATTTCTTCTTACATGAAAAGATTAGAACGAATTTTAGGAAATTTATGCGTTTAAGAATAAAAATAATGTCAATTGAGCAGCATTACGAAAGAGAGCATGTTTTATGATATTAACTTATTATTTCACTAAATTTCCAATTTTCTGATAACATTACATCCAAATCATTGATCCAATTTTATGTTTTGAGCAGGCCTTCATCATTAATTCTGTGTTCATATTTCGGATTATTTCTAACGAAATGCAGGACAGATTTAGTTAAAATTTTACTGATCGTTTGGCCACTATAGCTTATTTTTTTATAATATGCTTGTAAAGTGTATAAATTGACAAAAATTATCTCTGTCTTTGAACTTGTTTAGGTAAACCTTTGATTATAAAATTTTCTACTAAAAAAATAGTTTAAGGTTAGTTGAGTATACCCACTGATTCTCAGTCCTATGGGACACACAGTTAAGCTGAAAATCTTAAAAGTCTGAAATAGTACTTGATTTCCACTCTAATTATTTGAGGGCATTTCAATAAAAACAGACTATAGATTTAGAGTACATTATGTTGTAGACACTTTAAATTATTTTGACTGCAAAGATTTTAACATCATCAGCAAGGATAAGCATTTTAATATTAATGCTGTTTTTCAATAGAAATAAAACAGGGCCTAAAACTTTTTTGAGCAGGAATGTGTTTTAAAATAATCTTTCTTGTTTGAGAAAAAATTTGACGATTACATTGCAGAAAAAAGTTGAAGCAAAAAACAGCCATTTTTGGCGCGAGAAAATTGTCTATGAGTTTAAACATAATTACTTGAAGAAAAATAGGCAGCTACTGAAACAGCTACAGCTGCTGAGATTAAACTGTCGGAATATATGGAGTGTAATACGAATGTTCCGACAATATTATAAATCAATTTGGTGGGTTTTTTAAATTTTTGCGGGTACATCGTACATCTACCCATTTTCCTATAGCCGGAAAGGCAGGCTTTACAGGACGATACGGTCATATAAGTATCCACCTTATATGAGAGGCGCTCTTTGGGTGATTTTTACCATCAAGTGGAGGCCTGACAAGCACGACTTGATCGGCTACCTACCTCATAATGGAATAGGCCCACTTCATTCGCCGCACTGTCGCCAACATGCTAACTGGACTGAGTAGACTCCAGCAAGCAGCGTTCCAAGTTTTTCTTTTCTTATTTCCGAAATTTTAGTCCCAAAAAACCCAATTTGGGGATAAAACCGCGTCTCACTGCACGGTATTTTTATTTCATCAAATTTGATTCTGCAGCACAACCTAACCCTGGTTGTTCTTGGCTTGTACTCATCAGACTTTTATTTTACAGGCCAAGTTGCAATGTAAAACTTCGGAGAACATTTTGCTGTAAAGGGAAATTTTTGGCCTAGGGCCCGCTCTCCAAAACTCGATAACTCGGCCAATTTTCAACCAATTTACTTGCTTTAAATTTCAATTTGAAGAAGAAAAAAGATGAACCAACTTGCGAGCGAAGCGAATCCAGGCTTCCCGAAGGGAAGACTGGTTTAAGGCTTGAAAAGCGTGAGAAAATACATTTTTTAAGCTTTTTCTTCCATAACCATCGATTGCAATTGTTTCCGCCCTTTATATAGGTATCGTTTACAAAACAAATGTTCGGAGATTTTATTGTAGAAGATTTGTAGAAGAATGCGCTGAAAAAAATCCGGAACGGATGTATTTTAGTTGCGCAATGCGACTTGTACCAAAGTGGACTTTTTCCAACAGTTTACTGCTTGATGAAGTCTCCAATTACATGTATATGGTCTGTATAGCTAGGTGAGTCTGTCTCTCCGTTTTTGTCCTCAAATGGGGTATTTTGAGGAATAAAAATTTGAAAATGTGGAAAAAAAATTGTGGACTGGTTCTCATTATGGAAAAAATATTCGGAATTACCGGAAACATGCATTTTTATGAACTTTAGGAGGTGAAAATCTCAAAATTTTCCGCATGAGTGAGTGTAATAGTGAATTGTTTTCTATCAAGCGCGACTGTTATCATATCTACTTCCACTTACTAATTAACCTTCTACAGTTTCTATTCTATCAATTGGATTTACTCATCTCTTTTTTAATCCTTAACAGTCAACATTTTGCAGAAAATAGATTTTTCAACAACCTTCACAAATCATCATTTTTTCTCTCGCCTGGTGTTTTTCGAACGTTTTGGACGTGAACTTTCGCATTGAAAAACGATGAAAATCATTCTGAGACTGTAAATTCAGAGCTTTTATTCCGAAATAATTGTTGCGAAGATTCATTTTACGGCGTTTTAGAAACCGAAAATTCGAAAATTTTTACTGGCGCACGTTGGAATGAGAAATGGATTACAAGCTATTAGTTCGATTTCATTCTATTACTCATGATTGCGAAAATTCATTTTCCAATATTTTAGAAAGTAAAAACCCGAAAATTTTTTCCGCTGTTGTTCGCCAGAATAAGAAACAAATGAAATTCGATAAGTCTAATCAGAATCACAGAAATGTTAGTAGCAGCTGAATTCCCGAGAAACACATCGCTATTATGCTCCCAACTGTTGTATAACATCGATTGTGTATTTTATCAGCGCAATGATGTGACTGACGTCATTTTACTATGGGTCACCGACCCTGACCGAAAACATTAGAATGTTTGTTCCAAAAATCTATAAATGCAGCATCAGTGGCCACATTATAAACATTTTGAAAAACGTAAAAATTTTTCGGGAAATGTGGAAAAAATTTTTGATATGGCTAGCATACGGAAAAAATCTTTGAGGAAAAAACGGGGATGTGTCATCAGATTTTTAGTCATTTAAGGGCCTGGGCCTCTTAAAATTTATAAATGACTCCTAAAATTTTTGGTCTAGGAGCTATATTTTGGTCAATAAAAATTTTTATTAGTATGTTATTTTAGTGAATTACAGTTATTTTCATTAAATTTTAGATTTAAAGTATAAGTATTTTGCGGGCTCTGAAATCAGAAAACATATATTTTATTCTATAATTCTTCGGATTGATCTATCCAATGTTTTTCCACAAACCAAACTTTTTGAGGAAAAAGATTTTCGAAAATGGGGAAAAATATGAGTTTTTCATGGAAAAAATGATTTTGGTGCATTTAAGAGGTCAAAATCTCAATTTTTCTAACTTTTCTGTGACTATAATTTTAAACATAGACCCGAGTTCGAATTCATATCCATCATGGAAGTGATTCCCAGGAATTTCAAGTTCTTGAAGTTTTTTAAACTTCGAAAGTTTTAGTTTTTTTTCTAAATTGTTCAATTATAAAGGCAGGTTTTTGGACGGAAAATTTGAACCTTATGCTTACTGAATAAGTTATCAAATTTCCAGCATTTCAGAAAGTAAAAAATTTTTGGTGCTACGAGTTGGTAAGACAGGAGACAATGGAAGGAATAAGAACAGATGCTG
Organism: Romanomermis culicivorax; assembly: GCA_963922205.1. Classification (NCBI taxonomy): domain Eukaryota; kingdom Metazoa; phylum Nematoda; class Enoplea; order Mermithida; family Mermithidae; genus Romanomermis; species Romanomermis culicivorax. The sequence continues at coordinate 199,176 of CAWUHX010000333.1, forward strand.
CATTCTTCAACTTTGTGCCATAAGGATATAAACTTGTAAGTGGAATCTTCGAAGAAGATTTCTGCTAAAATACACGGAGTGTGGTGGTTTTTTGCAGACAAGGAGATTTTTTGTGTACCTACGAAGATTTTCTGGCCTATCATTGATTCTTCAACCAGCAGCAAGAACTTATGTTACTGTCCTTCGCCGATGATATTTTAATCATTTTGCAAGTTCGTGTTCTCAAAAGTCAAAAATTTTCAAGGATCGCAAAAAGATTTTGAGAAAATAATCGAGAGAAATCTCTATTTTCGTCACATACGTGACGTCAACATCAATAAACAATACAATATCGAAAATTTATCCACGATATTTTTATATGTAAAAGCTACAAGTATAAACTATTTTCCAACCACACACTAGAAATAATATCAAAAACATACCTGTAATTGGGGAGGGGATTGGAGGGACCCTCTCAACCTGGTCGAACACTATAAGTACCCAAATGTCGGGACCCCCTAACTCGAAAAAAATTGGAAAAAAGTAGCTTCTACTGGCCTTTTTTGAGAAAATTTTTGAAATTTTCGGCTTTTTTCGACTTTTTTTGACTTTTTTGGGAATTATTGGAGACCCCCAAAATTTTGGGACCCACCTTATAATTTATTTGGAGTCCAGCGCGGGCGCTGGAAAATTCTTTGTATTTTCCATTTTAAAACGCATAAAAATGTATCTAACGAAAATAAAACCTATAACCCGATCAAATGGACCGTCAAGCTCTTAGTTGCATCGAGCAACTAGACAGGAGAAATTTGATTGCACACAGCCCGAAATTTGATTGCTGTGCCTGCAAAAAATCTTTGGCATCATCAGAAATATCAAGCATTGTTTTTCTCAACAAATTTAGTCAAAAACACTCTGCAAAATTACAGTAACAGATTAATCATTTTGAATACATTCTTAATCACACACGGAATAATAAGGCTCACAAATTAGATCAGTCATTATTCAAATCAATCATCAGGCTTTTTTCACATAAGCCAAGTTGATCTGTAAGTTGGGGAAAAATCTGGTTACGCTGATTAATTTTTAGTAGCACAGGTTAATTTTTAGTTGCCCATTCTAAAATTGATAAATTCGCTTAATTTCATCAGAAAAATGACTAAGAGTTACTTCCCTTGTATTTCATTCACTTCGCATCAGTTTCTGACCTTTAAAATCGAATTTCTTGAGTATGGGCGAGAAATCAAAAGTCCGGCTAAAATAGCTCGTTTGGTGAGTAGCGCCGGAAAATTTTGATTACGGGGCCTCTAAAATGTCGGACAATGCATTTTTAAGTACATTCTACTGCAACTGCCGATGACCGATCTTTTCACCATTCGATTATTGGCGAAGGAGGTCAAACATTTTACCTCCATTTTGGATCTTATGTATCTGGAGCCAGCAATTTACCAATCACAATTATTTATCAAAAGCGATTGTTTTCACATGATCTATAACCTAAAAAAGCGCGATAGGTATTTTACTTCAGACTTGAATATCTCAAGCACTAAGCACTAAAAGAAATTTTAGATTATGATATTGGATATCGTTGGAAAATAAATACTTCTAATATCTTTTTCCAGCGTATAGGATCTATTTTTTCAGTGACTTCAATGAGTTTTCAGTAGGGCATACTAAAATTCAAAAATTAGGCAAGCAAAAATGAATCTGAATGGCTTCTTCAGATAGCAAGAACCTCTGCTATTATCCCATGCTGATGATGTTTTAATCATTTTCCAAATTCAAAGAGTTATATTCACCAAAGCCAAAAATTCTAAAGAGTCGCAAAACGATTTTGTAAAGGTAATCTAGAAAAATCTTTATTTTTGCCATATGTGTGGAAAAAACAATAACAAGGTCAAACATTCATCCATAACATACTGGTTTCTGAAAGCTATAGGCCAGGGTTGTCGAGGCTTTGGTTTTTGGTTTTTTAAAAAAACCAAAAAAATTGGAAAATCTCTGGTTTTTTGGTTTTTTTTTCCAAAATCATTGGGAAACTGTTTTTTTCACATTAGTCGATCTTCTAGGCATGTATTGGTGTCTATCTAAATCAAAAAAACAATTAATTTAGTTGAATTGGCTTCACTATAAAGTAGAAAAAAGTTGTATTTTTACGATACATTTCGCACTCAAAAAATGTAATATAAATCAATCGATATCCTTTGTATCCATCTTGCAACCACACATTTAGTACATGAGTCAACTTTGCTATAATTTGCTCACAAAAAAGTAGACACTAAATCTTTCGTGGAGTGTACTCCGACGATACGCGGTGACATCCATTGATCCATATCATCATCAAAATGTTATAAAACATGATTGAGTTTAATAAATGATTTTAGTGTTACGGTATGCTTTTTAATTTTTTTAGCTCGAAATTTCGAAATATAAATGAGACAACAATAATGAAATTTTATACAGATCAGTTAAGCATACTGTAGGTTAGCGAAGAGAAGAGCTTTTGAGTGGCTCATTTTTATGTGACTTGACGTCGCTACTTAGTAGAAAAAATCGTGCAAAAATATGTATATCTGTCATGCAAGCGAGAATATAAGACCTATTTGCTGTAGTTATAGCTCGCAGACAGGTTTGAAAAGCAAAAATTTAGAAACATCTGAAATGTCTATGTGTGACCTTCAACTGCAGTTTGTAATATTAATAACATATGTAATAATCTATCAATTTAAAACCCTCTTATCGAAAACGGTATAGTGTCATTTCAACTTTTCTGTGCATATGTATATATGTGTCGTGCCTGAAAAAATAAAAGATTAGATGACGACGCAGATGAGAAATTAGCTGTGTAGCTTGACGATTTATCGGGCGTTTTAGACGAAACGTACGGAATGTAGAAGAGCGTGTAGAACGCTAGAAACAGAACACTCAGAGTGTTTTACAGAATTAACGCAATGATAGTTGAACGCAGGAGATTGACGGGCTCGTAGAGAGCGCTGTGTCAATTTATCCAGGGATCTTCGCTCAGGTCGTCAAAGGTTTTCGGATACCGAAACTCGCGCCGTACTTAATCACTTCGGAGTCTCACTCGCTTACTCAAACTATTTTCCAAATAGTTTGACTTAACTTGGACACACTTTTCACACAATTTACTAATATACAAAATAGCCGCCTCACACTTTTCAGACAAATAAGAAAAACACAACCGTCTGGCTACAGTACAACGGAATCTAATGAAAAACATTTTCATAATTTCTTCACGTCGTAGCCACGCCTCTCCTCTGGTCTCGTCACGATCTTTCTCCTTCGAACTTGCCGATCTTTCTTCGAAAACAACATGAGCTTTACAAATACGCCAAATCGCTCCACAACACTCCTCCCCCTTTCGATGTTAATCACCTTAAGCGATTTCGACGTATCGTGGTGAGTTGATGTTTTGATCGTATGAGAGTGTTTAGCTCATTTTTTGGCAAGTATCTTTTGATGGTTTGTCTCTCTCGCTTTTCTACGCTGCGGCACATACTACACAAACAAAGAAAATTCTAACAATGTTATCACAAAAAATGTTACGGCACAAAGCGTTGAGCAAATGAAAACTAGTATTTTACACCGAGAAATTTAAAAATTTTAGAGTTTTGAAAAGAAAAGATTCTAGTGGAAAAGGAATAAACTAGTGAAAGAAAAGAGATGCGTTTAGCATCGTGATACTTATCCATTTGGACTCATTTCGGCGGGAATCCGCGACCTTTTGGCAAAACTTTCGTCCGGGTTTTGCTTGTTTTCAGAATACCCGGTGGAGGCATCTGTATCGATTGACTCGTAGTCAGCGCTCATGGGGCCAAAGCTGGCTGCGCAGCTCCCAATGAGGTTCGAACTCCAACCACCAATGGTTGAGTTGTCGCGGTCGTTGTCATAGTAATGATCGGAGCCGGTGTCATTTGATATTTTTGAGGTATGACTGCTTTTGCCAATATCATCGCGTCTTTCTTCTTCTTTTCCTCGGCTCTTTTGTCCATTTTGATTTGGTATTCGCGGTGAATTTCTCGAATGGTGGCCTTTCTTTCTTCGGTTGCCGGATAATTCGGGGCTCGCGTATCAGTCAGACATTGCAAAATGTAGCGTAGAGCCATCGAATACGAATTATCAGTCCTTTTGTAGTCGTATGCCTGTCTGGCATGAAAGAGGAACAGCATGAGCTGTGTTAAAACGATTGCGTTTTCAGCACCGTAATACTTATAGTAGTCGCACATCCAGCTTAGGAGAACTGCAGTGAGTTCTTCCATACAATGTGGATCTCGTCGCAAAAATCGTGCTTGAAAATAGTCAGGAAAGTCCTGAGCTATTTGTTGCGAAGCCGCAGTGGCTTGACGTAAAATGACAGGATCGAAATTCAAATGGGCGCGATTGAAATAATTTATGATAATTACTTCATCGGTCGTTCTCGGTTGGATTTGGGCCATTATAGGCGCAGTAGGTAGGCTAGGGTACCGTTCTTCGGGTGGTGTACGTGGTCTACCATGTCGTCGGTACAGAATTTCATATTCTCAAAGAGTTCGTTGTGGCTTTTGTTGTTCGCTAGCCATTTCCGCTTGCTGCGACGTTGTCGGTTCCTCAATCATCGGTTCGGAGCCAGCCGTAGGAGGCTGTTGGCCCTCTAGTTGCTCTTTTCGCAATTGATCGCACTTTAAGGCACTAGCCCATTCGATTCTCTTTTGTCGATCTTTCGAATCACTAGGATGTTCTCATCTATAGTCGCGTTCACGGTAAAATTTTCTGGGTCGTTCGTTCGACGCGTATTCACCATGACGATATTTTCGACTATCATAATCATCGCTTTCTTTTCGAGTGGTAGACCGTGAAGGTCGTTTTCGTGACCGCGAATCGGTTTCTTTTCGTTCTCTACTTCGGGTATCATCTTGAGAATCGCATCGTTTTTTAGCTGGGGGCATGTAATTAGGATCTTCTGGATGAGTGTCCAGATAATCCTGTATAGTGCGCAATTGTCTATCGATAGCATTACGTCTACGAAACAGTGAAAAATGATATGTTCTAACATTGCGAATGGGTTCACGATGTTTGTTGCAAAGTCGATCTTCTTTTACCTCCAAAACAGGAGTCGCGGTTTCGGTACTGATAGGGGTAGAGGTGTCTTCCTCCTTTTTCTTCGGTATTCGGTATCGCATAGGCACTATTTTCCGAGGTACCATTTTCGTATCTTCTTCTTCTATGTCATCCATTCGTGAGATATCCTACATCGATGTGGTTTTCACCAACGCGGCTTTCTCTTGTATATTTTGATTTTTTATCGCGTCCGATTCCAACTCGAATGTACTGTACGATAGGTTCTTGGATAAGGGAGTTAACGAGGACGTAGTTTTAGTCGCTGTCATAGGAGCAGTAGTATCGGTTGTCGATACGTCTTCGTCTTCACTTTCGATTTGAATGATGTCGGTTTCAGTTGGTACTTCCGTTTTTACCGTGAACGATTCTTCGGCGGTTTGTTTGAGCAACGAATCGACGGCCATTGCCGTTTCTGTATCCAATTCGGTATCCGCGAAAGATTGTGTAGGAGCCTGTGTAGGCGTTTTTGTCGGACTTTCTCCCGTCAACATAGTACTCGGATGTACAGGTAGATTCGAACTCATTGTTAAAATATGGCTAGGCAGAAAACAAATGAGTTGTTCGCATTTTCTCGACATCAAAATCGGTGAATTGTACGAAAAATAGTAGTAGGGGTTTTCCCTATACTTCTTTTTCATCACGAGATCAGTTTCGCTGGAGACAGGAAAGCTGTCGTTTCGAAATACGATTGGTCGCATGAAATATCGATTCGCATATATCGGTCGTTTATTGTTGCTGCGATTCTTTTTGTTATATGGTGAGCGACTAGCCCATTCCATCAGTTCAAATTCGAACGTTCTGTCTTGCTTCACCCAATTTTGTTTGCATATGAGATCAATATCGATACTGTCGCTTTTCGACAACAGTTTCGAAATCTCATTTTTGATTATAGCTCGCAATTCCGTTTTGGAATGAGGGGAGCATATGTGTGCAACTAACGGCATAGTTCCGCCAACGGCGTTCATCCATTGGTGATGATTCGGAAGCGAGTAGAGCGGGGTTAAAGCCGGCGTTTCGGCAATTTGATGATCGAATTTCATTTCATAGATCGGCCATGTTTCGGGAGGACCGTAGGTTGTAAATGGATCGTTCACGACTGGATTGAAATTCATTTGCTTCGCTTCGTCGTTCTTTACCATGTTTTGGTCTATTTCGGACAGAAATAGTAGCGACATAGGAGCGCCGACGGCATGATGAATACTAACTATGTCATTGGAGCGTAAAGCTCTGTCTATGACTCTGGCCCATATATCAGGGTCGTTGTACGGTTCGATTTTTCCGTCATCGGTCAAAGACGATGTGTTGTTTTTGCTACCCTTTATCGTCGGTAGTTTCATAGGGTGCATTTTCAAACCCAATGATTTAGTGGAGTGTTCCATGTTTACGTGATTATACAAACAGAATCACATATTCGGAATGTTATAATCATAGAATATGATTCGATGCAACGCTAGAATTTCGTCGCGCATGATCGCATGCAGCATGCTTTTCGAGAGCATCAGGTCTATGACGATGCCGAATGCGCCCTTTTCGTCGCCTTTGCGGTCGACGTTCGTGTTATCATACAAATTTTGCGTTGCGATGTGTATGAATTCGGGCGGCAAGAAATCGTGTGGGAAGATTTGAATATTATCGTATACGCTGTCTACGAAGCCGTAGAGCCTGTACGCTAGGAACATCAATATCGGGTAGTACGCGTCTAGAATCGAATAGGTCAAAACCTGTTCGTCGGGTTTGCCTGCTTGGGCGATTCAATCGTTCGCTTGCGGAAAGTACAACGTAAAACGTTCTATGTCTAGCGCGAACGCGTCGGCAACGATTCCTTTTAATTTTTTGTTTTGGGGGCATTGACGGATCAGACGGGCTCTTTCCCACTTTTCGGGTGAGCGTTCGATATTTTCTAGTATTATCTGGACGTCGACCAGAATACTAGGCGCGAGCACGTTAGAGTGCGTTGTCTTTTTGTGTATATATAGTTGATTAGTCGAGATTTTTTCCACATCGAAGCGGACTAGCACATGGTCGCGGAAGTTTGGTTTCGAGTGCGCCGACAAGGCGCCTTTCAATTCTCCGCTTTCAACGTATTGCGGATCGCGCAGGATGTTGAGTCCCCTGGCGTATACCCTCTCCAACCATCGTTCGAATTCCGTGATTCGAATCGTACGTTTGATATTGTATTCTAAAAAATATCATAAAATTTCGATTAATTTCTGTGAGATTTAGTTTCCCATGGAAACGTCACTCTTTCGAATGGCGGCGTGCAAATCTTCTAGCGAAGTTACTGCGACCCAAATTTTATATCGACGGATCGATATTTTTATTCTTCCCAGGGGAAGTGAAACCTGGAGTTTCTATTTTTAGAGACTTTAGTCTATTTGGCAGTGCAGAACTTACCATCGGCAAAGAAAAACCTGTCGTCTTGATGGTATTGCTTTTTCTGATACGCCATGTATCGGTCCTGGTCGTTAAAATATTTTTCAAATATAGGCGGCGGATTTATAAGCGATGTGGATATCGCCGATCCTTGCGACGTTGTCGCCTCCGATTCGCTCGCCATCGATTTTCTTTATCAAATTTGTATTCGAGCAATTCAAATTGACTCGACCATTCTCTATCTTTTCAAATTATCGAAATGAGAAATATAAACCAAAGAATCTTGCTAAAAGATGAAGGTGTAAAGTGGAAAGTTGTTAAACCATGAATTTAAATTTTCATGCACATGGCGAAAAATGTAAAGTTCAGACTGGGTGGGACCAGAGGAAGATTTTCCTACGGCTACTCAATTCTCTTTTTTCTGCGCAACTACTTATGGAAGGTCAATTTATTCGAAAAGGACGTGAATATATACAAAATCACACGATAATATCACACACATTCCTTTCACTCATTCCACATAGAATCCGTATGAGCGCATTTAGCGCGTTTTTAGATAACGAAAACTTTATACTCGTCGCTTTGCTTACAAATATAAAATAGTTAGAATTTATTTAACAAAATTAAAAGTTAGTGTTGATTGAAATATGACAAAATTTACAATTTTTAATTTTTGTGAAATCTTGGAGGACCGCTGTCTTCCGTTTCTAGAATTGCCGATGCCGTGCGAGGCATGTATGGCTTTACCCGAGAAAGTGAGACTTTCTGAGATTGTCCGGGACAATCTAGACTATCGATCGTTATGACGTTTTTCGAGATTTCGGAGTTTTCGACCACTACGAAGGGTCCGATATAGTCTTTATCGATTTTAGTTGCTGTTTTGTTGTTAATCAACAGTATGAGATTGTTTAGATCGTATTTCTGCTCTTTCGCTTTTTTATCGAAGTATGGTTTATGCGATTCGGACGCGTTTTTTAAGTTTTCGGAAACTTCGTTATATAACGTTAATTGCGCTTGTGTGAAGATATACTGATATGCGTCATAGTTTAGCAGTAACGTAAGACTTTTAGCGCAGTCGAAATCTATAGTGATTCTGGGTTCATACCCTCGCTAAAGTTGAAATGGAGAAAAGTGAGTAGCTGTGTGAGGAACAGCGTTATAGGCGAATGTCGCGATAGGTAGATATCCTTCCCAATTATCGGGGTCTTCAACCGTGAATTTTTTGAGTTGCGAAATCAACGTTTGATTGAATCTTTCTACCATTCCGTTACATTGTGGGTGATATGCAGTTGTGTTGATTTTCTGAACTTTTAGTAGTTTCGCGATGTCTTTCATCAAGTTTGAAGTGAATCCTGAACCCTGATCTGATAATAGATGTTTCGGGCTGCCATGAACCAAAACTACCTTATTTACGAAACTTTTGACTATAGTGGCTGCTTTTTGATCCGGAATTAAATGAGCGCTTACCCATTTAGTGGAGTAGTCTTGAAATACGATGACATATGATCTTTTCTCACCCAGAGGGGATATGTTTACTATGTCGGTGGCGACGATTTCAAATGGATATTTTGGCTGTATCGGCATCAATGGAGGTGATTTCGGCAACTGTGAAGTTGTTTGTTGGCAAGTTTTGCATGTTTTGATCCATTTTATGATCGATTCTTCCATTTTCAGCCACCAGAAATGCTGACGAATCATCGCTGTAGTACTTCCAAGACCTTGATGGCTTAAAATCTTCGCGCCATGGAATTGATACAAAACACTTTCAATCAAAGTAGTTGGAACTACTATCGCGGAAGCTGTATTAGCTTGTTTTGATGTTCAGTACACTATTTCGTTTTCGGTATGAAAAGCAGATGAAATCGTAGAGATTTGTTTTTGTTCAAGGACTTTTACCAACTTCGCGATGTACGGATCTTTTCTTTGAGCTTCTCGAATTTCTTCAGGTGATTCTATTGTTATTAGCCGTTTTTCAGGCTGTTGGAAATCTTCTTCGAACTTCAGCACTTTATTTCTTTCTTCTTTTTGCATCATTGACCTTGTTATGGCTGCTGCGACAGTCTTTTTCTCTTCGCGAAATTTGGGTCTAAATATTTCATTCGTTACTTCTTCGCTAGTCTTTGACTTCACTTTAGCGCGAGGCTCATTTCGTGATAGAAAATCAGCGTAAGCATTTTCTTTGCCTTTCACATATTCAACGCGATAGTCATAGTCTTGAAGCTTTATTGCGAAGTTTTGAAGTCACGAATTTCGATGTTTTTCTTCTTTGATCCATTGCAAAGGTTTATGATCAGTTCTAACCGTTACTTTTTGTCCATAGACATAGTGTCTGTACCATCGGAAAGCTTCTACAATTGGGAGACATTCACGCTCAGTTGTACTGTAGCGGGTTTCTACGTCAGACAGAACTCTACTATTGTAAGCGATGACCCATTGATCATTTTCATTTTCTTGATACAAAATCGCACCGATAGCAGTTGTACTAGCATCAGTTTGGATGATGAATTTCGATTTTTCGTCGTTATAAACAGGATATCGCAAAAAAGGAGTTGAAGTTAGAGATGTTTTAGTCTCGTTAAACGCTGTACGATGTTCTTCCCTTATCTCATATTTCGCGTTTTTTCGTAGTAGTTGATAGAGTGGTCGTGAAAGAGTGGCAAGATTCGGTATGAATCGTCTACGCCATTGGACAAGGCCCAAAAAACTTTGAAGATCTTTGACCGTTTTTGGCATTTCATAATTTACGATCGCGGAGACCTTTTCGGGATCAGGCGAGATTCCGTTTTCGCTCAGCAAGTGACCAAGAAATTTTACTTGTTTCGGTACGAAATCGCATTTATCTGGTCTTAGGGTTAGATTCGCGTCACGAAGAGCATCAAAGATCAGTTGGATATGTGGTAGATGATGGTTATATGTTTGCGAAAAAACTATGATATCGTCGATATAGACCAAACAGATTTTCCAGATATATGGATGCAGGATCCATTCCATTAGTCTTTGAAATTCAGCGGGAGCATTTTTCAAACCAAAGGGTAGAACTTTGAAACGAAACAAGCCTTCTTGACTAACGAAAGTAGTTTTATCGCGTGAAGCGATGTCTAAAGGGATTTGCCAGTACCCTGCTTTCAAGTCTAGAGTTGAGAAAAATCGTGCATTGCCTAAAGCATCTAGATAGTCATCGATTCTCGGGATCCGAAATTTATCGCTAGGAGTAACTTCATTTATACCTCTACAATCGACTAGGGGTCCCCAACTTCCATCTTTTTTGGTTACCAGAAACATAGGTGCAGCCCACAGTGATCGCGAAGGTTCTATGAGGCCTTTTTCCAGCATTTCTTGGATTTTCTGACGAACCATTGATCTTTGTTCAATCGGCGCATGATAGTAGTGTTTCGCGACTGGTTTTGCATCACCGGTGTCTATAGAGACCGTTAACTCGTGAGTGAGAGTAGGCTGATCTCCAGGGAGACTGAAAACATCGCGGTATTGTTTGAAGACTTCGATAGCGATTTTTCTATCTTCATCGTCGATATTCGACTTTTCGGTCATTCTTTCAAGAGCCAGTTGAAGTTTTTCTTTTTCCGACATAGTTGACTGATCTTTAACCAACATGGCTGGTTCATAGTCTTCTTCATGATCACTTAGCGATGGGACAGTCATTTTCGATTCTTCGAGTCTGAATTTAACCTCAGCGATGAGCTGGTTAGGTTGTAGATGGATACCGTTTGCACTATTATTGATGAATAATAGTGGACATTTGCCTTCAGTTATATTGATTATCGCTAGTTCGATCGGATATTCACAGTTTTCTTTTCCGAAGTTCACAGGTTGAACTATAAGGCCTTTGAAGCTAGCTTTCGTTTGTGAAAGGGAAGATTTTCCCATTAACCCAAGTTTGACAATTTGGTTCTACGTAGCATGACGAGATATTCAGAATCGGTAGCGATCTGTCGATTTTCACGATTTGCCTTTGACTTTGTCCCATAGAAGTATTTGAAAATACTTCATCGTAGGGCGCTTTTTCAATCGGTTTCAAAACTAGGTTTAGTTCTTGCTGAACGTCTCCGATTCTGATGAAATTTTCGCGAAAGTTTATTATGGCTCGAACGCTTGGATGTACTAGGAAATCAGTTCCTAGGAGGCATTGCTCTCCTGTAGTAGGTAGAATCCAGCATCGTACTAGATGCGTTCCGAAAGATGAACTGATTTTGAAGATTATCGGACCTCGGGCATCGACGATAGCACCGTCGGCTACTTTTATCTGCGCGGATGTTTCTAACGTATCATAGTCAATCCCCAAAGAGCGTTGAGCTAGACATGAGGAAATGACTGAACATTGAGCACCGGTATCGATTAATGCTTTCGTTTTGATTTTTCCGATTTCAGCATCGATATGAAAAGCACGAGTAGGAGCGTATAAGCTCAGAAGTTTGATATCTTTTTGTGAACATTCTTCAATTCGACACACGCTAGATCTCGCGATCCACAGTTCAGTAGGTTTTTCAATTGTGAAATCTGTGATTCCGGGAGCAACGAAGTAGTTTGTACTTTTGAAGCTTCTGTCGGTTCAAGCATATTAGCTGTACTAGTCGTCGGTTTCATCGGAACAAAAGGTTTAGGTGAGTTAAACACCATTTTGGTTTCTGATGGCAAAACTTGTTGCGAAGTTTTCGGAGAAGTTAGCTGAGTCTGTATAGACTGTGAGTTATTCATCGGATAGTAGTAATGCTTTTCGATTATCTTTTCTTGTCGGGATTCAGAATCGCAGAGAGAAATGTTTGCAACATCTCTCTGATAGTTTCGATTATCGCGATTGAAAAATCGGTTATTTCGGTCAAAATTTTGATTCTGATTGAGCGTGTAGTTACGCGTATTTTGTTGAAAACAAGGACGCCAATTATGGTTATTTTGCCATTGATGATTCGGTTGCTGTTGCCGAGGCTGAGAAGCCTGTGGTTTCAATTGATAGCATTCGGAGCTGTCGTGTTTACACTGACCATGATAGGTGCAATACTTCACGGGTCGTTCACGTGACTGATTTCGTTGGAAGTTACGATTCTGATAGGAATCCCGTATAGGAATGTTTTCTCTATTCCGGAAATTCGGACTTGTCCCGCGATCGAATCGCGATCTTCGATTTTCGAAATTGTTAGCGTTTTGCGAATTTTCTTGGATTCCGAACTTTTCTAGGACTCGTTTTATGCTTTCTTCCAATTCTTTCGTCCTCATTAGAGTCGAATTTTCTTGAAATCTCACGCTATTTCACTGTCTAGAGTCATCTCTATTTCGGGATTGAGAGTTATCTCTGAAACGAGGTTTCAAATCATCTCTGAAGCGCGATTGAGCTGGTTGCTCTTCCGACGGATTTTCGAGTGTATTAACCAGTATAGGTTGTTCTACTCTGACAGTTGACTGTTTATTCGCTCGCTGAATTTTCTGAACTTTCGCGACGGCTATGGCTAAGTCAGTGATCATTTCTAGAGTACTCGCGTCAATCAAGACTCTGTAAATTTCCGGCATTTTCCAAAGAAAAGTTGTGATAACTTTTCTATGGCGATACTGAGTGCTTCTGTCATAGTACAGTAGATGTACGTAGGTACTGATTCGATTTAAGAAAGCTGACGGATCTTCGGTTTCAAAAGGAGCGATAGACTGGAGCTCGCATTGGAGCGTATCTTGGTCGCAATTCGGTGCATTCATACACATTAAAATCTGTTTTGCTTCATCGTAGGATCGGACGTCTGGTATGGTGTTCAGAGCACCATCACAAGTCAAGCGACGCAAAGTGTGAAGTTTAACATATTCAGATGCATCAAGGCCGAACTCGTTTTCGAGCGCAATGAAGAATTTCAGAACTTGCTGATTTCAGGTCGAATTATCTAATTTTTGCGGCGCGATCTTTTTACAGATAGTCTTAATTCTCGTTTCGTCATCGGCGAAAGATCTATGCACCTGAGAAGGTGGGATAGACGGAAAATTTATCTGAGAGTTTAGCGCATTTAGCGCGTTAGAGCGGTCAAACGTTTGTGTCGGGATGATTGGATCATCATCATCGACGATTATACTACGAAAACTAAGTTGACTTTTTCGATCGCTAGTGACGTTTTTCGGTTTACTCGATTTTAAAGACTGAGCGTAAGAGCTCGTAGGTCTCGCGATATTTTCGATTTCGGGAACGTTTGGTTTTGATAGCTCTTCTTTCTGAGCTCTCATCGCTTCGATTTCGGTTTTAAACTCATGGAGAAGTTTTTGTTGTTGAGTCGCCATAGTTACGATTTCGCTTAACGCGTTAGTTGCGTCGCCATGAAAATTTATCATTTCAGCATCGCATTTTTGCATTACGTCGATATACGCGTCATTATCGAAGATTTTTCGAGTATCGGTCTCCTTCCGTTTGGGTTTTAGAAAGTTAAATTTTTGATTTTCGACGATTTTCAGAGATAGAGATCGTGAAGTTTTTCGCGTTTTTAGTGGAGCGGACGTTACCGGTAGATCGAAATTACACTTATCTGCTTCATAGAGAAGCGGTAGATTTGCGTTTTCGCAGTCGAAATTTTCGATTTCTAGATTATCCGGATTCGCTAGTTTCTTGTAGAAACCTTTTTCGTAACCAAGCGCAGTAGAGCAATGCGTGCGGTTTTCCTCCATTTTTCGGATCTTCGAATTTTTCGCAAATTTCGGCGTTTCCTCAACCTTTAGACGAGCTGGTATGGTCACCAAATTATGTCGTGCATGAAAAAATAAAAGATTAGATGACGACACAGATGAGAAATTAGCTGTGTAGCTTGACGATTTATCGCGCGTTTTAGACGAGACGTACGGAACGTAGAAGAGTGTGTAGAACGCTAGAAACGGAACACTCGGAGTGTTTTACGGAATTAACGCAACGATAGTCGAACACAGAAGATTGACGGGCTCGTAGAGAGCGCTGTGTCAATTTATCCAGGGATCTTCGCTCAGGTCGTCAAATGTTTTCGGATACTGAAACTCGCGCCGTACTTAATCACTTCGGAGTCTCACTTGCTTACTCAAACTATTTTCCAAATAGTTTGAATTAACTTGGACACACTTTTCACGCAATTTACTAATATACAAAATAGCCGCTTCACACTTTTCAGACAAACAAGAAAAACAGTACAGTACAACGGAATCTAATGAAAAACATTTTCATAATTTCTTCACGTCGTAGCCACGCCTCTCCACTGGTCTCCTCACGATCTTTCTCCTTCAAACTTGCCGATCTTTCTTCGAAAACAACATGAGCTTTACAAATACGCCAAATCGGTCCACAACATATGTGATGCATTGATACAATTCTGTAGTTGATTTCTTTCGAGTTTTGATTACTTACATTGTGTATTGTATATTTCTCTTTATTTGTAATTTTTCTTCTTTTCTTTGAATTTGCCCTTTACATATCACATGCTCTGTTCCATTTTTACTTTTCTTATGTTCTTCACTAATGGTTCCTTTCTTATGTGCCCACTATTACTGTATTTCTATTGCTAAATAGGGATTTCTTATAAGCATAAAATAATGAAACTACTGATAAGATTAATACTTCTAGCTGCCATTTTACGGCTCCCTCTTAGATGATACAGGGAGCTTCCAGCAGTTTTTTACATAGTTATTTTGATGTACCAAACATTCTAAAGAATTAAACCAGAAAAAAACCAATAAAAAACCATAGAAAAACCAAAAAAACCATTAAAAAACCATAAAAAACCACTAAAAAACCAAAAAACCAAAAAGTCGAAATTTCAAAAGTTTGGTTTTTGCCAACCCTGCCTCCGACCATTTAGGGGGGGGGGGTAAATCCTAAATTTTGGGGGGGGGGCAGTGTTTTTTTTTTGTGCACGGACATTTGCGCCAATTGGCACAAAGGGCCAAAAAAATTTGTGCCAATGGCACAAAAAATTTTTTCCAGCCTAAAAACACACTGAAAACTTTTAAAAAGTTTTATGCCAAAAGTTTGATAAAAACAGGGTTACTTTTGCCGCACTAATTTGCATAAAAAATCGTGCCAACTCTATTTTATCTTAAGCACGTCAGTGCGATAAGAAAAACTGATGAAGAAAGCAGTTTATACGATTCGGAAAGAAGTCAGATGCTGCGAGAATTCAGATATTTTTATACAATTTTCCAGGCATTTTATATTTTTCTTTAATTTTAGGCTACGGATTTCTTCATAACACACATAACAATGATTTTGGGTACAGGGTTGGCCAACCCCCCAAGTACAGGTATGCCCATTTGAGGGAAAAAACCATGCTAACACTTCGTCTCTAATGCTCAGTTTGTTGCCTCGTTGACCTGACAGTGCTCTCAGTTTCTGAGCGTAAACCTTGATGCCTGTGTCAGCGTTATGTCAGGGTTAAGTCAGGCTACTGTAAGATTAATATGTACTTAGGGAAGTTGAGTTTTCAATTTTATTTACAACTTACGACCTTTGTACAAATACGAAATTCGTGTTGATATGATACGCAACGTAAATTGGTTCGAAACTACACAACGTTCAACTGGCGCGAAAATGCACAAAACGAAATAACGATCCAGACTCGGGACGATTCTCGTAAGGAAAAATTACCGACGGCATCCGGCACGGGATTCAACTGCTGAGGTCGACGCGAAAAACCAAAGACTGACTATGTTTCAAAAACAGGGTCTTCTTCCTCATTTCAGACCCACTTGACCCACATTCCAGACATGAAAAACACCCACAGTGGTCAGCGCGGACCATACTTGAGTTACTGTAGGTTCTGAAATCTACAGGGCGCCACAATTAGCCCTGTTACGCAAGTGCCCGTAATTAGTGTTTTGAGATGTCACCACTGTTTTCGTTGAAGTGTGCATAATTACGCAAGTGTCCGTAATTAGTGTTTTTGAGTTGTCGCCACTGTTTACGTTGAAGTGTGCATAATTACAATAAAAAGGTGCTTCAGTGCATAAAACTCGTAATTTCAACAAACGAAAAATAGCTGTACAAAAACAGGTTTTAACCAGAATTTTTTGGGGGAAAACATGGTAGAATTTGCAGAAAATGTACAGTACATAATTTTTCATAACTTTCCATTTTTGTCACTCCTCGTGACACCTGTTACAACTTGCATCTCGACAAATCAAATTAATTCAAATAAATGTTTTTTTTCTTTCCTCAACTCCAGTTATAATAGATTGGACTACAGGAACTGTACGAAAAATCTGATGCAACTTGACCATTACATAAGGATACATTGCAACCGAAATTTTTTGGATGCACATCATAAATCATGACCACCAAAGTGGCTCCGAGTTCGTCGGCTATGAAAATTGTCGCCGACACTGCTCTGGATCATGAACAGGTGGACGGAAATTATTATAATTGTTTGGACAAATTTCTAGAAGACCGGGTGTCAAACTCGTCCACTTTGATATGTTGGACAGTCAAGTCATGGATATGGTCCACGCCATCAACGAAGGAATGGACACCTACAAAACGGGACAAGAAGTAAATCATGAAATTGTGGACATAATCTTCTCCACGCGAATATGATCAGATGCTTTATCGGAAAAATGTTTTTTGTATCAAAACTTTTCAGATGAATTTTCGACCATCATTTTATAACTTTTGGTCGTATGCCCTTGTTTTCCTAGAGTCGTTTTTCTTTCAAGATAGCGTATCATGTAAAAGCGTTCTTTGATACCAAATACAGCGGTCCATGGCAATGCATAGCCGGCAAGAATTTTACATTCAGATTTTGGCATGAAAACAACGAATTTTCTCACATCCAAATGGGGACCTACATAACTGTTCTATTATTCAAGTCCAAACTAATCAACAAATGACTGAATGAACCCACCATATACTAGCTTTTTCCTAACTTGAAGAAAAGCCGATTAGTGAACAATTTCGATTGACAAAGTGATTTGTGTTGACCGATTCGATGCTTTGTATTAGTTTGATTGATTTTACACGGTTTCGATAATATGGTGATATTGTTTGCATAACTCTAACCAGCAACGAAAATTAAAAATTGTGTCCACGGATGAGCCCGGAACTAAATGTCACTATTTTATAAAATGTCTCAAAGTTGAACGATGACAGAAATGCGTACTGTCCTAAAATGATTTACACGAAACATTTACTGTAGATTTCTTCGCTCCAAAAAATTAATATATGTTAATTGAATATTCTCACAAACTTCCAGTCTTATGTGACTTATGGTTTCAGTAAATCGTGAAAATGCGGAATAACACTTGCTTTCCATTATTATTTAGGATCATGATCCTAAATGACTAGGGGCAGAAAAAAAGTGAATATACTTGCCCGGATGCTTGGATAGTTGCCAAGCTAGAAAAGGATTGAACTAGATTTTTGAGAACTTGAGTTAAAGTTTGAAAAGTCGACTTCTTTAATATTGGATTTTTATTCTTTCTCATTAAAAATGTTTCATGTCCATGGAAAAATATATTCTGCAGCTTCGTGCATATTGTCCCCTCATGACATTGTATCAACCACAGAAAAGTTTTTCTGGATGAAAATTATATGCGAGCTAATGGTTGACTTCACTCAAATGTGGAGAAATGCTAAACCAATAGCAATATAGCATTGTAAGTCCGTACTGATCGGAATATATGATTGTAACTCTACCTGAAAAGGAGTGACTGGCATATTATGGTCATTTTGTTTTTTTTTAACTTATGCCTATGATTGAAAAGGCGTCACTAAGCACTTTAAAAAACTGATGATTAGTTGCACTGACCCAATTTGCGATTAATCTGAACGTCTGGATTAAATTGCTGATCCTCAGCCGTATTTCATACTGAGTACCCAGGTATTTTGGGTACCCTGGTATACCTACCAAGGTCAACTTCAAAAATGAAACCTGGGTGCTATCTAGGTATTCGGGTGACCTGTTTACCCGAATTTCTAACAAGATATTGTATGGGTTAGGCACTTATGTACTCCAATGTTCAAGTACACAAATATAGTACTCAGGTTGGATATGAAAAATACCTGTGTAACGTGTGTGAAGACTGGTTCCCCAGGTCATCAGATTATTAAAGTGTGAAGCACTGATTCTCAGTTTCGGCTAAAAAAGCTCAGTGCAGTTGGAATCATACATGTGTGAGGGTGATATGGGGAACCCAGAGTTTTGAAATTCGGAGTCTTATCCTGTATGAATAGTAAACTTTTTGGGATTTTGTCTCAAAAAACCAAAAACCACCCTTTCTGTAATCACTCTTCCCCCAAATTTCAGAGCTGCATGTATGGTTGAAAGTAGAGATGCATGAGAAGAATTTTCGAGAGGGAGACTTAAACAGCAAAAAATGAATTTTCCAATAAATTTTCTATTTCTACTAATTCTCATCAAAAAACCTGTTTTTTCATGTGTTTTTGGATTTTGAAAAAATCCATGGGTATGTCACATTAAGTAGATTTGAAGCCATGTTACATTAAACGAATTTGGGACAATCACATTGATGGAGGAATCCATTGCCATATCAATAGAAAATACGGCCATGTCACTGTGAGTGGCATGCTGCGACCCCAATGGGTGGCTCGCTGGATTCCTACTTTGAGAACCTAACCTGGCTAGTACTGGCTATAGGAGGGCCTATAAGGTACTATGGTGCTGTCCTGGGGTTCTGCTGTAGAGCAATGGACAATGCCGCCAGGTCAGGGGTGGCAATCCCTGGTTTCATTCAGTGAGAATGAACGACAAGGTCACTCATGGAATGACCTGATGTAGGGGACCCGATTGTAAACCTAAATCCCCTTTTTGGCCCTAAACCAAGAGGTACAAGGGCTCCTCTAACTGAAATCTCAAGGGAAAACTGACTTAGGAAAAAGTTCCCCAAAATACACCCTCAACAACAATAATCCTCTGAGAAGACTTGCCTAGTTTTATCTGTTCTCAAATATGGTTCGGCACCAGGGTGATGGGTCCCTGTTGATTCATGGGTTCATGGGCCTTGGATGGTGGGAACGGAGAGTGGCCGTGGTCTGGTTAGATCGGCGTGGTGGGTGATGTAAATAGGTCGGGGGGCGATGCACAAATGGTCCAAGGGTGGAGCAGCAGGAGGTAACTAGGCGCAAGAGGGGATGGGTATATTCCTGAATAGGATTCAGGCTGTTGATGCAGTGGACACCATAAACGTATGCAAATTTATTTAAGAAAGGTAAGACCGTGGATGCAATACAATAAAATGAAATATAAATTTGACGACGGAGAGCTAAAGACGTAAGGAAAACTTGGAGAGCCCAAAAAGAAAGACACAAAAAGAGTGAAACAGGCCCTTTTAAGGACCTCGTAGACCTACAGTATGCCCTGGGCAGAGCTAACAATGCCCAAGCTAACTTCTGCAGCAGAAATTGGTGCAGAAGATGCCTATGGTCACATAGACATTTTCCAGTTCGAATACGTTAAGCATTGCGGCGAGTTTCACTCTCCATGCTAAACATATGAATGTCTTTTAATGAGAACTTCCAAACTAGCGGTTTTTCATTGCAAAACTTTGCTAGTTTTTACTGATAAGAGGTGCAGGTAATGCTCCAATTATGGCCATGAGCTCGTAGAGCTTATCTGGAAGAAATTCTGATTAGAGGGTTACATACCGTAGTCTACGTGTGAAACAGAAAATAACAAAAACATAACAAAACACAAAATGCATGTAACATATAATGAATGAAACGAAAAATAAGAGTAAGTGACTGTTAAACAGAAAAGTGGCAAAAACAAAGTATGAACATGATGTAAATCATGTGACATTGGGCAAAATTGATCGGCACATGACAGGTAGCCAATTGGATTTTTCCAGAGACCAGCTGGGTGTATCAAGAGTCTCAATAGAAAGTTTTATTCCCCAACCCTATGTGGATCAATGGTTGGTAGGTGTGCTCATGCACTCAGCTGCAGAATATACTTTTCACGGATATGAAAAATTTTTTAATGAGAAAGAATAAAAATCCAATACTACAAAAGTGGATTTTCAAACTCAAGTTCTCAAAAATCTAGTTCAATCCTTTTTCTAGCTTGGCAACCATCCAAGCAAGTATATTCTTTTTTTTCTGGCCTTTTTTCTGCCACATTGGTGGAATTTTCTAATAAACTAGTCCATCTCTCTTAGTAGTAAGGCCCGAACATATAGGTCATATGGTTAAGCATATCCCTATCTTTTGTGTATGATCTATAATTTGTCATTTTCAGCCAATTTTTAGGTCATATGGTTGAGCATGCAGGTTCTGGAGTTACCATAATAATAGAATTACAGTTATTTTTGGATTATGGTAATAGTAGAATTAGGGTAATAGTCGTGTTACTGTAGGTAGAAAAAGAAAATTGATGACAAACAAAAAATGGAAGAAGGAAAACTAAAGTGAACAAAAAAATTGAAAAGAAATAAAAAGAAAGCATGTATAAAAAATGACTTCCTCCGTGGGCAGAGGAAGTCTTCCAAAAATTTGCACCCCGGAACCCCCTTTGACAAAAGGGTGCCACCTGCAGGCATAAATATGCTCGGAGGTCTCATTCCTGAACAATCGTTCCAGTCAGTAGCTGTCAGGTTGGTCATTAATGGTCTGTTCTATAAGTAAAATCTCCTAAAAGTTTATATGCAATGAAACATTTATCCTACGGGTGCATGTGTATAAAGTTGCTTGCCTGTGGAAAAGTGACCAAAAAGTCTTTTACAGAAAAAATGACCAGAAGGAGTCTGGTATGGAATATGTGTAGAAAATTTGGAGATCTTGGAGAGTTCAAAAAAATCTTTACGTAGCAGAAGAAAAAACTTTTAAATCAATGTACCAATTTAGTTTTATTGTAAAATAATTATTTAGTCCAACCACAAGGAAATGTTCATCATATACAACCCTAAATTTTTTCAAAGTTTTATGCGTAACAATTTTATGATCTTGCTGGTGCTGAATGTGAAGACTATGCACATTTACTTCTTCTTGTCCATTAATTTTTACAAAAGCAAAAACCATTCGGCGTAGTGAATAAAAAACAACTTTTTTCATAGCATCTAATGACAAAGTGATACCCCGAACCTTGATCATGTGATGATATTGTTTGGTAGATGGGGTGTACAGTCAGCAAGTGTAATTCTTAGGACCTCCACTGACAAATTGGGTAATGTAGGATCCAGGACCATATTCACATAACTCATCGGTCATTTTGTCCAAGCACCAACCTGTCAGTACTTGATGTTGCTGTTTGTCAACTGATGACAAGTAAATAATGCTGTCCATATCAAAATACAATACTAAACTTTTTAATCATTCGATGTAAGAATATAACTTTAGTTCAGCCTGAGCAGTCCTATAAGCTGCTATAACAGCGTTAGTATTACCCACAACCTCAGCAAAGCCATCATGTTGACAGTAGGTCGTTGACACCAGTTGCTCATTGATTAATCTAACATTTTTAATAATGTTGACAATGTTCATTACCAGTTCAAAATATTCTTTTGGTGCATTGTGGATAATAGTCTTATCCTTATTGTTTCGTTGACCAAGCTAAAAAACATAAAATAAGTAAAATAAATAAATAAATAACAAAACTATGCAAAACTACCTTTCCCCAAAATTAATTTAGCATTAGTTTAGCCAAAGCTCTCTTTGCAGGATTTTTCAAAATTTTTGAGGGGTCTAATGAAATATTCTCTCAGTTGTAGACCTCCATTTTATATTCATGTTTTTGCTCATCCATTTGAGCTCTAGCAGGGTAAGCTTCCCTCTCCTACAAAAATTACAATCAAATTCTGTCACATTTACATAACATAAAACTTACTAGTTTCATTTTCATAAAAGTGTTGACATATTGAGTGAATAAACTACCATCAGGGTTTTGATTGGATGATATTGTTCAACATTATCATAATATTATTTCAGTTACAATATACCTTATATTCTTTCTCTAAGGCTTTGTATAATTCTAACGTAACACATATACCAGCTAATGCTTGAACTTGGTCATTCTACTTGCATGTGGTCTTCTGTGATACATGTTTTCTTTTGTGACACATGTGTACAAGTTTTGCATAAAGAGAGTGGCAATTTAGGACCATATCCATATGGTAAAACAGGATGTAAGAGTTTGTAACGTGGTAAAACCATACATTTGATCAATCCCTCATAAGGTTGGGAAGTTGAGCTGACCTCTACAAAACCTTCAGTAAGGATTTTTGGATGACCTGTGGGATATTTCCCATATTTGTTGAGGAATGGGTATAAACTGCAAACATCCATGTAATTGATCTTTTCTAGAGGTGTTCTATCCTCACTGTACTTAATTTTGTGGTATAACTTTACAGCATTAGTACGACCACCAAAAAAAGCTAAAAACAACAACAAAAACAAAACTTTTGACAGAATGAAAAAGAATATATTTTGAAATTTTACCTTCTCAAGGTTTTATAGGTTCAGGTATTTCAACTGTAGCAAAAAATGTCTTCATTTTGGGATTTGAATGAATTTCTTTAACAGTTCAGATTCCCACATTTCAACAATGTTATAACTGACCGATTAAAGTTCCATAGCAATAATAAATGTGCGCTCATATCCATCCCTTGCTTTTGTATCATTATTAGCTGTTAATTGATGCCTATTTTTCATACACTTTGGACAATCGTGCCAATAACAACTGTAAAATTCATAAACAGTTGTTCCTTTAACAAACAAACAAACAAACAGATAGATATTAAAATTTTTAAAATTTTGACAAAATTACCTGATAAACTATCAACCTTGTATTTTCGAATTTGAACTGCACCACCATTAAGCTTAAGTCAAAAATACAGTTTTTCATTTTTATCAGTTAACCATTTTAACCATTTAAAGGTGATAACAGACTGCCTATCTTCTTTATCATAATGTTTGTATAGTATTACTCTAATACTGTTCAGTTCCAAAAATAAACATCGGAAAACAAGATTACAAGTGCTGGCAATAATTATCAATTTTTCAAAAGGATCAACATCTGTTTCCTCCATAAAAGTATCTCAAAATTTCATACAACACTGTCCTAAAACCTGCACATCGCTACGACAGTAATTGAGTAGCTCCTTGTCAAAATTAAACTGACACCCCTAAATAAGGACATACTTCTAAATGCAAAACTTTTATACCTTTTTACAAACTTACAGCTTCAATCTTTCCATTATACCATTCCAAAAATATGGTACAAGCTATGGGTTACAAAGTCACACACTGGCTCGACAAATTTTCCCAACTACTTCAAATTATTTTATAGAGGCGTATGAGGATGCTGCCAGTAGAGGATATGGTTATTTATTAATAGATCTTACACAGACATGTCCTGAAAAATATCGACTTAGATCTAACACATTTCCTCACAATAATCAAATCATTTTATATACAGCTAAATAATTGATCATTTTTACAAAAAACTTTTTACGAGTTAGTGGGATCTTATTATTTATCGATATATTATACAGTAAATACACTTTTTTAATAGTCTTACTGTAATTCTTTTTATATCTCTTTTTATTGTATGGGTACAATATCCTTTTCACTTTTATGAAAATGAAGAAACTGTAAATGTTACGGATTTTTCAATACCAAATACAAAAAATGGTACAGATCGGGAATATTTATGGGAAAATTATAAATTACATATAACACCCTTAGTACGTTTTGTAGAAAAAATTTTACAATGTCCTCAGAATGATGGTCAATTTATGCAATTACGAGCATGTTTGAAAATATATATTTTCAATCCTACTGTATTTTCTTGCTGCAGCCGTACCAGTAAATTTCAAAACTTGTACATCAAAGGTACTAGGTTACCAAATAATGATACTGTAGATTTATTATGTAGTCAGCAGAAAAACATTTTACAGTACATCAGTTTAGTTGAAATTTTAGAAGAGGTTGGTCCTTTTTCTATAATTTGTTTGCTTGTTTTATGTCAATTACAATGTCCACTGCATTTGAAGTTTTTGTCAGAATGGTGCAAAATAAAGTAAAAGGTAAAAAAATTTATATCTATTTCACCTATCTACTTATTAAATTATAATATTTTTTTTATTTGAGGTAAAATACTAACCAACAAACAGAAACACGAGATGGCTGATTTGTTTTGGACTCCTTGCTCACCCAAAGCCAAGACTTTTCACAAAGACACAGCTAAGGCATGCAATCTTTTACATCATGAAGTTGGTTTACCTATGCAATGTAAAGAAGTTACACAGTTTTGGTATTTTGCTAGATTATTACTAATGGAATTGGATACGATCGAACCTTGCTCTATTTTTGTAAAAGATCTTTTTTAAAGCTAGATACAAGTCATAAATTGTTTTTTATGAATATGAATAATTCATGTGCTTTTTCTCGATGTGAAGAGTTGAATGTTATTATACAAAATGAAGCTTTATTACTATGTTAATGTAGTACATTAGCTGTTTCAATGTTCATTTAACATTTGGTCATTATTGTAATATTTTTCTGTACTGTACAGGAGTCTAGATTAAAGAAACATATTCACGAGCTCAATGTGTTGAAAATTCAAACTGTATTCAAAGACATCTTTTTCTCCAATGTTCTTCCCCAAATCTGATCTATTGTATATGTGAAATCTGTTTAAACATATTGAACGGTAATATTCATATCATTTCTAAGTTAAAAAAGAAATTAGCAAAACATAAATTATTGCTTAGAGAGCTACAAGACACGAAAAAACAAGAAAAAAGATTTACCTAATAAATGCGCAAGAATTGTTCAAAGTGGTGGAGCATTTTTACCCCTAGTATTACCTGCTTTATTATCTACACCAGCCTTTTTTGTTACAGAGAAATTATTATAGAATGAAATTCGCAAGTAGATTTACTCTTATCCCTCATGAGGTTCTGAATAAGTTGAATAACTCGCATGCTTCTTCTTCTTTGACTGGAAATGAAAAGACAGGTATAGCTAAACAAGTTGACATGCATCATAACCAATTGGAGCACATTTTGAAGGATAATACATTAACAGCCAAAGAACAATATGAAAACCTTCTACTACGGTTATTAATGATGATGAAAATAAAATTGATGGTACTAATTTGAAACAAAAAGAAAAAAATTGGTTGATTGATGAAAAGTTACTCAACGGTATTCCTAAACAACGTAAACACTCAGCATCATTATTATTGGAACATGTGCGACATAACCATAGTAAAAATGTTAATAAGCAAGGAGAAGTATTAATTGATGGAAAATTAATCAAAGGATACATTTTATTGATTTATTACATGATTTGTCACATAAACCTTCAAAAATTATGCAACCTTTTCGAGTAGCCCAATTCGCTAATGCTTTGAGAAAACATAATGTACCCTTAGAGGCTATAGGAAATCCTTTACGTAAAATGTTATTCACTGTACCTCGGAAACTCTCCAACCATACACCTCCAGAAGAATCAGATGATCAAGCAGGCAGTAGTCTCAAGCACTTGAATAGATCACTCATGAAAGGTATTGATTTATTTTCAAGTGGTGAAGAAGAAGATATCAAAGGTGATTCATTCTTGAATAAAGAAAACTCGAGAGAAAAGAAGATACGGTGAAAAGCTAGAACACTTAGATGGTATACTTCTTTGTACTAGAACGATGAACACCTTACTTTCGAAATTGTACAAAAATTTACATGGAAATCCTATAGCTTTTTCTAGTATTGAAAAATTATATGTTGAGGCTAAAAAACACTATAAAACAATTAAGCGTAAAAGTGTTAAAGATTGGCTCTCCAAACAAGATAGTTACACTTTACATAAACTAGTCAACAAAAAGTTTTCACATAACTGTATTTATGTTACAGCTATGGATCAATAATGGGAAATTGATATGGCCGACATGTTTTCTTTAGCAGATTTTAACCATGGATATAAATTTATGTTTACGTGTATAGATGAGTTGAGTAAATACGCATGGGTTGAACCATTGAAATCAAAACATGCAAAGAATGTATGCGATGCTTTTCAAAAAAATTCAAAAGGAGGTCGAAATCCCTGGAGAGTGCGCAGCGATAAAGGAAAAGAATTGGTCAACAAAGATTTCCAAAAATTATCAAAAACTAATGATATACATTTTTTACTTCCCAGAATGAAGACATGAAATGTTCAATAGTGAAGACATTAAATAATGAAGACATTAAATGTTCAATAGTTGTTCAACACTTATAAATGGATTGATATTTTACCCTCAGTTGTTTCAAACTATAATCATAGATCAATTAATGAAAAGCCTATAAATGTGAATTATTCTAACAAAAAAATTATATGGCAAAGACTCTGCCCCAAAAGCTTATACACTAGAAATCTAAGATCCATATAGGAAATTATGTGTGAATTAGTAAGCATAGAGGCATGTTCGACAAAGGTTATTTACCTCCATGGAGTGAAGAAGTTTTTAGAGTAAAACATATTGTGAAGACTATAAATCATATACTTTATAGAATTCAAGATTTGGAATGCAAGGATATAGAAGGGCGTTTTTATGAAAAAGAGCTACAGAAAATTGATTTTAACCCTAATATCAAAGAATACAAAATTGAACAGGTTTTAAAAACTAAACGCTTACCAGATAATCAGAATAGAGTACTTGTGAAGTGGTGGGGTTATCCTGAAAAATTCAACAGCTGGATTTTAGAAGAAGATATACAAAACAAGAATGACAATGATGATTATGATGAACAACTTTGAACTGGCATACTATGTTCAAGAATATGCAATTTTATCAAGAATTTCTCTAGGAGTTTTTGCTTGTGATACATTGCCGGAGATAGTTAAAAGACCTGCTGCTTTAATTGCAAACACTGATACATCTTTTCAAGAAGGTAGTCATTGGATACCTATGTATTTTGATAATGATAACTCTGTATATAATTTTGATTCCTATAGTTCACCACCAGTTATTCCTGCTTTTATAAACTATATTAACAAGAATGCTACAGTAAGACACACAAATAAGAAACACCTACAAAATTTTAAAGCAGAGTTTGTGGTATATATACTTTGTATTTTTTGTATTATAAAGTGGCACATGTTCCTGTTTAAAAATTGTTTAACAATGTTTAAAAATTTTTGGTAATACAAATTTCGCTTACAATGATAAGTTAATTTGTAAGTTTTTTTATTGTAAATTTTCTGTAAAAGATGGATTATGAAATAAATTATGTACGCGTTTGTAAAAATTAACCCCTCCTTCTTTATGTATTGTTGTTTAATTTTATTACTTTACTAGCTCCACCTCTTTTATGTTTTTTTGTATAATTTTATTGGTTACTTTACTAGCTCGGTTTTTTATAGAATTTATAATTAATTATCTAATTGTTAAATAATGATTTTTTATTTTGAAATGGATAGTAGTAATAGCACTCCTTCGGAATCATCTCGCTTCAGTGTTTGGAATTTTTTTGGAAAAAATTTACCTCGAAACGAAGTAGTGTTCTTTAGTCAGGTCATACTAATATATATTGTAGTCATTACAGATATTATAAATTTATCTCTATACAATAATGATACACAGTTGTGGGTTGGTTTATTGTGCACTTTTTGTTGTAGGTTGGTTTATTGTGCATATTTATTACCTAGCCCTGTACCCGGATATTACCGTCACCTAACTCCTTGAAGACAATACCTACAACAGCTAACATTATAAATATTGACAACATTGGAAGATCAGTTTTATGTCACTTTACCTAGTAAAAGCCAATATGGAAACACACCCTCAGATTTTTCAGCCCATGTACCCTACCCTTTAAAACTAGATGGGAATTGGGAGGTAGGGTTAAGTGAAATATTATATCTATACAGCTGGGCAACAATTTCCAATCATGGTGGAGATAATGTAATAACGTTAATTATGGATAGTGTTAGTAATAAGGTTGAACCTATTAAAGAAATTAAAATTATAGTTTTTGAAAAACATTACTTTACGGTATCTGAATTAATTGATGAGCTGAATGCAAAAAATTGGAGCAGCCAGTGCAGGAACTGACATTGAAATCATGTTTCCATATGATAAACATGGTCGAGGTTTGGTTAATTTGAAAATAAAAAGTGGTACAAGTTTGCGTAAAATCCATATAAGCAACCATTTAGTGGAACTTCTAGGCTTTAGCGCTACCAATACTGCTGCAGATGCAACTGCTGATGATTTTTTGAATAGAGGTGTGAATATTAACTTATATACTGTTGGAGAAAAACCACAAAAATTCAATGCACATATTCCACCATCAGAATCTGTTTTTCTTGCTGATCCTGGAAATAAACATTTATATAGATTAGGAATTAACCACCAAATTTAAACGATTTACAGATTTTTTATGTTTACTGTAATATTATTGAAAATTAAATTGTTGGAAATACTTTAGCACCACTTTTATGTATAGTAAATGTGCAGAGAAAATACAAAGATATTGTAAGTCGATTATTTGAAACACTTCACTATATACCCATTCAATTAAACAAAATTCTGGTACTCAAAATTAATATAAAAATCAGTATAAATGAATTTATACCATTCCAATTTGGGAATGTTATAATTGAATTACATTTCCGGGGACGTACTCCTTCATTCCTATAATAATAGTATCAAATTTTCACTAGCATTCATTCATTCATATGCATTTGGACAACGTTGTCATTAGGTTGAATTTTCGCAAACGCTCTCAATTTATTTATTCACTTGTTCATTTTGATTTACTAAGCAAGATATGCATACAGTATTTATTCCCAAAACCACTGGGTCAATATTTATCAACATAGCATTCAAGATAATCAGTTCCAATTACGTGGTACCTTAGAAGGCTCCAGAGCAGCATATTCATTTTATTATAGACATCAGGGAGCAGCAGTTGGTAATTTTTTCAAGAGTTTGTGGTGTCTAGCTATGCCTTTGTTAAAGTCTGCAGGAAAGCATGCACTTGCTGCAGGTGATGTGGTAGAGGGTCGTTCTTTTAAAGAAAGTGTTGCTGAGCATGGAGGAGATGCAGCAGACATATTACATGAGACGGGTGACTGCATTCAGAAAGGAAAAGATGTAGGGAAGCATAAACATATAAATTCTACGGTACATATAAAGAGCAATAAAAATTTGAATAATGTCATCATCATCATCATCATCAGCATCAAAAACAACATACATTCCTCATTCTTAAAAAAGACTCCACGTATAGTAGTTGGTTTCAAGGATATCTATTCAAAATTAGTAAATTTATTGATGCTGCATCCTCTTCTAGTAGTAAAACTGAACTAGATTTATTTACTGTACCTCCAGCACAGGTCAATATTGATAGAAGTTTTTGGTTGGAAATTCAGCTTCAAAATCCTTGTACTAATGAGGGACCATACAAATTTGTTATTCCACCTAATTCATATATGCTAGATTTATCAAAAATTTTTGTATATTTTACTATTCAAATTACGAAAGCTAATGGTGGTGCTTGCAGTTTAACATTGGATACCAGCACCAACCCCACCAGTAATGTTGTAGCACCAATTAATTTGATCAACAAAACATTTTTTAAACAAATCAAAATTTATTTAAATGGAAAATTAATATCTCACAGGTAAGTTTTATAATTAAATGTATGCTCACATGTTTTTTAAAATTTTAACATTGTAACATTTTAGCAGTGATAGATATGCTTACAGAGCTTATTTGGAAACGGAATTAAACTATAGTGGTGATGCTCAATCAACACACTACACAGCTGGTGGTTATACTTTTGAAAATGAAGATGTTTTTGATATAAAGAACAAAAAGGTGCTTTGGGAAGAGTGTGAATTTTTAAAAACAGTACTGTCATTGACTTAATGGCCCCCATACGTGCAGATCTATTTATGCAAGAAGGCTTTCTATTGAATCAATGTACCTTGAAAATTGATTCATACAGACATAGAGATGATTTTTATTTGCAGAAAATTATATCTACTGACAACGAAGCTTATAAGATCGAAGCTAAAAGCATGTCTTTATTTATTAAAAAAATGAAGTTGGCGATAATATTAATCTAGCAATTGAATCTATGTTACAAAGCACTGCTGCAAAATACCCTATTCGAGGCTGTCATGTTACAAGTCTATACATAACAGCTAGTTGTTGCTCAGCGCCTCCAAACTCGCTGTTCACAAGTCCCTTACCTCATCATCTCCTTGTAGTGCTTGTTGATGGTGCAGCTGCTAGGGGTGATTATTATCAAAGCCCCTTCAATTTCAAACAATTTGGGTTAAACAAAATTAAAATAACTAGCAGTACTACAACATTACATACTACTCCTTATATGTTAAATTTTAAAGAAAACAAATATTTGTGCACTTTTATACAATTATTTGAAGGTGTAGGGATAGGTACAGATAACAAGGGTAATAAAATTACTCAAAATTCTTATACATCACATAATGAACTTTTTGTTTTTGATTTGACTCCTTGTAGTATGGATGGTAATTTTTGGGAACTCTTACGTGAAGGAACCACCAGTTTACAAATGAATTTTGGCAGGGATATACCTGATGGAAGTATAGAAGCACTTATATATGCAGAATTTGACTCTCTCCCAATGATTGATAAAAATTGTGAAACTTTTATGGATTATAGTATTTAACTGAGCTATATATCTATATTATGTTCATTTTATTTTTTATAATAATAATAAAAAACATTTATAGTTTTGTTATTTATACTATCCTTCTCATTACCTATTATTATTTAGAACTAGTCTTTCAATCTATCTCTAATTATAGATGGTTTTCTTTCCTTCCTTTCTTTCTACAGTATTCTCAGTAATTATCTCATACCCTTTTTATCCTTTTTATCCTAAGACCTACAGAAAAACTCTATAAAAGACAACAAATCTCAGTATGAACAACACTCTACCTTTCATGCGATGATTTTTGCACCTGATCTCTACATCTCATTCACTCATTCATTCATGCACCTCTAATCATTTTACTATAATAACATGTTTTTCTCATACAGTAACCCTTTTCATTTTCTAACAGATGACACACTAGAACTCTAGAGTAACAATGACTAATATTAGTTGCAATAAAGAAAACTTTATTGTTTTTAATTTTATTTTATTTTTATAAAACATATTATACAACAGAAAAATATATATACAAATAATACCTGAAAATAAAAAACATTAAGTTTTTAAAAATTTTTGCAAAAATTTTTACTTACCTAAATTAATATATACAATTATACAATGACGACCACACGACTGTCGTCTCTATTCATAGCCACTAAAATTTTAAAACTTATTTTAATTAAAACAAAAATTTTTGTTCCAATATATACTCTATATATATACCATTTTTAGCTGTTTACTAGTAGGTACAAAGTCTATTATTATTAACATTCTTTTTTCATTTCTTGGTTTTTCTTACTATTTATTTTCCTCACATTGTCAAATCTATATTTATACAGATAAACTATTCTTTTTTATCTTCATAACCTTTCTTAATGTATAAGAATTTCATAAAATGCTTGAAACCTTCTAGAATATTCTAGAAAACATGATTCAATGATTTACCTACATACATACATACATACATACATACATACATACATACATACATACATACATACATACATACATACATACATACATACATACATACATACATACATACATACATACATGCATACATACATACATACATACATACATACATACATACATACATACATACATACATACATACATACATACATACATACATACATACATACATACATACATACATACATACATACATACATACATACATACATACATACATACATACATACATACATACATACATACATACATACATACATACATACATACATACATACATACATACATACATACATACATACATACATACATACATACATACATACATACATACATACATACATACATACATACATACATACATACATACATACATACATACATACATACCTACATACATACATACAATGCAAAATTTATTATACAGTAATTAACACCTGTTCTTTGTTACGTTTTAGGAAAGTTAACTATCTCTTTGTTATACCAATTATTCACCATGCAATTCTACTATTTCTTCTACTATACATTAACACCTGCCTTTTTGTAACTAGATAGTAAAAATCTGTACCATAGTTTGTTTTAGTACAATTTACTCTGTTCATGTCTTACCCCTAAATATTAAAGTAAAAAGTCATAACAATTTTTACTCTCATTAGCTATAACTCTATAGAACTAAACCATGTCTTTAAGTATTATAACATCAAAATTACTAGAAATGCACCAGCGCCGAAGCTACAAGGTGGTCAACGTATTTCTGATCGGTCCCTATCCATTGAACCTTCGCACCGGGGGAGGATGTTCCACAGGTGCAAGGCTAATTGCTCATCATCCAGCATGGGGTTTTCAAACATCTGGCATAGGCATTTCATGAAACCCAAAAAAGATTTTGTCCTATCTGGATACAACTCCCCGCACTGGCTTTTCCACCAACTTTTGAAATTGATCAATGCCCCCTCCCAAAATGTTGACGCCAGCGCGTCCATGTCAATCATAGCTAAAAATGATGTTAAATTAATAATAATAATAATATTTTTCAATGTTCAAATTATATCCTCATAAATTTGAATTTAAAATTTGTTCATAATATCAACCTAGGATATGCCTCGTAAGTGGCACTCAGAGCTCTGATGAATGCAATGAATATCATTTCCATTTCATTGTAGTCATCGTCATCGAAAAAGCGGTCGTCGAGCAAGAATTAAAAATGATTTTTCTTCTTCTATTTTTCCTATTTATATCTCTTTTTCCTCATTGAAGCTTTTCCAGTTTTTTCTGCCTTTTTGGTTGAATCTTTTCAGTTTTTCTTCCCCTTTTTCTTTGAAGCTTCTGGATTGTCCAGGAAACCTATCAAAAATAAGCACCACCTTAATTGTTTTGGTAAAGCACCTCTTGCTACCAGCTTTTTATGGAACCTTGGACCTTTTCTAGCATTTATAATTGATTTTATGATCTAAATGAGCTTCAGCGGTCTAACGTCTTTATGTTTATTTTGGAAAACAGCCAGTATACAAAATCAGACATTTACCTGTATAAATCAGTATGTATTATAAGGTGTATCAGTTTCTATACACATCCTATCTTGTGTGTATGTCTAGTATCATTTTTCATGAAAGATGTTTTTGGTCATTTTTTCATGACCTTATAAGTATGAAACTGTAGAAAAGATGTTTCATCACATATAGACTTTTAGAGGTTTTACTCATAGAATTGAGCATTACTGACATAAAAGACCATTCTGATTTGGATGATTGTTCAGAAATGCAGGGCTTCCGATTAGCTTTTCTGTATACCTGCAGATAGCCCACCTCTCATTTTGGAGCCTGGACTAAATACTTATTTGACAATAAAACAAAATTAATGCATTGATTTATAATTTTTTTCTTCGGCTATGTAAAGTTTTTTTTGAACTCTCCAAGATCTCCAAATTTTCCTACACCAGACTCCTTATGGTCATTTTCTCCATAAAAGACCTTTTTGGTCACTTTTCCACAGGCAAGCAACTTTATATACATGCATCCGTACGAATAATGTTTCATCACATTTAGACTTTTTTGAGATTTTACTTATAGAACAGACCATTACTAACAAATCTGACCAATCTGACAACTACTGACTGGAATGATCATTCAGGGATAGGACTTCTGACCATATTTACACCTGGTGGTGGCACCCTTTTGTCAAAGGGGGTCCAGGGGTGCAAGTTTTTGAAAGACTTCCTCTGCCCATGGTGGAAGTCGTTTTTTATACATGCTTTCTTTTTATTTTCTCCCCATTTTTTTTGTTCACTTCAATTTTCCTTTTTCCATTTTTTGTTCATCATCAATTTTCCTTTTCCACCTACAATAACACGACTATTACCCTAACTCCACTATTAGCATAATCCAAAAATTACCATAATTCTACTATTATGGTAACTCCAGAACCTGCATGCTTAAATATATGAACTATAAATCGACAAAAAAATCGACCATATATGCTCACCATATGACCCATAAATTGGCCAAAAATGACAAATTATAGGTTGTACACCAAAGATAGGGATATGCTTAACCATTTGACCTATACGGTCCAGCCTTACTACTTCTCTTTACTGGGCCTCAATCATGCATAAAAACCTTCATAGAAGCACAATGAAGTTTTAAATTTGGTTATCTTCACATCAAAAAAAACAATAAAAAACAATCTTAAAACTAAAAATTCTCACTTTCAGTAAAAGTGAAAGATGTGTAAACTGCATAGTAAAACACATTGTAAAAAGAACACAAAGTGACCATATCTTTTGAATTACTATGGTCAAGAACCCTGAGCCCAAGAATAGCAGAAAGACCTTTGTTTACACAAAGGACAATTTTTTGTGTAAAGTGACTGCATCCATTGAATTTCTGCAGTCCAAAACCGCTTCCACCAAATAATCTTGAAAATACACTTTTTTACAACCGGGATAAATTTTTTGTGTAAAGTGACGGCATCTATTGAATTCCCCATGGTCGAAAACCCCTTCTACCAAAAATCATAAAAATATGCTTGTTTACAGTGGTAATAATTTTTTGTATAAAGTGCCTGCATTCATTGGGTACCCCGTGATCAAACCCCTTCCACCAAAAAATCGGGAAAATGCACTTGTTTGCACCCAGGATACTTTTTTGTGTAAAGTTACCACATCTATGGAATTCCCCACAGTTGAAAACCCCTTCCACCAAAAAATAATGGAAACACGCTTGTTTACACCTGGAATAAATTTTTGTGTAAAGTGCCTGCATTCATTGGGTACCCCATGATCGAACCCCTTCTGGCAAAAAATCGCGAAAATGGGTTGTTTAGACCTAGGATAATTTTTTGTATAAAGTGAATGCATCTATTGAATTCCCCGCATGTTGTAGTGTGTTTCCACGGATTCGTGGAAGATTTTCAAAGTTTGTCGATTACTCGAAGATGCGTGCAAGTCCAAAGTGGAGTGAGCTACGGGGACCATCGAAGGGTGTCTTTTGTTATTGTGTGTTATATTTTTTCTACTAGTGTGTGTCCCCGTGTTTTTTCTCGTGTTATATTTTTTCTACTAGTGTGTGTCCCCGTGTTTTTTCTTGTGTTGTTCTTCCAGCACGCGGGACCCTTTCTATTTTCTCGCCCACCTATTGGTTTGTACGTAAGTGAATCGTTTTGTGTTAGATAAAGTACCAGGAGAAAACTCTCCTCTTTCAACATTATGCTTTAGGAAGTCAAATTAAGAAACTAAGGTTTCTTAATTTGGGGTATGTTTTGTGGGGTTTAAGTACTCTAATTAAGTAGTTAATTGGGTAAGTGTGGGTGCTGGAAACACCTGCATTAAGGAGGATCCCTGGACCCAACTCCTGCCTGCCTTTATCCAAAGCCCCGAGAATATTTTAAAATACAACATGCCGTGGAAAACCCCTGCCACCAAAAAATCACAAAAACACGCTTGCTCACAACCGGGATAATTTTTTTGTGCCAAGTGGCCGTATTCATTGAATACTCCACGGTCAAAAACATCTTCCACTAAAAATCACGGAAATATGCTTGTTTACACCCCAATTATTTTTTGTGTAAAGTGACTGCATCCATGGAATTCCCAATAGTCAAAAACCACTTCCCCAAAAAGATCACGGAAATAAATTGGTTTTACACGCAGGATATCCAGATAACACTACATCTGTTTCACAAAAAAATGTTTTTTTTGAACCCAAACGAAGAGGATTTTCTCGAACTCTGGTCACTCATATAATTTGACCAAATCAAGATTTTCGAAAAATAACAAAAACTTTTCGAGAAGACACTTGATAGATACACGGGTAAAAGTATCCAAGTACAGGGATGCATATCCATTGAGAAACCTGCTGCGACTGGGGGCCCTAAGAAAGGCCGTATTTTGCATGTTTTTGGCGTCCCACCGAGCACCATTTAGTTATAGACCCCTAATGCCACCCCGATGTTTCCCCTTATGGCGGATATTATGCAAAAAACCTCATGTCTCTATCTATAACCGTTTTTGCTCTAGAGGGGGTTAATCAGATTTTAGGGGGCCAAGTATATTACGTAGACGCCACCGCGTCACCAATGATGAAAACTGTATCATGACGCTACGCGAACGAGTCTGATTTTCTGACTAGGCAGGATTCTATAGTTCACTCGATAGTGGTGAACTTGCATAATGTGTCGCGAGGAGGATTTTGCAAGGTTCGGAGCCTTGCGGTATCCCTACACTACGTACCCCGAATGCTGTAACTCGGGCCCATTAGAGCATAAGAACGCGTTTCGTTCAATAAATTCTCGGAGAAACTAACGGCCAGAGAACTGTGTTGATAGGGCTCTCTCGAGGCAGTTGCTGATGCCAAAGCACTAGTGCAATGCAACTGATGAAACGACAAGATAAACACAATTTCGACGGAGATTTTATATAGGGCGGAACCGGAACCATGACGGATAGTCTGCCAAGTGGCAAAAACACGAGCCGCAAGAAACGCCTGGCGTCCACAAGAAAATGGCACAAAACAAATACTAGATGGAAGAAAGAAAAAACAATGATCAAACAGGCATAAATAAAATTATTCAAGCACGAATTTTTGGTATGAACATGAAGGAATGAGAAAAATTACACGAAAAAGGTGACTATAGTTTAACGTTAGCAAAAGTCCAGTAAAGGACTTTTGGACTATAGTCCGGGACTACGTAATGCCCCTTGAGACTACCAGACTATAGTCCCCTGAGGAAAAAGACTGCAGTCCGGACTATAGTCTTTTTGAAAAAAAACCTTTCTTTGTATTATATGTACAAAAGGACTACAGCCTGAAAAAAGACCAGGACTATAGTCCAAGTCCCGTAGTCCTTAGTCAGACTTTTTCCGACGCTACAACAGTTATCATAGGTGACGCGATATCGTCAACCTATAATATACTTGTATCCCATAATTCATGTCCCTCTCCTAGACCCAAAACGATAAGAGCTAGAACCTTGGGGTTTTTTCATAACTTCGGACATAGGATCAAACTATGGGGTGCCTGTTGTCATTTCGGCTCTATTTGCAAGTGGTGCTCGGTGGGGCCCCAAAACCATGCAAAAAACACTTTTTAAGGGCCCCAGTTTCACCATGCCCCACAATGGGTGTGCCATATCCAAGCTTCATACTTCGGCCTAAGCATCTTGGGGGTGCAATCCCAGATGGGTTCCTTTAATTTTTTGAAAATATGGACTCAATTCAATAATACGGTGCTCCAAAGTCTCAGGAACCTCGAAATTCGGCAATTTTGTTACACAATATTTATGGCTTCGAAAAAATAATTTTTTGCAGCATAATGCACTACGGTGCCATAATTTTTTGATGTTTCAATTGAACCAGTAGCTTTATTGGGATTTCGGGGTGTAAAGAGTTTTCGATCATGGAGAATTCAATCGATGCGGTCACTTTACACAAAAAATTATCCTGAGTGTATAAACTTATTACGGCAATTTTTTGGTGGAAGGGGTTTAAAAACGCGAAGAATTCAATAGATGTGGTGACTTTATACCATACATGCACATAGGGGGTAGGGGGTAAACCCACCTATCTGAAACCCTGGCCACCTCCTCTGGCCCCAAAAAATCATCAAACATCTCCTGAGCTTTTTCTGAGACCGCTTTTTTGATGATTTTTGTGCATATTTTGTATGAAAAACATGCTTGCAAAACTTGTTTGTTTGCTCGCCCACTCCCCACCCCCTCGATAAAAAGTCCGAGGAAACTCCCCCTGGGAAATTCTTGCCCTGCATGTCTGCTTTACACAAAAAATTATCCTGCATGTAAACAAAGATCTTTTTGGGGAAATTTTTTTTCGACCATTGGAAATTCAATGGATGCAGTCACTTTAAACAAAGATATTATACTGAGTGTAAACAAATGTACTTCTGCGATTTTTCGAGAACGGGGTTTTCAACCATGGGGAATTCAATAGGCGCAGTCACTTTACACAACAATTTAAACAGATTTTAGTAAGCAAGTTTGTTTCTGCGATCTTTTGGGTTTAGGGGATCCTGATCATGGGAAATTCAATGGATACGGTCACCTTACACTCTGTTTACAATGTGTTTAAAGTACTATGCAGTTTACACATCTTTTACATTTACCGAAAGTGAGAATTCACGGCTTTA
Organism: Romanomermis culicivorax; assembly: GCA_963922205.1. Taxonomy (NCBI): domain Eukaryota; kingdom Metazoa; phylum Nematoda; class Enoplea; order Mermithida; family Mermithidae; genus Romanomermis; species Romanomermis culicivorax. Next base: position 237,836 of record CAWUHX010000333.1, read on the forward strand.
AAATTGTTTTTTTATATTTTCTTTGATGTGAAGATGGCCAAATTAAGACACAATTTCTGTAATTAATCATACCTCAAAAAAACATATTTTGTACAGGTTTTTGCGCTGAACAACATGCCAATATTTGTTTGATCTAAAAATCAAAATTCGCATTGTAACATCAATCCAAAGGTTGAAATTTTTTCCAATTTTCGAAATTTTAGGTCACAATCATTCAAGGACTATAAGTAATAAGGTGAGCAATGTTGATCAATAAAACTTTGTCAGTATATGTAACAATAGATAGTGTATATGTATGACACATATAATTATATGCAGCATCAAAATTATGGTTTACACTACACTTTAAATTCCAATTTTCAGCCCTCTATGACTTGAATTCATACATTTTTGTATCCATAAAATCAAATAATGAATCTCATTGATCAAACTCCACTATTTTATGGCTGGACCCCTTGCCCACATACCCACTAAGTTTTATCAAAATTAAAAACCATTGACTGTGCTACAGTAAAACAAGTGGAAGCCATTTTTGAATCAAATTATAGAAGTTTTTGTTCAAAAATGCACTCATTCACACAAAATTGTAATTATCTAACTAAAACTTTTACCCTTTGTAGGCCACCTTCTTGACTATATACCCATAAGGTTGCATGGGTGGTACCCCTAAAAAACAAAACTGGTGGTAGCATAATAAAAGCTTCTGACAGTATATTGATGTCATCAAGTCGTAAACCACAAAAAATTCAGACAGATGCTGGGACTGAATTTGTGAATAAAGATTTTCAAGCTCATTTAAAAAAGCTGGAAATATGATTTTTCACAATGAAAAGTGCAACAAAACTTGTGTTGTAGGAAGGTTTAACAGAACCTTGAAGGATTTGGTGGAGGCTTACAACACGCCTGTACATAGGACTATAGGAATGGCGTCTAAAGGTATTCTATCAGTTTCATCAAATTTGGGTACAATATTTTTTATACGGCAGTCAAGATCAACATATTTCTTTTTCTGTAATTCCACATGACCCCCCAGTAATTGTTCAACCCATCATTTGAATACAGCCTCTTCAACCTGTAAAGCAGATATAAAATGCCAAATTGTTGGATGATCACAACAGACTGAAGAATGAAACCGCCAATGCCAAGCTTCGACAGCATTGTTTGATCGAGACAAATCATTTATCACTCGATTATAATTGTTCCAAAACGCCAGAGGGAACAGGCCCTCACGAACTCTGTTCCTACAAATGTGACTAATATAATTATCTTCAAAACAATCAATTAGTGGGTGACAATCATCTGGTAAATGGTGGACCGAGTCGTCAAAAGTGGTGTGTACTTGTTTGACAGGGATAAATGATAAAGCTGGAATCATCCTGATGCAGATGGAAAATTCTGCATCATTTGCATAATGTTCCTGAAAGATATGCTCTTGCACACAATGATAAATATTTTGACACATATGGAATAAACAGCCATGAATTACCACATTAGGGAAAATTGCCTGAAAAGCATTTATTGAAGCTAACTCAAAGGCACAAAGAATGGCTGTTGGGTTTAAATCAGGCTTCAAATCAACTAAAACTTGAAGAAACCTCACATAAGTTTGGTTTCGCTTATTGGGCATAAGACTGTATACAAGAGGAATAGATTGTCCATTGACATATGCATGAATAGTATAGAGCTGGTAGAAAAGTTTGGGGGACACTTTGAATGTCCCATCAGCATACCAGTTTGTAGAATTACGCAAAATTTGGAAATTGTTGGCTGTGGAAAACATTAAAATCCGATTTTATCCATGTCCATAGTGTACTGTAGACCATCATACTGTAGAAAGTTGTCACCCGATTTAGTTAGCTTATATTCTGGAGGAATTTCAAGTGATGCCAAATCCTGTGGCTGTGCTGGAAATTTTGAAGTTCGTTGCTGTTGAATCATTCTTTTTAATGAAGAAGTGGTTGGGAGGTATACTGCTGCCACTACTGTAATGCTTGTCGTCATATTATTTACAATTGTTTGGGTAGTTTCCTATATTAAAACTATCCAAAAATTGGTTTTTTGACGTTTTTTAGAATTTTTGATAGGTATAGCTGAAAAATGGCTGAATGAGTGAAAGCATAGAGAGACTATTCCTCTACCCCATACATACCTGAGTATCAGTAGCCTGTTTTCTGGCAATTTCCACAGCTTTCTAAATGTGAAGGCAAGTTGCATCTGGGGCGTGCGTATGAGTGTGCTCTGACTGTGTGGTGACATGGCCTCCAGCTTGGCAATCAATTGACAAAATAAAGCAGGCCTTGCAAAATTGTCCTTTCTCGCATTGCCAGTATACCACAGTATCGTGATTTTATCGTGAGCATAACCAGTATCATGAGCATAAGCATTGTAGAGTAGCTTTTGTTTGCCCTCTCTCGCTAATTGTAAATTCAGCCATTTCACAGTGGCACGAAAATATTCAACTATGAATTCCAGGGTCTGTACATATATATATATATACTGATATGTGTTATTTGTTGCCATATGTGTTCTTTGTTTCCTTGTATACTTTTGTCACCCATTTTTGTCACCTTCTGTTTCTATTGGACCTACTATTTTTCTGTCCACCTGCTACTGTTTTCTGTCCACCTGCATGCTGCTGTTTTTTTATTATTTTCGCCCAATTGTTGTATTCACCTAATTCTCATAGTCACCCAATTGTCTTTCACCCAATTGTTGCATTCATCCAATTGTTGCATTCACCCAATTGTTGTTCACCCAACTGTCGTTCACCCAATGGTCTTTCAACCAATTGTCAGGATCCTCTACAGGAATGGTGTTATAGAACTGTTCTGTGTCTAAAAATAATCAAAATGTTGTACTAAAAAGGGCAATCCAGTTACCTCCAAATAAATCTGTTATCCTTAACTTTAAACAGTACACATTAGCAAGGTCAAAGGTCATTTTGAAAATAGGTATACCCCGAACTAGAGCGAAGAGATATTTACTGTACACAAATGTAAAGCTGGACATCCACCCATCAACTTTTTGAAGGATATGTTGCAGGCTTATCAATAAACCATTTTTAATAAATACACTCATATATGGTGATCATTTTATCATTAATCAGCTATGCAATATCAAAAAAGTAAAAAGGAGTTGTGGGGCTTATCAGATATCTTTTGTTTTAAATGTTGTTCTACATAACATTACCTAGCAATACAGTGAGTAATCCTGGCAATAAAGCCAGTAACTTTAGCATATGATTGCCATATAGGCTAATGCTCCAGGAGGTTTGGGATTGTGGATTGTGCGAAATAATTTACCCACATACTTTGGAAAATATTTCAAATGATGACCAACAAATCATTATTCAACATGCCTCATCTAAGAAACTGCACACAGTTTGTGTTCCAACCTCGTATTATTTCTCAGTGAAAGAACTAACTGACACCACAACATGGTCCATCAAAAACGCATTAACTGCTGATGATGAGGCTGACATCGCCAAGGGTGTAGAGTTCTCTTACAGTAACTACAATAGAAAAGCTAGTATCAAAATAAATAATATAATAGAAAAGCTAGTATCAAAATAAATAATGAAATTATTGAAAGTGTACTATTATCATCATGTTTACAACATATTTTTCGACTTGCTGAACCAAAAATTTCAAGTTCAACATGGTCGAAATATCCTTTTGACGGGAGATGAGGGTTTGAGATAGTGGGTGATGTTCATGCACCTAAGAATTGTGAGCATAGAAAATAGAGGTGTTTCCCCCATACAGCGAAACCCAAAACAGCAAAACTCAAAATAGTGAGATTCAAAACAGCTTTTCTCAAAACAGTGATTCTCAAAAGAGATAATTTCAATGTAGCGAATAGTAAAAAGCTCACACACATCATGTTTATAATAAATATACAAATTAGGTATATTAAAATCGTTTTTCCTAGTTGAGATAGTCTATTTGCATTTGGCCATCTATAAGTTCCACATGCTTTGGTGCGGCAGTTGCCGTAGGTATGCACGAATGGACCATTCAAAAATCACAAAAAAATATTTGTCAGAGAAACATTTTTGTGAGACGTCTGGAACAAACAAAAACAAGAAATTATCAAAAAGATTTCCGATTAAAGTTGTGTTGAATGGAGCTTAATTGCAAAAAAAAATTAAATTAATGAAATAAATAAAACAAAATGAAATGAAACACGCAAGTAAGGTGAAATGAATAGAATAATCAAGGAGTAAAGGCAGAACAAAAAACAAATAATAAAGAGATGAAAAGTAAAATAATGTAATGAAAGGTAGGTGAAAATTAGACAAAAATACACAATCTGAAAAAAATAAACACAAAGAACAAAAAGTGGCTCAAAATAAGAATATAAAAAGACGTAAGTCAATAAAGGAAAAAAAGAAACAGAAAACATGCATGTAGATATGTTAATAATAAACAAACCAGAATAAAAAGCTGTAATATAATGAAAACACATGCTATAAAGCCACAATGTCAGAAATCTGCCGATTGATGCCAAAATGTTTGACAACCAGCATCCACCAGATCGAAATGGGGGAAAAATAGGCCATGCACCAAACCCTCTACCTCGCCCAACCACCATTCTGAAGATAACTTTTTTGAAAATTGGCTATTTTGAGAATTTGTTCTGAGACTTCGCTTTTTGAGAATTGCTGTTTTGAGGCATCGCTGTTTTGAGAATCGCTGTATTGAGTCTCGCTATTTTGAGTTTCACTGTTGTGTGTTTCGCTGAATAGGGGTGAAACCGAAAACAGATATGGATAAATTGTCAACAAAATATATAATTCCCCTAACTATGTGCCCATATTGGTCAAAAACTTTTCAGAAATTGAAATATTTTTTTAAACCAGGTGCAAATAAATGTGTCAACTTTGTAACAGCAAAAGTAATGGTCAAGTTACATTTTCGAAAAAGTAATCAATTATTTCATTTCTAAATGACATAAGCATGTAAAAGGGTATAAATAGGAAGAACCAATAACATTGGGTCATTTTAAATTTTAATTATGCGGCTGTACACCATCATGCCCCCTATAATTTAAAGAAAAATTTTTGAAAAAATTAAAAAAAATGCAGGTATATCATCATGGAATTGGGTGCAAACTGGATTTGATCAAATTCAACAGTGAGCTTACAGACTGTGTATACAATCCCCCAAAATTCTTAGCTTTGATTTTAAAGGAGACAACCCCCAAGGCGACGTTATTGATTTTTCAGAATAGTAGAGTTGTCTGTGTCGCAATCAACAAAGCTGCAGATGCGGCCTGCATCTTGAATAACTCAGTGGAGAGGCTACAATGTAAAGGATATACCTGCAAACTGAGTAATTTTAAAATTGCAAATTTTGTGGGTTACTATGCGAACGGATTCAAAATCTGTCTGGAAGAATTGCGCAAAGTCTACCCCAGAATAATTCGTACCTGAATTATTCCCCAGCCTAACTTTCAGAATGAATGACCCCAAAATGACTGTTGTAACATTTCATTCAGGTAAACTTGTTTTCACTAGATGTAAGTGTAAAAACGATTTGTTAATTAGCTTTCCTTGTACTATGAGAATTATCTGTAAATATCGCACGTAATAATAAAGAGTGATGATGTCATTTGGCCAAGGAGAGGCCGAAAAATGCAATGTTTTGTGTGGGGAAACAGACCCGTGGACCCTCTATACTACTTTCTCGTTTCAACACCCTTTGATTAGCCGGCTAGGGTAGCAGGCTAAGTTTTTGGTCCAAATGTCGATAAATTTAGACCGACTTTCAGACTTCAGACTTTCCATGAATACCGTTTTTTCCCGACTTTGGTCTATAGACCACTCTATTGACATTAGCCTTTTTATGAATATGGCCCCTAGTGCACAGGCGCCATAATGAATAACGATGGAATACGGATTACTTCACGCTTTCACATAGATTAAGATGAAATCGTGTTTCACAGTTTTTGAAAGTGAGATTTGTCCATCAATTATTTGAGATCGATCATACACTAATCATTTAATTACATTATTGTGATAAAAATTATATATTATGGTTGAAAACTACGCGTGATTTTTCCTCACCAAATGCCGCATGCAGCGCAAAAACACACATCAAAAACTGATAGTTATGTGGTTTCAAACTTTTACATTAACCTTATGAAAAACTTGACATTTTTTCGTTCAAAAATTGGCATTTTTATCAAAAAATTGACATTTTGCAGTATTTTTCCCGACGAAAAGTATGAGGGTCCGTATGAGTATCGGCCGACCATAGGATTGGCAAATCCTGTGGGGGATCACCCAATTTCTAGCCATATGACCGACGACTCTCAAAAGTAAACCCAATTTTAAGGTACGTTATATTATATCGGAAGTACAGTAAGTGTAGAGCAAAAAACGAAGTAGTCGGAAAGCTGAGACACATTATAATGCTTCAAGATTATTCGAAAATGATCGAAGAACTGAAACGCTTTTCTAAGAACATTGTCTAGTACAAAAAATTTCATGATTACATCATGCTAATTGATTTTTCTCAACCACCTGTGCAGAGTGCATGATGACCTGCTTGTTGAGGATAATGCATGCGACATTTGGTAAGATGGTAGGAAAATAATCGCGCGTAGCTTTCAATGATGAGAGAATGTTAATTTTTGTCAAAATAATGCAAATAAATCATTTTTGTAGCATCGACCTCAAATAAATGATTGATTAACCTCACTTTCAAAAAACTGCGGAACGCGGTTTCATATTGATATTATGTGAAAGCATAAAGCATCCGTACCCAATTGTTATTCTATATGGCGCTTGTGCACTACAGGGCGCTTGTGCAGTACATGGCGTTTGTGCTCTACCTGGTGCAGTACATGGCGCTTGTGAAACCGACCCTACTTTGTCCACCACCACCACAGATCATGCACATGTAACACTAGTTCTCTCATAGACGAACATGTATCAGGAGTTCCTCATCTTCCACGTAGGTTTGCGATGAGTTTCGGCAACTCATGGTCTGTTTTTGTAGAATGCTTGCAAATTGAAAACTGACAAAAATAAGTACCGCCATCAAAGTCGTTTATACAGAGCCTGTATTTAAGGGTTTTTTACTCAGACAATGATTACGGGTAGTTGAATAGGATCACATATTTCCGGTCTTACACAACATACGGTTTAGCACAAAATAATGAAAGCATGAAATAGTACTTGCTTTCCACCCTTAATATTTGCATCCATTTCGAAAGACAGACTGTATGATGTATAGTCAAGTTTTTCAATCACACGCATTATGTCAATATTGAAAGCTTTTTCATGTCTGACGAACTCAAAAAAATTCACCGGAGTTTTTTGTTTGTACAAGCCTCTTTGTACCTGAAGATCGGCCAAAAACTCTTTGTACGAAGAAAATTTTTTTTGTACACAAAAAAACTCACTATCCTTCGTGTATTTCCGCACAAACCTTCTTCCTGATAGCACTCGAGTTCATGTCCTTCATAATTATTTTAGAAATTAAGCAAATATACATACACTCATAAATTTGAAAAACTTCAAGTTAAACCTGAATTTTCTGAAAAGTACTTCGATGATGCTTCCGAATCCAAAATCGGCTTCATGTTTGAAATTATAGTTTCAAAAAGTTAGAAAAATAGATTTCGAACTTCTGAAATGCACCAAAATTTTTCTTTCCCATACAGGACCGCCAACATTTTTTTCCCTTTTCTGGAAATTTTTTTTTCGAAAGCATGATTTGTGGAAAAATAGTGGTTAGACCATTGCAAAGAATTACAAGATAAAATCCGGCGCATAGCGCCAGAAAATTTTTCTGTGTTTTCGGATACAGAGCCTGGAGAAGCGTTTTCTGGTCGGATAATGTCGATAAAATTTATCTGTACGTTGTACAAAGATTATCAAAAAAATCTTTGTACGGAGCCAAAAATATTTGTCTCGTACAAAAAAAAAACTGACTGGGGGTCAGCCAGAATTCTGTCTGTATTCAAAAGGTAATAAATAACCCGGGGTCAAAACCTCCAACCCCCAAAAGAGTATGAATTAGAAGACATATTCTATAACACTATACATTTTATTGCTACGAATACGCCAACAAATTTTTACATCCCATCATAGCGATAACGCGGGCTGGACCGCCGGAACCGCCTTTATTTTTGACGGGCAAAGCAATAACAGTTGCCCCTGTAGGAGGCAGTCTATCTAAATTGGCCAAATTTTCAACACCGGATATTTCGTGACCATTTAGTGTCTACAAAAGGAAAACTCTTCAACGAATTTGCTGTCTTATTTAGTCTACTTCCCTTAAAATGCTTGTAAATAATAAAAATGGAAATCAAGTTCTGTTTCGTATTTTTACAATTTTTTGCTAAACCATATTTTACAAAGGGCCGAAATGTTGTGAATGTATATTAACCTTGAACAATTTTTCGAGAAAAATTTTATAGTTAATGTATTGTGTAAACGATTTTGACGACTGCTAATTCTTTTCACTTTTTGATTTACAAACATTTTATAAAAACAGGATAGGTATAGTCATGAGTTCTGACTCTGTGAATGATGAAGTCCCTTGACTGACCATAGTCCAGCGAAGGAGTGTCCAAGCCAAACATTTTCATTTTGTTTTGCGCGATGAGCCACTCAGCTGCTTCTAATGCTAAACCTAAAACATAACAGATTTATTGATAAAACATTATTACAATCCAGATGAGTGCGCTGACACCCTGACACTTCTTACAGGAAAAAAAGATGTGAATTGAAATCAATGCAATGAGAGTTAGTGTCATGCAATAATAAGTTTTCACTTTCAAACAGAATGAGAAAATAATGCAACAGAAATTACTTCATGATTTCACCATTACAAGCATTTTAAAAAACTCTGAATTTTTAACAAAATGTTGAAGAATAGATGCTTTTTTGCAAAGAGACCATGGATAAGAAGCCCGTAGAGAATCAAATTTTTAGATATCCTGATTTCGTTCGAGTCATCAAGAATCTGCAGTGCTATACCTATAGTCTATTCATTTTCAAATGAGGAAAGCCAAACAATTTATAAAAATCGGTGAGCGGACATTTAACCATCATCGTAGGCCGAATTTTTTTCTCAATTTATTCGAAACTGATTTTTTTTAAGTTTAATGAGCTTGTAGCATAGATGCACATAAAAGTTTATAGTGCGCGGTAAAACCTCCTATATGGTGTCCCGAACAGCCCTACCTGAACTTTTAAAAATGAAAAAGGTGATCATTTATCTTGGAACTGGCAAAAAATTGCCAAGAAATCAGATTTTTTTCGAAATTGGGATTTTTGAAGAAGATTTCTTCCCTTCTAGTCCATCTCATACTGGAATTTTAGCCATGCACCTCGAGTTTTTAGGCATAACTTTTTTTGAGAAATATTTTCGAAATTTACCAATTTATACTGTGAATAAACGCCTGAAAAATATGACATAGAAAAAATAAGTGATTTCATATGTCAAGAGACCTTGATCATTCTGTGAGCATGATAAAACTTGATGTCTCTTTTGACGAATTTATTTTAAAAGTTCTAAATGAAATTTGTTGTAAGTAGTAAGGCCGGACCGTATAGGTTGTACGCTTAAGGATACCCTATCTTTTGTGTACGACCTATAATTTGTCATTTTTGGCCGATTTATAGGTCGTACAGTAAACATATACGATTGTCTTTTGTCGAATTTACAGGTCGTACAGTAAACATATACGGTCAATTTCTTCGTCCATTTATAGGTCATGCAGTAAACATATACGGTTGATTTATAGGTCGTACGGTTAAGAATGCATGTTCTTGAGTTACTGTAATAGTAGATTTATGGTAATTTTTCGATTATGGTAATAGTTGGATTAGGGTAATAGGTGTGTTACTGTGGGTGGAAAAGGAAAATCAATGATGAATGCAAAAAGGAAAACTAAAATGAACAAAAAATGGAAAAGAAATAAAAAGAGATCATGTGTAAAAACGGCTTCCCCTCTGGGAAGAGGAAGCCCTCAAAAATTTGCACCCCAGACCCCCTTTGTCAAAAGGGTGCCACCTGCAGGTGTAAATATATTTCGGAGGTCCCATTTTCTGAACGATCGTTCAAGTCAACAAATGTCAGAACGGTCAATCTGGTCAGTAATCGTCTGTTTACTGAGTAAATTCTCGATAGAGTCAATACGCGATGAAACATTATCCTTACGGGTGCATGCGTATAAAGTTTGATGTTCTGCCAAAAATGACCAAGAAGGTCTTTTATAAAAATGACCAGAGCGAGCTGGCCATAAAAAGCATGTAGACAAATAAGGTCTTTCATAAAAAATGACCAGAACGAGCAGATCGTAAAAAGCGTGTAGAAAATTTGGAGAGTTGACGTACGGTAAAGGATACAGATTCGGGAATTATTGTAATAGTAGAATTACGGTAAATTTTTCTATTATGGTAATAGAGGAATTAGGGTAATAGATGTGTTACTGTAGATGAAAAAGGAAAAAATGAAATGAGCAAAATATGAAAAGAAAGAAAAAACCGATCATGTGTAAAAATGGCTTCTCCCGTGGGCAGAAGAAGCCTTTCAAAAATTTGCGCCCCTGGACCCCCTTTGACAAAAGGGTGCCACCTGCAGGCCTAAATATGCTCGGAGGCCCCATTCCTGAACGATCGTTCAAGTCAATCTCAAACGGTCAAATTGGTCAGTAATGGTCTGTTTAATGAGAAAAATCTAGGGAAAGTCAATACGCGATGAAACATTATCCTTACGGGTGCATACGTATAAATTTTGATTGACTGCCAAAATTGACCAAGAAGGTCTTTTATAAAAATGACCAGAGCGAGCTGGCCATAAAAAGCATGTAAAAAAGAAAAAATCTTTACGGATCAAAAAGAAAAATTTTTAATTCAATGCAACATTCTACTTTATTGTAAAAATCATTTAGTCCAACCATAAGGAAATGTACAAAAATTACGTTTCAAAATACGTTTACTATATACTATACGAAATTTTTTCAAAGTTTTATGAGTAACAACTTTACGATCTTGCTGACGCTCTATACGGAGACTATGTACATCTACTTCTTCTTTTCCATTGTTTTTTACAAAAGCAAAAACCATTCGATGAAGCGAATAAAAATTAACTTTTTTCATAGTATCTGATGACAAAGTGATACCGCGGACTTTGATTACGTGACGGTATTGGTCTGTAGAAGGACTGTACAACCTGTAGGCGTAATTTTTAGGACCTCCACTAACAAATTGGGTAATGTAAGATCCAGAACCATATTCACGTAACTCGTCAGTCATTTCACCAAGACACCAACCAGTGGGTACCTGATATTGTTGCTTGTCAACTGTTGACAGGTAAATAATACTATCCATGTCAAAATACAATACTCGACTTTTTAATCGCTCAATGTAAGAATATAACTTTAGTCGAGCCTGAGCCGTTGTATAAGCTACAATAACAGCATTAGTATTTCCCATTACTTCCGCAAAATCATCATGTTGACAATATGTTGTTGACACCAATTGTTCATTGATTAGTCTAACATTCTTAATAATGTTGGCTACATTCATCACAAGTTCAAAATATTCTTTGGGTGCATTGTGGATAACAGTCTTATCCATATTGTTACGTTGACCAAACTAAAAAACATAAAAATAATTAAATGAAATACAAAAAACTATGCAAAGTTACTTTTCCCCAGAAAGAATTTAGCATTAATTTCGCCAAAGCCCTCTTTCCAGGATTTTTTAAAATTTTTGAAGAATCCAATGAAATATTCTCACGATTGTAGACCTCCATTTCATATTCACGTTTTTGCTCATCTGTCTGAGCTTTAGCAGGATAGCCTTCACTCTCCTATAAAAATTACAATCAAATTCTGTCACATTTACATAATATAAAATTTACTAGTTTCATTTTCATAAAGGTATTGAAGTATTGAGTAAATAAACCACCAGTGGGGTTTTTGTTTGGATGATATTGCTCAATATTATCATAATGCCAAACCTCAAAAATCTTGAGGATCTGAAACAAAAATAATATACATAGAAAAAGAACCATTACCGTAACAATATACCTTATATCCCTTCTCTAAGGCTTTATATAATTCTATCGTAACCCATGTACAGTCTAATGCTCTCTCTTGGTCGTTATGCACACATGTGGTCTTTTGTGAATCATGCGTGCAAGTTTTGCATAAAGGAAACAATAATTTACCACCACGTCGATACGGTAAAACAGGATGTAAGAGTTTAGGAAGTGGTAAAATGGTACACTTGATTAGCCCCTCATAAGGCTGTGATGTTGAACTGACCTCTTCAAAATCTTCAGTAAAGATTTTTGGATGACCTGTAGGGTATTTCCCATATTTGTTGACAAATGGGTATAAACTGCATACATCTACATAATTGATCTTTTCTGCAGGTGTACCATCTTCATTGTACTTAATTTTATGATACAGTTTTACAGCATTAGTGCGACCACCAAAGAAAGCTAAAACAAGAAAACTTTTGACAAAATAAAAAAGAACAATTCAAGATTTTACCTTCTCGCGGATTTATAGGTTCCGGTATTTTGACTGTATCAAAAAATGTTTTCATTTGGGGATCTGAGTGAAGTTGTTGTAAAAGCTCGCACTCCCACATTTCGACTATGCTATAACTGAGTGATTGAAGTTCCATAACCCGGTTAAAAGTGCGTTCATATGCATCGACTGCTTTTGTATTATTATCGGCTGTTAATTGATATCTATTTTTCATACATTTAGGGCAACCATGCCAATAACAACCGTGAAATTCATAAATTGTGGTGTCTTAATGAGCAAACATATAGATATTAAAATTTCAAAAATTTGAACAAAATTACCTGATAAACCATCAACTCTGTATCTTCCAATTTGAACTTCACCACCATTAAGTTTATGTCGAATATACAGTTTTTCATTTTTATGGGCTAACCACTTCAACCATTTTAAGGCTATAACAGATTGTCTTTCTTCTTTATCATAACCTTTGTAAGGTATTACACCAATAGTATCTGGCTTCAAAAATAAACGTTGGAAAACTAAGTTGCAAGCACTAGCAATGGTTATTGAATTTTCAAAAGGATCGACATTTGTTTCTTCCATAAAAATATCGCGAAATTTCATACAACATTGTCGTAAAACTTGCACATCGCTACGACAGTAGTCAAGTAACTCATTATCAAAATTAAATTGACAACCCTAAACAATGATGCATTTAAATGCAAAACTTTATACTTTTGCAAACTTACTGCTTCAAGCTTTCCATTATACCACTCCAGAAATGTGGCATGAGCCTCAGGTTTCATAGCATTGTAACCATACATGATGGGTGATGGATATGAGCCAATATATCCGTAATTTTCTTTTCTATTAAAGAAATGAGGGAAATATCCTTTACATATTTTACTTATTCCAAATGTTTTCGGTAAAGCCGCCAAAGGCATCGGAAGAAAGTTCAGAGAATCAATAATTTTTATCGACCCTACTTTGATACACATCAACTCTAAACCTAAAATAAATAAATAGATGAAAATGAAAATGAAAAACTATAAACAATTTACTAAGTCACCCTTATTAATGATATGTAGTTTATGATGTCCATTACGATACAAAAACTGCATTATAAATTGTCCATCGAATCCTCGAGAATTATGCGCTATTGCTATAATGTTTTTCATACCTTTTGCAAAAAGGTATTCACAGAAATCATTTAGACATGTAGATCCTTTGAAAATACGCTCGCGTTGACCGCATGTATTGCAGCAAAAATTTCCCTCGTTTTGACGACACTGATCGCATACAGTATGGACAACACATAAATTTGGTTCATGTTCGAACACATCCCCTAATTCGGATTGTCATAAAATTTTTTCCTTTGTAGTCTCAAAATCATAAAAAACAAATTTTTGATTAACAGGGCACTTATCAGTAATTCCTGTTTCATTATCATCTAGACACTCATCCTCATCAACATTTGTTTCAAATATATCTTCTTCCTCTTCAATTTGCTCGCTACCAACAGGTTGCATAAAACATAAATGTTCTAAAATTAAAAATTTTCATATAAAATAAAATAAAATAAAATAATTACACCATATCTAATACCTTTTTTAGGTACGCTTTTATTGCATGTTTTGCATTCAAAATAACCGCAATTATGAGGTTTAGAATGTGCTCATCGAACCAGTGTATCACATTGTTCGCACACTTTGAAACGATCGCAAATAGATACCCCTGTTTTTTGACGTTTCGATTGACCTCTTTGAGTAAAAACAAGCTTGTGTCGAGCAAAACACTTATCTTTTTAAAATATTGCAGACAATCTTTGCATTTTCGAGCATTAAATTGATTACATGGGGGTGTATTGTAACACAGAGGACAAACGTTTCTGCATCTGTGCTCCATTTTGTTGTTGTAGGCCAGATCGCAATGAGGACAAAAGTAGCCGCGGTCAAAAAATCCAGGCATCTTTGTAATGACGGAGTAATGGTTATCATGGTGGTAAATATTCAAAACATGCGTTGCTTCAGGTCCTTAAAACTCTAAATACGTACACAATAAGAGAAAAATAAAAAAACTCTAACCTCTAAATATTAAATCTTTAAAGCGTTCTCTGCTAAAAACTTTGATTTGATAATTGGGTAATAAAACAGCTTGCAGTTGTTCCCACTGGTGAAAACCGCAAGCTCCTTGATGGTTAGCTAATCCAGCCAAGGTCATCAGTTCTTTAGCAACCTTTGTTTGCAGCAGATGTGACTTGTCAGACTTTCGAATACTTTCCCATTTGTGTTCAGCATTCCTATCTTTTTTATGAATGTAAGCTCTAGCAACAACTAGAGCTCTAGCAAAACATAAATCATCCGTGTTGTTGATTTGAATAATACAGCATTTATCTTTTAGAAAATCATTATGTTTTAAATATTGATGAGCATTGTGAATACCTTAAATTAAAATAAATAAATAAATAAATAAAAATAAAATCTTACATAAGTAATTTTAATCAGCTTACCGCTACCCGCAGGTGGTGTTACAAGAATCGTACGAATTGCAGACTGATGACTATCAATTTGTATTTGCTCATTTGATTGAAGAACAGCATTAAGAGTGTTTACTATCAAATCTCCAGTTAAAGCATGTTTTGGTCTAAAAGGTATCAAAACACGACCTTTTGTCAAATCTGGATGGTCAAAGGAAAACCCTATAAATGCATTATCAGCGACATTCTCAGAAATTCGCTCTACTATACGTTGAAACGTTGGCACTATTTGAGCATTTAAATCATCCATATGTACGGTATTACGAAAGTTCACAGAGTACTTGCGACCTTCGGTATTAAAACGCCTAATATTTACGGTACTGGGTTGACCTAGTTCGAAAAAATCATCCGCAACAAAAGATGGATTCGTTACACCTCCACTAACCCCAACACCACCACCACTACCACCAATTTGAGCTGTTTCGTAAATTTCTTCCTCATCAGAACTGTAAGGCGTATAACTTTTGTATTGATTTCGTATAACTTTTGTATCATCATCATCATAATCTAAAACAGTTCCTTCTTCTTCTTCTTCTTCCAAAATATTATTATTATTATCAAGTGTTTCTTCTTTCTCAGAGGTAATATTCTCTAAAGACTCATTCACTATTGTTTCATTGTCTTCATCAGAAGTAATATCTTCTAAAATTTCCATAGGCATATCGTCTTCGTCCGAAGTAATATCCTCATAAATAGGTTTCATTATAAAAATTATCTAAACTAGAAAATATAAAAACTATAAACTAGAAAAATAGAAAACAACCTATTCATCAAAAACTTATACAGTAATAATAATAGAAAATTTTTATAAATTAGCAAAAACTATTAATTTTATGGTAGAGATTTAATTATTGTTTACAAGGTTATTGTAGTACTTTTCTTTCTTATGATGGGAAAGCTTTAAAGACCTCTATAACTCATGAACACGTGCCCATATCATTTCTTTAGCTTATTTTATTAGCATATAACCAGTTAAAACCAGTTGAAAACCTGTTTTACTGTACAACCCTAGTATTTTTGTTTTGATTCTTGAAGCTATAAAATAACTGTAATAGCTGCTTATAACCCTGTTGCACCATCTTTTCTTTTTATGTGAAAAAGCTTTAAAGACCCTTATAACTCATGCGCATGTGGCTATATTGCTTCTATAGCTTTGACCTTGATAATTACTATAACACATAAAACACATATATTTTTCTAGCTTTGATCTCAAAGGTTACCGTACCACATAAACACATTTTATTTTATTTTTGTAGAACATAGCTCCTCCTCTCATATACTCCTCAGAATAGTGGAATACTGTAGGATATATGTCTTGAATATTTATTATGCTTATAACTCCTCCTCTTACATCTATAAGCTATATATCCTGGTTATTTTATTATAGTTATAACCTCCTTTTACTCTAAAATTTTGAACACTTTATACATTTATCTGTTTTGTTGCTACAAAAACTACTCGCTTCTTCTCTCTCTCTCTCTTTAATATTCCTTAAAGAATTTTCAAAAATGGAACACCAGTTCATGTTAGACGAAAACATGGCATTATTTGTAGTGGTTGAAGGTAGATACGTGTCAATCTATTTTCGTAACATCGACCCTAAAACAAAAGAGGCGTACGGTCGCGGATTCAAGCTCATTTTACCACAATACGGTATACTAGGTCGCAATGTCAATATTATTGAAAAGACATTTTCACATGGAGGTCGATGCGGCATCAACCTTGGTTATAAAATGCTGGTCGAGAGCGACGGGGTTACAGTACGATTTAACAATTTGTTTAATGGAACGACATGGTGTTTATCTAAAGAAGTGAGTTGATATATGAATTCTTTCTTTCTTTCTTTTAAAATATATAATGTTTTATTCTTTAGCAATTTTGGCGCTGGACCAATATGATACATGAGATAGCGCCAGCTATTTCAAATTTGTACAACGCTTTAGCAGCAAATTTCCAGCTAGCAATAAAACGCAAAACAAACGAAAATGATGACGTAGCTGGAAAAGATGGTTCTACCCCGAAAATCATTAAAGAAGAAGAAGTCGGTGCAGATAAGAAAATTATTAAAGAAGAAAAAGGGATCCATGCTACAAAATTCGCCGGAGAACAAAGCAATGCTCGTGAAGATCAAAAGGAAGCTAGCGTTCAAACGTCGTTTATTAACGATCTCTTCATCAACTGTTTCAATGATACTGACTACGATTCAATGTCGGATACCAGTTCATTGGATGCCAAAACCAAGCCTATTTGTGAGTTACGTGTTCCGGGTTTAGATAATCCATGGTTTTTTGATGAGCAAGTAGTAAAAGGTGAAAAATTATTTATAATAATATGTGCTGAGCTAGTTATACAAGACATCTTTAATGGGTGTATTTTTGATTGTTATTGCGCGAAAGAGGTAGGAATTGTTGAGGATCATCAGTGTCCAGCTCGTAATTCCATATATAATATCCCAATTACACCAACAGTTAATCGTTTATATGAAAAGATGGGACTTATCATTGACTGTTTTGAATATGTTATAGGCGAAGTTCAAGGTTATTACTGTCTTCGCGCTTTTAAACAGATGATTGACATATTTAGATGTATACCACTTACAAGTACTGGTCGTAAAATTCTTAAGAATACTGTAGCTTGTTTTATTGATGAAGGTTATCATTATGATTTTGATGATGCTGTTGTTATCAAAACACTACGTGATTTTATTAACAGTAAATTGTGAAAGTTTTGCTCACATTCATTACAGTTTGTATGTTTTAATTAGCTATAGTTTGCTTGCTTGCTTATGTAATTGCTTACGTATTTGCTTGTTATATAATTTCATACATATATTGCCCGTATATTTTTTGCATACAGTAATGTTATTCTATTTTATATAATTATCTATCTCTATATTTTACATGTGGACTGTTTTATATTGTAATTTTTGATAATTATATATAACATTTTGTTTTAAAATAATAATAATCATTTTAAAAATTGTTCAAGTAAAAAGTGGTTGGTTTTTGTTGTTGTCAAAAAAGAGATGTCAAATGATGATGATGAAAAGTTTTATGTAGGGAAACATCCATTTAACTGTATAGTTTCTGCTCCAACAAAATCAGGAAAAACACAATCTGTTAAAAAACTTGTAATTTTTGCTAAAGAAATGCTTCACCCTGCTCCTGTGAAAATTTATTGGTGTTATTCGGAATGGCAAGAAGCTTACGATGAATTAGTTCAGAAATGTTCTTATATTGAATTTATTCAAGGTTCGCCTGATTTGAGTGAACTTCAGAAAAGTAAAGATACACCTAAATTATTAATTATGGATGATATGATGCAAGAGATGAAGAATGATCAAAGTTTAACTCAACTTTTTACTAAAGGATCACATCATTGGAATATATCAATTATACATATAGTTCAGAATGCCTTTTTTGATGGAATGCTTACGAGTAGGATAAACGCTCAATATTTAATTCTTTTAAAAAACCCAAGCGATAGATTACAAGTCTGCACACTGGCTCGACAGATTTTTCCAACTACTTCAAATTATTTCATAGAGGCTTATGAGGATGCTACTAGTAAACCATATGGTTATTTATTAATAGATCTTACACAGACATGTCCTGAAAAATATTGACTTAGATCTAATATATTTCCCAACAATGATCACATGATTTTGTATACACCTAAATGATTCATCATTTCTACAAAAAAACTTTATACAAGTTAGTCGGATCCTATTATTTTAGTGATATGATATACAGTAAATACATTTCTTTTAATACTCTCACTGTGATTCTTTTCATAGCTGTTTTTATTGTATGGGTACAATACCCTTTTCAATTTTATGAAAATGAAGAACCTGTAAATGTTACAGATTTTACGATACCAAACACAAAAAAGGTTACAGATCAGAAATTATTATTACGGGAAAATTATAAATTACATATAATACCCTTACTAAGTTATGTAGAAAAAATTTTACATTGTCCTCAGAATGACGGACAATTTATGCAATTATGAGTGTGTTTCAAAATATATATTTTCAACCCTGTCGTATTTTCTTGTTGTAGTCGAAGCAGTAAATTTCAAAACTTGTACATCAATGGAAGTAGATTACGATATATTGATACAATAGCTTTATTACATAATCACAAAAAAATATTATACCCTTCATCAGTCTAGTCGAGAATTTTGAAGAGGTTGGTCGTTTTTCTATAATTCGTTTGTTTTGTAACAATTACGATGTCAGCTGCATTTGAAGTTTTTGTCAGAATTATGCAAAATAAAGTAAAAGGTAAAAATTTTATATCTCTTCTTCTTTAACTATTTATTAAACTATAGTATTTTTATTTAAGGTAAAATACTAAACAACAAACAGAAATGTGAAATAGCTGATTTGTTTTGGACTCGTTTCTCACCCGAAGCCAAGATATTTTACAAAGACATAGCTAAGGCCTGCAACCATTTACAGCGTGAAGTTGGTTTACCCATCGGACGTAAAAAAGTTACACAATTTTGGTGTTTTGGTAGATTATTACTGACGGAGTTGGATATGATCAAAACTTGTGCTATTTTTGTAGAAGATCTTTTTTTAAAACTAGATACAGCTCATAAACTATTTTTTATGAATATGAATAACTTGTGTTCTTTTTCTAGACATGAAGAGTTGAATATCGTCATACAAAATGAAGCTTCATTACTATCTTAATGTAATAAAATAAATATTTCAATGTTTACTCATCATTTGGTCATTATTGTAAAATTTTTCTGTACTGTACGGTGTGTTTGGTATGGCTTCTAGATTAAAGAAATATATTCACGAGCTCAATGTGTTGAAAAATTCAAATCATGTTCAAAGATGTGCTTTTCTTCAACATTCTTCCCCCGATTTGATCTGTTGTATATGTGAAATTTGTTTGAACATTTTGAACGGTAATATTCCTATTAATTCAAACTTAAAAAAGAAATTGGCGAAACATAAATTATTGCTCAGAGGTTTAGCTACAAGACACGAAAAAAACAAGAGAAAAGATTTACATAATAAATGTGTAAGAATTGTTCAAAGTGGTGGAGCATTTTTACCTTTAGTACTATCCGTTTTATTATCTACATTAGCAAGTTTTGTTACAGAGAAACTATTATAGAATGAAATTTGCTAATAATTTTGCTCTTATACCTCAAGAGGTTCTGAATAAGTTGAATAACTCTCAGGCTTCTTCTTCGACGAGGAGTTCAAATGAAAAGACAGGTATAGCTAAGCAAGTTGACATGTATCGTAACGAGCTGGAGCGCGATTTTTAAGATAATTAGCGGTATTCCTAAACAGTTTAAATGCTCAGCATCCTTACTACTGGAACATGTGCGACGTAACCCTAGTATAAATGTTAATAAGCAAGGTGAAGTATTAATTGATGGAAAATTAATTGAAGGATCACATATTATTGATTTATTACATGATTTGTCTCGTAAACATTCAAAAATTACGCAAACGCTTGGAGTAGATGAGTTTGTTAATGCTTTGAAAAAATATAATGTACCATTAGAGGCTATAGGAAACCCATTACGTAAAATGTTATTCACTTTACCCCGGAAACTCTCCTACCATACACCTCCGGAAGAATCAGATGAACAGACAGTTAGTAGTGTCAAACCGTTGAATTAACCACTTGTGAAAGGTGTTGATTTATTTTCAAGTGGTGCCGAGGAAGATATCAAAGACGATTTATTCTTTAATAAAGGAAGCTGGACAGAAAAGAAGATACGACGCAAAGTTAGAGCACTTAGACGGTATACTCCTTTGTACTAGAGCGATGAATACCTTACTTTCCAAATTATACAAAAATTTATATGGAAATCCTGCAGCTTTTTCTAGTATTGAAAAATTATATGCTGAAGCTAGAAAACACCGTAAAAATATTACACGTAAAAATGTTAAAGATTGGCTTTCAAAACAAGATAGTTATACTTTACATAAACAAGTCAACAAAAAATTTTCACGTAATCGTATTTATGTTACAGCTATGAATCAGCAATGGGAAATTGATTTGGCAGATATGTCTTCTTTAGCAGATTTTAAGGATGGATACAAATTTATGCTTACATGTATAGATGTATTAAGTAAATACGCATGGGTTGAACCATTAAAATCAAAACATTCAAAGAATGTTTGTGATGCTTTTCAAAATATTTTAAAAAGAGGTCGAATCCCTTGGAGAGTGGGCAGCGATAAAGGAAAAGAATTTGTCAACAAAGATTTCCAAAAATTATTGAAAACTAATGATATACATTTTTTTACTTCTCAAAACGAAGACATTAAATTTCAATAGTAGAACGGTTTAATAGAACTTTAAAAACTAAATTATTTAAATATTTTACAGAGTTTACTACTTATAAATGGATTGATATTTTACCCTCAGTTGTTTCCAACTACAATCACTCTGTTTATAGAGGGATTAAGGAAAAACCTATTAATGTAGATTATTCTAACGAAAAAATTATATGGCAAAGACTCTACCCTGAAAGATTATACACTAGAAAGTCTAAGATTGATATAGGAGATTACGTGCGAATTAGTAAACATAGAGGTGTATTTGACAAAGGTTATTTACCTCAATGGAGTGAAGAAGTTTTCAAAGTAAAGCATATTGTGAAGACCGGAAATCATATACTTTATACAATTCAAGATCTGGAAGGTGAAGATATAAAAGGACGTTTTTATGAAAAAGAACTACAGAAAATTGATTTTAATCCTAATATAAAGAATACAAAATTGAAAAGGTTTTGAAAACTGAACGTTTACCAGATGGTTAGAATAGAGTACTTGTGAAGTGGTGGGGTTATCCTGAAAAATTCAACAGCTGGATTTTAGAAAAGGATATACAAAACGACGACGACGACGATTACGATGAAAACTTTGAATTGACATATTATGTTCAACAAGATGCGCTATTATCAGAAAATTTTTTAGGGGTTTTTGCTTGCGATACTCTGCCGAAGATAGTTAAAAGACCTGCCGCTTCAATTGCAAACACCGATACATCTTTTCAAAAAGGAAGTCATTGGATAGCTATGTATTTTGATAATGCTAACTCTGTATATTATTTTGATTCTTATGGTTTACCACCAGTTATTCCTGCTTTTATAAATTCTATTAACAAAAATGCTTTAATAATATATACAAATAAGAAACATTTACAAAATTTTAATAGTAGGGTTGGTGGTATATATACTTTATATTTTTTGTATTATAAAGTGTCACATGTTCCTATGTATAAAATGTTTAAGAGTTTCAGTAACACAAATTTTGTTTATAATGATAAATTGATTTGTAAGTTTTTTCATTGTAAATTTTCTGTAAAAGGTCACTTGCGAAATAAATTATGTACACATTTGTAAAAAGTTAACTCCTTCTTTATGTATTTATATATAAATTTTACTTCACTTTGATAGCTCCTCCTCCTTTATATTTTTGTATATTTTTATTGGTTACTTTGGTAGCTCCGCCTTCTTATAAATTTATAACTGAGTGTTTAGTTGTTGAATAAAAAAATTTTTATTTTGAAATGGATACTAGTAATAGTACGCATTCAGAAACGTCTCGCATTAGCGTTTGGGAGTTTTTTGGAAAATGTCTACCTCAAAACGAAGTGGTTTTCTTCAGTCAGGTCATACTAATATACATTGTAGTCATTACAGCTATAATAAGTTTATCTCTCTACAATAATAATACACAATTGTGGGTTGGTCTTTTGTGCGCTTGTATAGGATATTTATTACCTAGCCCCGTACCAACAGTATTACAGTCATCTAATTCATTGAAGACTGTACCTATAGCAACAGCAAACAACATTATAAATAATGACAACCTTTGAAGATCAATTTTATATCACATTACCTAGTAATAGCAAAAATGGAAACAAGCCCTCAGATTTTTCAGCCCATCTACCTTACCGTTTAAAACTAGATGGAAGCTGGGAGGTAGGGCTAAGTGAAATAATATACCCCTATAGTTGGGCTACATTTACCAATCATGGTGGAGATAATGTAATAACGTTAATTATGGACGGTGTTGGAAATAAGGTCAAAAAAATTAAAGTAATAGTTTTTGAAAAACATTACTTTACCATATCTGAATTAATTGAAGAGTTGAATGCAAAAGTTGGAGCAGCTATTGCCGGAACTAATATGGAAATCATGTTTTCATACAATGAACATAGTAGAGGATTAGTTAATTTGAAAATAACAAGTGGTACAATCTTACGTAAAATCGATATAAGCAAACGGTTAATGGAGCTTCTCGGATTTGCTCTACCAATACTGAGGCCTATGCAACTGCTGATGATTTTTTAAATAGAGCTGTGAATATCAACTTATATACTGTTGGAGAGAAACCTCCAAAAAATTCTAACACACATATTCCACCATCCAAAGCTGTTTTTCTTGCCGAGCCTGGAACTAATCATTTATACATGTTAGGCATTCAACCACCAAATTTGAATGATTTACAGAATTTTTATGTTTACTGTAATATTATTGAAAATCAGATTGTTGGAAATACTTTAGCACCGCTTTTACGTACAGTAAATGTTCAACGAAAATACAAACATAATGTGAGTCGATTATATGAAACACCTCACTATATACCCATTCAATTGAAAGAAATTACAGTACTCGAGATTAATATAAAAAGCAGTATGAATGAGCTTATACCCTTTCAGTTTGGGAATGTTATAGTTAAATTACATTTTCCGCGACGTACTCCTTTATTCCTATAATCATAGTATCAAATTTTTATTTACTCATTCATTCATTTGCATTTGGACACGTTGTCGTCAGGTTGAATTTTCCCAAATGCTCTTAATTAATTAATTAATTAATTTAGTTGTGCCTTTTGATTTTCAAAGCAAAATATGCATACCGTATTTATCCCTGAGACCGTTGATTACTGGATCAAAATTTATCAACATAGTATTCAAGATAATCAATTTCAATTAGGTGGTACCTTAGAAGGTTTCCGAGCAGCATACCCTTATTACTATAGACATCAAGGAGCTGGAGTTGGTAATTTTTTTAAGAGTTTGTGGCATTTAGCTATGCCTTTGTTAAAATCTTCAGGAAAGCATGCACTTGCTGCAGGTTCCAAAATTGCAGGCGATGTTGTAGAAAGTCGTTCTTTTAAAGAAAGTGTTGCTGAGCATGGACGAAACGCAGCTGGTAGTTTATTACACGAAACGGGCGAGCGCATTCATAAAGGAAAAGGTTTAGGGAAGCGTAAACATATAAATTCTATGATACATATAAAAAGCAATAAAAAGTTAAATGATGGTCAGCGTCAACAACATCAACATCAAAAACAACATAAACGTAAACACCTGAAAGGACGTTCCTCATTCTTAAAAAAGACTCTACATAGAGTAGTCATTTTCAAGGATATCTATTCAAAATGAGTAAATTTATTGATGCTGCGTCGTCTCCTAGTAGTAAAATGGAGTTAGATTTATTTACCGTACCTCCAGCACAAGTTGCTATTCGTAGAAGTTTTTGGTCTGAAATTCACTTACAAAATCCTTGTACTAATGAAGGACCTTACGAGTTTGTTATTTCACCTGATTCATATATGTTGGACTTATCAAAAAATTTTATATATTTTACTATTGGAATTACGAAAGCTAATGGCGCTGCTTGCACTTTAACAGCAGACGCCAACAACAATATCAGTGGTAACGTTGGGGCGCCAATTAATTTGATCGGCAAAACATTTTTTAGACAGATCAAGATGTACTTAAATGGAAAATTAATATCTGACAGGTAAGTTTTATAAGTAAATGTATGTTTACGTTTTTTAATTTTAACATTTTAACATTTCAGTGGGGATAGATACGCGCACAGTTGTTATTTGGAAACAGAATTGAACTATGGTCGTGATGCTAAGTCGACACATGTTGCAGCTGCTGGTTATGCTTTTGAAAATGGCGATGTTCTTGATATAAAGAAAAACAAGGGTGCTTTGGAAAGAGTTCAGATGTTCAAAAACAGTGCAGTTGTTGAATTAATGGCTCCTATACATGCCGATCTATTTATGCAAGAACGTTTCCTATTGAATCAATGTACTTTGAAAATTGATTTATACAGACATAGAGATGATTTTTGCTTGCAAAAATTTATATCTACTGACAACGAAGCTTATAAAATCGAGGTTAAAAGCATGTCTTTATTTATTAAAAAAGTTGAAGTTGCGGATAATATCAATCTAGCTATTGAATCCATCTTACAAAATACAGCTGCAAAATACCCTATTCGTCAATGTCATGTTACAAGTCTATACATAACAACTAGTCGTCGCTCAGCTCCTCTGAACTCATTGTTCACAGGTCCTTTACCTCGTCGTCTCGTTGTGGCACTCATTGATGGTTCGGCTGCTAGGGGTGATTATTATCAAAGCCCCTTCAATTTTAAACATTTCGGATTAAACCAAATTAAAATAACAAGTGGCACTACAACACTACCTACAACACCATATATGCTAAATTTTAAAGAAAACAAATATTTGCGCACTTTTGTACAATTATTTGAGGGTGTAGGAATTGGTACAGACAACAAGGGTAATGAAATTACTCGAAATTCTTTTACAACGCATAACACGGTTTTTGTTTTTGATTTGACTCCTTGCGGTATGGATGGTAATTTTTGGGAACTCGTACGTGAAGGGACCACTAGTTTACAGATGAATTTTGGCGTGTTGGGCACCCTGTTGATGCCAATTCGTGTGGGGAAATCGACATGCAAATCGACAAAGATGGACGACCAGCGGCGCAGACATTTGCATAGAATGGAGCGCCAAAGAAAGACCAAAAAGATAAAGTGAAATCACTGTTCACTATTATCGTCGATTTTTATATTTTTTGTTATTGCTGGCGTCCATTAAAACTTCCCAGCACTTCGTCTTGTTTTCACATAATATTCATTGTAGTGTGTCTACATTCTTTTACATATTTCGTCGGACTTATTGTTTAATACATTTGTTCGGTTGTTTAGATTATTCGCATCGACGAAGGCGGAGGGCCAGAGGCCCAGGCGCTGGCTCACACCAGGTAAGCTTTGGGAAACCCCTTTCGGGTTATACCCAAGTAAGTTTATCCCTGAGGGGATTCCTTGTCTCAGCTAGGAGACTGCGGAGGTCCTTGGTAAGGCCCCCATATTTAGAACAAAGTTTATCTTTGTTGTTGTAGGTCTGGGGATAACCGGACTGTTGCACTATCACCGAGGCTTAGCCAAGGGATCAGTTCTAACAGGTCAGTTCAGACCCTATCTTTTCTTACGCCTCTTAAGGAAAGACCTGCACAACAAGTGGTGGCTTTTAACTCCTTACCATGGAACTTCGTAGTCAGACTAGGAGAAAAGAAAATCCTCCAGGTTTCTACAGAAAGTTAGCAGGTTTTAAAATGCCTAACGAAAGGATACCAAGAGGTAATACTTTACGTAGATCACCACCCAGAGTGGCGAGTGCTGGGAATCTAGTCAATTTGGGAGACGGAGATCAGCAACGGCATGCTGCTCCGGACCCAGTGATCCCAGATCAAACTCCTGCGAGGGTTCAACCATTGCAGCAGAATGCAATACATTTCACGCCGCAAGATGCAGGCGTACCAATTGACCGACCACCAGCGATTGCCATCGATCCGCAGGAGGCAGGCCCGGCGAATCCGAACCCAGACGCCCATGGACCGCGGCAGCGAAATTTTAAAAGGTCACCGCCGCCAAAGGTCGAATTAGCAGGACCGAAAAGGGACGTCATTAAGCCCAAAATTCGACCAAATTAGGAAGAAAGGGACCCCCAAATCGATCAACGATTAGAGAGGATTCCCCAGGACCAAGAGCGATTCCAACCGCAGGAAAGAGCTCCCGAAATGTCCAATCAAGAGTTGGCGACGCAGCTACGCGAATTGAAAGGGACCGTGGAAGCTTTATTCGACATCATCGCGAATGCCGCCACCGAGGACAATAAAAGGGAAGCCGACAGGTGCCGACAGGAGCCGGATAGACAGGTTAGACCATGTGTTAGGGATGCAGAAAGAGACAACCGTCTCACTGCTGAAATGAATGCAGGCGCAGGGCCTAGTAATAGGCCTGATATTGATGAAGGGCAAAGGCTTAACTTTGAGCCCAAAAGTTGGAGAGGTCCAGCTAGAAATCTTCGATTAGAAGGAGCTGAGCAATCAGCAGACTTCAGGAATCAAAATCAGATAGCTTCGCAGCATCCAACTTTAACAAGAGTGGTCTATGATGGTAGAGGAAATATAGTTGATCCAAATACCCTTAGACCAGACCAACTGGCATGTTTCCCATATAGGGATTATAGGTTTGGGCTATTATGGGTCCGACTCAGACTCTTCAACAGGGTCAATTCACAAATCAGCCACCCCAGAAGGATTATTCGAGTGTAATGGTTGCGAGGCAATCACAAATGAGTCCCTTGGGTGAAGTAAATCAGAGAGTGAGTTGTCCAAATGTTGTATTAGGTAGCATTGTGCAAATGAATGCAATTGCACCACAAATAGTAGTACCATCGGTACAAGTAGTAAAGAGGGGCACACCAGCTAGTCCTCAGGAACAACATTTGCTGGATACGTACCCCCGAACAGCCCAATTCCATATTGAGGTTGTTATAGGAGGTCGTAAGACATTGGCTCTAATTGACACAGGAGCTCAGTGTACTGTCATGTCGGCTAAGTTTCTGAAAGAAACTTTGGGCCCGGATTACACTGAATATCCGAGGATATTAAATGTTACTGTAGCCAATGGTAAGGCAGTCCAAGCCCATGGGTATATCCAATTTAGGATGGATACATTGTGTGGACAGTTCCCAGTTAAAGCAATTGTAATTCCTGAAGCAGGTGAAAATGTTATTGTGGGTACAGATTTTTTGGCTCATCCTCAGGTAGGAGCCATAATAGATTTCAGAAATAGGACAATGATGCTCAACAACTGTCAACAGCGGATATACGTGACGATGGACCAGCCCCAATCAAATTGTGGAGAGGTCATGACCATGAGTGCCGCGGAGTCCACGATGAGCACCGCCGACCAATATCAGCCAAAGATTTGTCTGCTAAAGGTTTCGGTGCCATTGGTGAGTGTGAATCCCATTTACTTACCTAGTGGTACTGATATACTTCTGAGGGCAAAACTTTGGGATAAGGTAGGCGAAAATCGCCTAAATGGAATCATAATAGAGTCTGAAGAAAATGAAGAAAGGTTCCACATAGATAGTACCATAGTAGATGGTACAAAAGACGATTTTGTTGTGATGGTATCCAACAACACAGGATCAGGATGCCATTTGAAAAGTAATCAAATAATTGGCCATACTAATTCAGTGTTGTGTGATACTGATAACCAAGATCAACTTAAGGGGAAGATAGTTGAGGATCTGGAGAAGCTGCAAACTTGTGCAGTTCAAGCTAGACCTGAAGCTCCTCAATCGGATGAGAAAGCATTCAAGGAAGCTTTGTACAATATGCTGGCTAAATCCAACATACCATCAGAGCAATCGGAACAAGCTCTATGATGTCTCGCAAAATATAGAGACGTGTTCAGCTTGCCCAATGATCCTCCAACTACTACACCCTACTTGACCTGTAAAATAAATACAGGCGATGCAGCCCCTGTGGCAAAAAGGTACCACAGGACTGCTATTAATTTACGGCCACATGTTCGTGAGCATGTCCAAGATATGCTCAAAAAGGGTGTAATTGGGCCATCAAAGTCGCCTTGGGCAGCTCCGTTATTTCTAGTAGGTAAAAAGGATGGTACCAAGCGACCAGTAGTGGACTTTAGGGGTATAAATGATGTTACCAAGGACGATAAGTATCCCATTCCTAGAATGGATGACTATCTAGACTGCTTAGGTAAAGCAAAGTTTTATACCACCTTAGATCTCAAATCAGGGTATTGGCAAGTGCCAATGGATGAGGAAAGCAAAGAAAAAACTGCTTTCATATGCCCAGAAGGGCTTTATCAATTTAAAGTCATGCCCTTTGGCCTAAAGAATGCGCCAGCTGAATTCCAGCGCATGATGGAAAGAGTTTTGCATCCATATGTGTGGGAAATCTGTCTAGTGTATATAGAGGATATTATTGTGTTCTCAAATACGTTTGAGGAACACTTAGTTAATCTAGAGCTAGTCCTGCAAGCTCTAAGAAAGGCTCATTTGACCTTAAAACTGGAGAAGTGTGAATTCCTGCCTGAGAGAGTTCATTTCTTAGGACATATCTTAAATTCTGATGGAGTTTCCCCAGATCCGAAAAAGGTCAAAGCAATAAATGATTTCCCATTCCCAGAGTCTAAACGTAAACTGCAAAGGTTTTTAGGTATGTTGCAGAGGTGTAAGAAGTTCATACCAGGGTTAGCTAAACATGCTGAACCATTGTATAAATTAACTGGGAAGAACTGTGTTTGGGAAGTCACGGAGGTTCACCATCAGGCTTTTAGGAGCCTAAAAGAAGCACTATTGTCAGTGCCATTTCTAAGGTATCCGGTTTTGGACGGGTCTGCGGACTTCGTCCTTCAGACAGATGCCAGCGGAATGGCACTAGGAGCATTCCTTTACCAGGAGACCAAGTCGGACCGCTGGGTAATTGCTTACAATAGCAGAATTTTAAAAGCGGATGAGAAAAAGTGGTCAGCCACGGAAAGGGAGTGCTTGGCAGTAGTCTATGGCTTAAAGTTATACAAGCACTACCTAGTAGGTCATAGAGTGATCATAAGAACTGATCACAAACCTTTGTTGTCTATGAAGGTCAATGCCATGACCAATGGTAAGTTGAAGAGATGGTACTCATTCATCTCTCAGTTCAACCATAAACTAGAGTATGTGCCTGGAAAACAGAATGCCATGGCAGACTTTTTGTCCAGGATGAATGAACCAGACAATCAAGCGGAAAAGATACCGCCAAAATAGGAACATATGTTCTCAGGGGATAAACGAGAGTCTGAAAATCTGAAAGATCTTGAGGCACAGCTAATTGAGAAAAAGCATCTCAATTTGGTAAAGAGATTCAGAATTCTGACAGATCGGAATCCTGAAGACGGTACTCCGTTATATCCAGAGCCAAAAGGTAAGAAAAATCAGAGGACTGAAATGAGTCCGAGATTCACCCAGATATATCCAGAAGATTCTGAGGGTGATCCAGAATCAATCTCGCCTGCAGACTTGGTAAATGCCGTAACTACAAGGAGCATGGCGAAAGAAGCGGAGAAGAGTGATCAGGCTCAGATCCAGCCTGACGGCAATCAGGGTAAAGAAAAGGTAAGTAGGGGAAACCAGGACAAAGGTAAGGAAAAAAGAGTAACCTGGTTATACCCAGAAAAAGAACCGGAGTTTACTTTGGCAGATCCCAAAGAAAATGAGTTGCCAAAAGGGCTAATTAGAGACGATCTCATGGCCCTCTTGCTGAGAAAAGATGAGGTACTACGACCATACTTTGATAGATTGGGTCCAAATGGGACAACCAAGTATCACAGTGGATTTTATATCCAGAATGAAGTGTTATACCGCGAAGCCGGACAGGGATCGGATGATCAAGTGGTCGTCCCATCCTGCCTTAGGGACAATACTTTGCACCAGTACCACGGTGCCGTAATGATGACTCATCAGGGGTTCAAGAGGACCCTTGCTATGATTAAAAAACGGTTCTGGTGGCCTAGAATTGAAAAGGATGTCAGGCACTGGATTAAATTTTGTCCAGTATGTCAAATGGCTAATCAGGGAAACACGGAAATTCCTCCACTGATACCTATTATTCCACAAGGTCCCTTTGACATAGTATCAGTGGATATCATGGGTATTTCTCCACTCAGTGAGAAGAGACCGTATGTCATAGTCTTTCAGGACTATTTTACAAAGTGGGTTGAAGCTGAACTGATCCCGGATCAGTCAGCTAGCACTGTTGTAGATACTTTTCTACAAGCTATTGTATTTAGGCACGGGACTCCACGGAGACTACTCAGCGATAGAGGAGGTTGTTTTACCTCAGATCTAATGAAAGAGATCTGCAAGTTACTAGAGTGTCAAAAAATTTATACAACAGCCTACCATCCACAAGGTAATGGTATGGTAGAAAGGTTCAATCAGACACTCATAAAACAGCTCAGAAAGGTGGCCATTGAGGAAAAAGATAACTGGCCAAGATACTTGAGAGCCGTGGTGTTTGCATATAATGCCACACCAGATGCAGCCACGGGGCAATCCCCATTCTCATTGCTTAGAGGTCACGAGGCAACCTTTGGGTTGAACTTATCGAAAGCATACGATATTGTAATGCCGGACAGCAATGCAGAGGCATACAAATTTGTGTTGACCAATCATTTAGTCAACCTTTACGAGGATATTGCCAAAAATATCCAGAGTGCTGCCGAAAAATCGAAGAAATACTTCGATAAAAAGTCCAAGCAAAATGGGTTCAAAGAAAAGGACTGGGTTCTGCTCAAAGTAGACAAGCAGAAAAAATTAGGACTACCATGGTCCGGTCCGTTCATAGTTTCGGACGTTTCGCGAGAAGCGGAGAATGTTGTCACCATTGTACATTGGGACAACCCGCTAAATCGCCAAACTGTTTCAATCAGCAGGTTGAAACATTTTCGTTAGGAGACCACTAGGGTCTTGCCGCGAATAGCGCGAGCCAATCAGGACGCGCCACGTGACGAAAATACGTCACTTTCCAATATAGCACAAACAGTTACGACTGGAGCGCCAAACCAAATGAAATCATTTGGAAATTTGCTCAAGGCGAATCTATACGCGATCTCGCGCTGATTTTTTTTAATTGTGTACATATCTCGCGCGTGTAGGTACTAAATTTTAATTAAATATGTATTAATTTGTAATATTTATCGCGTTTATGTAGTGTTCGTATTTAATTTGTAAATTTTTTCATATTTATTTCAGACTTTGGGAAAAATTCTTCAGAATTTTAGACCAAAGCGACAACCCAAAATATTTCCGATATTTTTTCCAAAAAATTAACTTTCAAATTTTTCATTTTTTCTAAAATCAAATTATAGCTGCCCCGCTTATCTGAATTCTAAACTTCCATCGGAAGGAAGAAGTAAAATATTCCCCGAATCATGATAAAAAGGAAATTAGCAGAATTGCTAGATTAAACTTTTTCAGCGTTCGAAAAATTTTTAAATTTTATAAATTTATCCATCGAAAGAAAAATTTCGAAATGAAAAGAGATGGGAAAGGGCGCGCGGAACCGCCAACAAGCTCCGACGCGCTAGTGGTCGCACACAGAGCGCCACGTCGAATTTGGCGGGGCCCAGCACTGCCAAGATAATCGTTTTTTCTTCATCGACGGTAAGTTTCGAACTTATTTTTATCAAATATTCTTGGAAACCGCAGGTAATGCCCAGAAGTCACTGGAAGACCAGCTCGGCGCCCCAAAGGGCAGACGAGGTTAGAACTTAGAGGGAACGAAAAATGGGAGTACTGAGAAGCGGAAGCTCGAAGCCAAGCAGGGAGTTTCCAAACTTGGAAATATACCTGATACCACCGAGAGCTATACGATTCAAGGGAAACCTAGAACCTTGGGTTCAGCCCCTTCAAGTTTTATCATTCGAAAATTTATCAAAAATTATTTATTTTCAAATCAAATCAAATTATATCACTTTTTCGATATCAGAATTATTAAAAAATTATCAATCTCGAGCGCTATAAAAATTGTAAATACAGCGCCATAAATGGAGCGTAGTTGGTCGCTCAAGCAGCTGGTCAGAGATTGGTGTCCGATCAAGTGGTGGACAATCCGATCAGGTCTACCCTCCCCAACATATAGAGGTAGCAAGGGTAAGATTTGGTAAGGTGTTAGTTGCCTACCAGCTCAATGTTTGTATATCAGTGGCTCACCTAACAACCTGCACTAAATTTAATTTCTGCGAAACTTAACCCGCTTGGTGTTGTGGTGCTGGTGTAGTATAGACCCGAAAATGCGCTGAAAAAAAGGGGAATAAACACTAAAATTAATAGTATCTTACGTTTAGATTATAACGTCAAAAGGGCCGTGCGAATCCATGAACTGGATCAGTGGTTCAAAGCCACATTTGGGTACTGGCTGGCTAATCCCAAGGAACCAATATTGGTAGACATCGGGAAAGTCAGCCAGACACTCCACTTTATCCGAGAAGTATCAATCTTCAGAGGACAGCCAGTTTGTGGATTCGATGTCAAAAAAGTCCAACAGGATAAAGTCGCCGCCTTGTTTAAAACGAGAGAGGTCGACAATCCTATGGGAAAGCAATTTGCCCGATACGTGAGCTTCGCGTTAACAAACGGTCAAACCTACGTTATTGATACGACATCGATGATGCTCAAAGAATGGACCAGCCTCCACGACTTCTTGAATTCCGACATGCTGTTTGCCGGATACTCGGTATTGGAGGATTTGGTAAGTATCTATAACGTATGTGGTGCAGGGCGAGACAATAAGGACAGAGACAAAACTGTGCCCTTACGGGAATTTCTTAGAAAGACCAAGGGTCGATACTTTGATTTAGACCGTTTCGCTCTAACCATGGTAGGGGTAAACCTGGAGAAAAAATGTTTTCAGACAGGTATCTGTCCCGAAACCTTTTGGTTAAAGGGACTGTTCACGGAATTCTATCTGATAGACATGGGCCCCTATCAGTATGACTTTTCATTAAAGGCGAACCGTGATCGGTTTGCCAAAAGAGGTATATTGCTGGAAGAGCTTAGGTACACCGCTCTAGACGCATACTACTCCTTATTGGTCATGTTTGCCGCGATTCACTATGGCATGGCCGATCAGCTGCTCATGCAAATGCAGATTTTCGACCATGACAAGGTTGATCCCAAACAGATCAATACCATTGCCCTACATTTTTATCAACAATACTTAATGATTCCGGGCAACGTGAATAGAGAAATGGGGCTAGGCACCCCAGTTATGGAAACCGATCAGGTACAGCCAAATATGGTCTATCACATGATGAAATGTGAAATGTATAACCGTTGGGCCGTACAAATGCAGGGAAATAACACCGGTTATTATACCGCACCCACGGAGTGTAATCCCGTGCGTCCTCAGGGAGTTCAACTGCCAAGTGGTTTTTATCCACTACTCCCTAGAGATGGTAAGCCTATGAAGGATGACGGATACACTGAAGACAGTGATCCCGACGAAATCCAGGACGTCCAGATACCAGACTGGGTTAACATTTCAAAGGATATCTTGGAAAATCTCAAGTCAGGTGGAACCTATTGGGATTTAGACGGTAAGATTTCTTTGACCTTATATGAAAACGCCAAGCTATACTGGCAACAGGCCGGGAAGCCCGATCAAATTCCTGAAGAGGTGTTTTCGGCAAACAACCACTACCCAGTGGGTATCGAAGGTCATAGACAGGCCTACAAGACCAATTTTTATACGCCAAACTTGGCAAAAATTTCAGGTATGTTAGATGAGCGAAACTTTGCGGAGTTAGTGGTCATCTGTAAATTTATGCCATTGGCCTATCATTTGGCATGGCCTCACTCGAGAGCGGAGTGCGATTATGAAACTAGCGCTCTGCTGAACTATAACTTTTTTAACAGTTATACTAGAGAAGGACAGGAGATGATAAAGCGAATGTCCTGGAAGTCAGGCGACCGCCTGGCTTATTATTTAGAACTAGCAGCAACGCTACCCCCGTCGGAACCCCGCTTTCCATCTAAAAAAGGGGTATACGCGTGGCAAAATCGGTTCGGATTTGTCCCTTTACGATTTCGAGAGGCCGAGGAAATATTGCAAATCGGCGACGACAAATCGTTATTGAAGGACGGAGCCTACAAGGTAAACCCTTACTTTTATGTAACTTTTTACTATGTAGGCTTCGAGACTTTGACGCCGGGACTGCGGTATCCGATGACGGAAAACGCATCGCCGACCGATTACCCAATTACGTACGCACCAAGGAATCCGCTCGAGCTCAGACCGGAGTTTGTTACCAAAAGCTTCCGGGAGAGAACAATTGCTTCAGAGATGCCCGGGTATACACTAACTTATACCCCAGCCGGTGAGTTGATATCTAAGGTACCGGTAAATCGTCCCTCTACTTCCCAAACGGCGCAAGCCGGAGGGACTGGACAGGTTAAAACGCAGCCGCAAGCGCCAGCGCCAGTGGTCAAAGATACACAACCAGCTTTGGACACTGCTGCTACGCAAGCAGCTGCAGTAATAGTCGTGGTGCCACCGCCAACGCAACCAGTGGTGGCACAGCTGACTCAAGTAGCTCAGATACAGCAACCGGCCGAGCCTGAGCCAGAGGTTGTCACCATTATGCAATCTGTACCTCCGGCACCAGCTGTGTTACCAGCTAAAGTAAAACAGCTCTTGCCGAAGATACGAAATTCAGACTCTGAGTCCAGTTCAGAGCAGGATGTTGAAGAAGAAGAGGAAGGTGAAATTCTGGAATCTGAGGGCCAGACATCAGAAAATAAGAATGCGATGGAGGCCAAGACTCAGAAACAGGCTATTGAGGAGGAGAAAATCCAGACTCAAATTGATGAAGCAGTGACTAAGATGTTGGGAATTGATGTCAGACCAGAAAAAATGCAGGAAGCATCCCAGGAGATACCTGTGAAGGCCAAAGATCCTAAGGATCACGATAGACAAGCGAAGCACGAGGCCCTACAGGCCAAAATTCAAGAACAAAAAAGGCTGACGCAGCAGGAATTCCTGCGTCAGAGGGCAATTCAAAGAAAGCTGAAGGAGCAGGCATTAGCCGATGACAGCTCAGATTCAGCTATTGCAGCAACAGAGCTGATGAAGAGGGGAAGAATTGCCGAGGAAGGAATTCCTGGAATTTATTCCCCAGATAAGGTTCAGCAGATGTTAGCTGAAGGTATTACGGAAAAATTTATCTGACACTTGGCCAGGGAAAAAGTAAGGCGCAGAAAAAGGATAGGTAAGGCCAGATGACGTAGATTTGCAGCTCAAAGTCAGCAGCAACAAGGAGCGGCCGCCACCGGATCTGACAACGACGCCTACCATACGGCCGAGGAAACCAGGACCCCACAATATTCGACGAGTCAAAAGTCGAGAAAGGAGACTACGAAAAGTCAGACGAGGATGGAGACTGCAAAGAGTCAGACGCGAACGGAGACCTCCAAAGGCCAGACGAAATCGGATAGGACAACAGGGTCCACTGCAACTGTTTCGTACACTCAGACGCGAATGGTATCGAAAACCGGCGGAGAGGTTAGTACTTCATCTGGCAAGAGTAAATCCGTGCCCTCCAGCTATACCGCAAGGAGTAGCAAACCTTCCGGAAGCGTATTGGTGAAGCCCGATCTTGAATCGGAGGAAAAGTTGATCAAGAAGGTCAAACTGAATGTGGTAGTGAATAGACCCGAAAGGGAGCCACAGCAGTTTGTCACTCCTGGTCAATTAGCAGAAACTCTGATTGATTATTGGGAGTGGCAACGGGAACAAAGGCGCCTAATTGGGCCGATCTCATTCGAAAATCCAGAGGTCGCCAATTATTTCGCCTTTGATCGCCAAGAACGGCCGATCATCTATAGAATGGTCAATGACGCTATGGCCGAAATTCATGAAAATTACCGCCAGCAATTTGAAATGCAAGGTGGATTTATGTTTGACGGAGAGCGCATCCCTGAGGAAATCTGGGAATGGATCATTTTAATTCTTATCCCCGGATGGCTTCAGGATTACGATGCCTCAGACGTTTTTACGGCCATTAGGTACGTGACCCTAATGATCTTCCTACAGTTGGATTTCGCTCCGATCACACCAACGGCAATCGGTAGGTGGTATGCCCAGGCGTGTTCGTTTGCGAACGGACAACTAGTCGTTGAGGCCCAGGGAAACCGCGTAGATGATGTCTACATTGCAGCCTTTAATCAATATATTTTTATGGGCTCGCAAAGGTTAAACCAGATGGGTGTTAAGAGGAAGGCACCAGGCGATGACAGGTCGCAAGCTGATAAATATCAGCGAACGGCTGCCAAGAGCCCAAGTAAGTTTAAAGTGCCTAGACTCCCTCCGGCTAAGAAACAACCGCCGACGATACAACAATCGTCGGCTACGACCTGCCAGAGGTCATATAGTGAGGCTGCTAGCACTTCTTACAAAAGTCCGCTTTCTCGATCAAAATCAATATCATCAAAATCTTTAAATTCAACTTTCCGGACTCAAAAACCACAACGCAGCAGCTCCACTAGCAGTGGTCAAAGGCAGCAGGGGAGAGACAATATGTTCTCAAACCGGGCCCCCTACAGGGCTAGACCGGTATATGACCAAGGTCAAGCCAGAGGAGGCTTCAGAGGGTGCTCTCAGTGACCTTACAGAGGCCGAGGAACCTGGCAACACCAAGGTCAAGACCCGGATGCACAGTTCCACAATCCGAATTTCATGCCACTAGGTAGACGCGGTGGAAGTCAACAAGGCCAAAATCAAGGCCAGGATGGAGGTCAGACCCGAGGCCAACCCGGCCAGAGGGGATACTATGGAGGGAGACCTCGAGGAGGTTACCGAGGCGGCAGGCAGCAGCAGTAATTAGCCGCATAAATTTTGGCCCAAAAATCATCTTTTCGTATTTATATTTTTATTAATTTCATAAAATACAAAATCCAAAAACACTAATAAAATCACAAAAATCCGAAAAAAAAAATCAAAAAACATAAAATCCAAAAATATTATTTAAATTTTGGTGCTGCTGGCCAACTAAAATTTTCTTTTCGACAAACCGGTGCAAAACGCAACCGCAAAAACATTTTAAATTTTTGGCCACATTTTTTGCTCAAATTTTTAGCGCATTTTAAAATTTTTGTGATACTCGTACATTCCCGCGTCGTCTTTTTGTATCGCCATATAATCTCGTATTTTACTTTAATTTAGAAAAAATAGAGACGGGGGAAATCGATTTGCATGCGGTTAGACCCACGGCCAACGAATTGACACAACATGCAGACCGAGCGGCTGAGCCCGAAACCGGCCACATTCGGCACCGACGTCTAAGTCCTACTCCTTAGGGCAGGAGGTTATTCCATCAACGCCGAGGTCAAAATGGGCGTCACTTGCCAGCCATTGCGGCGAAGCCCTTGGTATTTGTTGTGTCCAACGACCAGCACAGGAGTCCGATTAGGACAGACTGTGAAACAGGAGTCCGAGTGAGACAAACTGTTTATCAGGAGTCAGCGGAAATTGTAGATTTTTTCTTTTTTTTTGATTAATTCTTTTTAATGCCCGGGTAACCCGGCCAAAAGTTTTTTTCTACCTCCCGTAGGTCGGTTTTGACGTGCGAGGGATGTTGGGCACCC
Organism: Romanomermis culicivorax; assembly: GCA_963922205.1. Taxonomy (NCBI): domain Eukaryota; kingdom Metazoa; phylum Nematoda; class Enoplea; order Mermithida; family Mermithidae; genus Romanomermis; species Romanomermis culicivorax. The sequence goes on from CAWUHX010000333.1 coordinate 276,199, forward strand.
TGTTGATGCCAATTCCTGTGGGGAAATCGACATGCAAATCGACAAAGATGGACGACCAGCGGCGCAGACATTTGCATAGAATGGAGCGCCAAAGAAAGACCAAAAAGATTAAGTGAAATCACTGTTCACTATTATCGTCGATTTTTATATTTTTTGTTATTGCTGGCGTCCATTAAAACTTCCCAGCACTTCGTCTTGTTTTTACATAATATTCATTGTGGTGTGTCCACATTCTTTTACATATTTCGTCAGACTTATTGTTTAATACATTTGTTTGGTTGTTTAGATTATTCGCATCGACGAAGGCGGAGGGCCAGAGGCCCAGGCGCTGGCTTACACCAGGTAAGCTTTGGGAAACCCCTTTCGGGTTATACCCAAGTAAGTTTATCCCTGAGGGGATTCCTTGTCTCAGCTAGGAGACTGCGGAGGTCCTTGGTAAGGCCCCCGTATTTAGAACAAAGTTTATCTTTGTTGTTGTAGGTCTGGGGATAACCGGACTGTTGCACTATCACCGAGGCTTAGCCAAGGAATCAGTTGTAACAGGTCAGTTCAGACCCTATCTTTTCTTACGCCTCTTAAGGAAAGACCTGCACAACAGGCGAAGATATACCAGATGGCGGTATTGAAGCACTTATATATGCAGAATTTGACTCTCTCGTAATGATTGATAAAAATCGTGAAACCTTTACGGATTATAGTATTTAAATAGGTTATATTTATATGCACATTTCATCTCATTTTTTTATAATCATAATAAAAATCACTTATAATTGTTGTTGTTTATACAGCTATTGTTTAGCTATTGTTTAGAAATATTCTTTTAATTTATTCCTAATTATAAATGAACTTCCTTTTATTACTCCTTCTTTCCTTTATTTTCTCCTTTAATTCTACAGTACTATGTAATTATCTTGTACATTCCTTTTACCTTAAGACCTGTTTGTGCATATTCTCTACATATCGTTTACTCGTACATCTCTAAATATCTGACTACAGTAAACCCTTTTTTATATTCCCGAAGTTGACACACACACACACTCATAGTAGAACTCTAAAGAAATTACCTTTACTATTAAACGCAATAAATAAAAAATTTTATTAATTTTAATTCAATTTAATTTATTTGAAACAAAATATACAAAATTTAAAACAAAATAAAATATACATATATACAAAATTTAAAACAAAATAAAATATACATATTTATACAAATTTTACCTAAAAATAAAAACATTAAGTTTCAAAAAATTTTGCAAAAATTTTTACTTACATAGATACTATATACATACGCAGCCATAACCGCCGCCGCCGCCGCCTCCACCGTCGCAGACCTCACTAGAGGTTTTACGCGTATCCACTAAAATTTTTACAAAATTTAATAACTATTTTAGTTAAACAAAAATTTTTACTCTAATATATCATTTTAATTGTTAAGTAATAGGTACAAGATCTATCAATAGTCTTTATTTTATCATAAATTTTTATCGTATAAAATTGTGTAAATAATTGAAAACTTCTAGAATATTCTAGAAATGCCCTTTGTTAAGTTTTAGACAACTCAGCTATATACCATACATTAATATACATGAATTAAAAATCTGTAACATACTGCAGCTAGCACATTTTAAACTACGCATATTTATTTTGAAATATTGTAGTAAAAGCTTATAATAATTTTACTCTCATTAAATATAAAATTTATATATCTACGACGTGTTTTAACTATAACATCAGAACTTACTAGAAACGCGACAGCGCTAGTTTTATCCTCTCCTCGACATAGCGACCGTCGGCGCTTCCCCATTCAGCCCTCGCACATGGGGGGAGGATATTCCACAGGTGCGAGGCTAGGTGGCCGTCGACCAGCGAAGGGTTTTCAAACATCCGGCGTAGACGTTTCATAAAACCCCAAAAGGGTTTCTGTCTAGCCCGATATTCAACCCCTCGCTGGCTTTTCCACCAGCTCTTGAAGTCCGTCAACGCCTCCTCCCAAAAGACGGACGCCCACGCGTCAATGTCGGCCGTCGTTAAAAACGGCTCTAGATTAATAATAATAATTATAAAATAGTATACATATTAATTTCTAAATCAAAATATTTGTAAAATCATTGTACTGTAAGCCTCGTAGGCGGCTCTCAATGTCGAAATAAACGTAACGAAAAGGGCTTCCATTGGTAGTCTCAGGTGTCGCGCGAAAGTACAAAAATAAGAATGGTTCTTCTTCTTCTATTTTTTCTATTTATACCTCTTTACCCTCATTAAACCTTTTCCGGTTTTTTCTGCTTTTTGGTTGAATCTTTTCGGTTTTTCTTTGAAGGTTCTTGGCTCTAGGTTATTCTAGAAAACTATCAAAATAACAATAATCACCACCTTAATTGTTTCGGTATTGCGTCTCTTTAAAGGCTTTAGGCTCTAGGTTATTCTAGAAAACTATCAAAATAACAATAATCACCACCTTAATTATTTTGGTAAAGTGTCTCTTGCTACCGTATTTTATAGAACCTTTGACCTTTTCTAGCATTTCTAATTGGTTTTACGATCTAAATGGTTTCAGCTGTCTAACCTTTCTATGTTTGCTCTGGAAAACACTCTGTATACAAAACCGCATCTACCTACATAAATCATCCAATATAATGTATTAATTTTCTATACGTAGAATAACGTTCATGTATTGATGATTTAGTTCTTTTCTTTTTTCTTTTTCTTTTCTTTTCTCTTCTTTTCTTCTTCAAATATTTTTGTGGTATCAATTACTTTTTTACATTTAGAATATTTTTCATCTCAAGTGTTCACTTTTCTACACGCGTTTTATGCCCATTTTTCTATAAAAGAATTTGGTCATTTACGACCTTATAAGTATAAACCCGTAGGAATAATGTTTCAAGTTTTATAGGCTCTTAGAGTTTTTATATGGGGAATTGAGCATTCTGATCTAAAAGACCGTTCTAATTTGGATGATCGTTCAGTATGCAGGGCTTCTGATTAGCTATTCTGTGAACCTGCAGACGGCGCACCTCTTATTTTGGAGCCCGAGGGCGCTTTTTTTGAACGACCTCCTCCGTGGGTGGAGGGGGTCAATTTTATAAATGTTTTCTTTCTATTTTGTTTTCCATTTTTTGTTCACGTTATTATTTTTGTATTTAGATTACAGTATTTTGACGATAAACAAAAATAAAATAGTGTTTCAAAAGTTTTATAATAAAGTAGAATGCTGCATCGAATTAAAAATTTTTCTTTTTGATATGTAAAGATTTTTTCAACTCTCCAATTTTTCTACACGCTTTTTACGACCAGCTCATTATGGTCATTTTCTATAAAAGACCTTATTTGTCTACATGCTTTTTATGGCCAGGTCGCTCTGGTCATTTTTATAAAAGACCTTCTTGGTCATTTTTGGCAGAACATCAAACTTTATACGCATGCCCTGTAAGGATAATGTTTCATCGCGTATGGACTCTCTCCAGAATTTACTCAGTAAACAGACCATTACTGACCAGATTGACCGTTCTGACATTTGTTGACTTCAACGATCGTTCAGAAAATGGGACCTCCGAAATATATTTACACCTGCAGGTGGCACCCTTTTGACAAAGGGGGTCCGGGGTGCAAATTTTTGAGGGCTTCCTCTTCCCAGAGGGGAAGCCGTTTTTACACACGATCTCTTTTTATTTCTTTTCCATTTTTTGTTCATTTTAGTTTTCCTTTTTGCATTCATCATTGATTTTCCTTTTCCACCCACAGTAACACACCTATTACCCTAATCCAACTATTACCATAATCGAAAAATTACCGTAATTCTACTATTACGGTAACTCAAGAACATGCATTCTTAACCGTATGGCCTATAAATCGACCGTATATGTTTACTGCACGACCTATAAATCGACGAAGAAATTGACCGTATATGTTTACTGTACGACCTGTAAATCTGACAAAAGCCAATCGTATATGTTTACTGTGCGACCTATAAATCGGCCAAAAATGACAAATTATAGGTCGCACACAAAAGATAGGGTATCCTTAAGCGTACGACCTATACGGTCCAGCCTTACTACTGTTGTACTTCCGAAGCTCTCAATTTTGAAATGATCTATGCAACGAAATCACGAGTCAGACTTCTGTTCAGAATTATGGTCATTTCAAAATGAATGGAGTATAGTTACAAACAAACATGCACAAGGGGGAGATTTGGGGGTCTTGACCCCCATCACGTTGGCCCAACCGAGAAAGCCTCCGTCATTGAAAGCATATACAATTCTTTCTATGATGGCGTTTAAGGCGTTTATGGCATTTAAGTCATTTATGGCGTTTATGGTGTTTAAGGCGTTTATGGCGTTTAAGGCGTTTATGGTGTTTATGGCATTTAAGGCGTTTATGGCGTTTAAGGCGTTTATGGCATTTAAGGCGTTTATGGCGTTTAAGGTGTTTATGGTGTTTAAGGCGTTTATGGCGTTTAGGGCTTTTATGGCTTTTAAGACAAATATGGCGTTTCAGGCCTTGGCGTTTAAGGCTTTTATGGTTTCTACTTGACATTTAAGGTCTTTATGGAATCAATGCCTCAGAAATTAAAATGTTAAAGGTTTACAGTCATATTTCAAGTTTTTAATTATTTTCATTACTTGTCATAATATTCGAATCACTGTGTGCTTTAAAGGAAATGTGGGTATACATAAAAGTTCACAAATTTTATTCGAAAACAAAACCACTTTCTGAATGCAAAAACATGTTCTAAATACAAAAAATCACTAATGATTATTGCACATTGACAAAAATGATGCAAAAATAGAACCATTTTCATTTTTGTAATTTTGTCTAAACAAAATTTCATCAAGATGGGCAGCTAAGCGATCAATATTTTTAACTCCATGCATTGCAGCTATTTGTTGCTTAACAAGTCCCCACAATCCTTCGATTGTGTTTGTATGTACACCTTCTTGAGTAACAAATTCCCTGTTATGCAATACAACATCATGGCAATAACCGAGCTCATGTAGGTTAGAATAGGTTGTCAAGCCATCATGGGAAATTTTTCTACTAGTTGGCACGTGTTTTTGTATAAGTGGAAGTAATTCGGCACGTGAATTTGTTGGAACGACATAAAAAACACATTTTTGGCCCGCGTTTTGTACCATACCAAAGTCCATTGTGGTTTGTTTACTTGTACCTCTGTCATTTTTGGTCTTTTTGCCAAAGAAAGACTCGTCCAGCTCTATTTCATGATTGTGGCCTGCTACAAAAACGTCGTCATTGAACAGCAATGGATTTTGTAAAAGAATTTTTGAACAAAAATCATGAAACTTCTCGTACCATTCAAGGATTGTGTCATAAGTTGCACGAGAGCCAATAATCCGGCTGGCCAAATATGGTGGCACATGAGTGCAGAAAAGAAACAACAGCAACAAACCAGTTCCATGAGGTAATTTGCTATTTTGAAAAATTGAATCAGCTCGAATTGATTTTTGTGCTTTGCATTTCCCGCAATTCCAGACCTAGCCATCAGTAAGTTGACGTTTTTTTACGAAGGCCATATTGCAACCACACTGATCAGCATGACATATTTTTTGATTTTTGATTAATCCTGTGTCTTTTAGAAAAGAAATTAGCTTATCATTATCAATTGTTAACAAAATGATGTCCACAATATTAATATCCATAATAACTTTTTCCTTCTCTATCTGAAAGATGGTATTTTTTAAAATTTGAATCATGAAATTTTTAAAATATTTTAAGTAAGAGGGACTCATGAAAGAAAAAGAAAACTTATTTGAAAGTTTTATTTAAAAAACATGCAGTAGCGATATGTTATGTTTGAAAAAGTGTTATGCAAACTGGCAGACAAATGTGAGAAAAACAGTTTTATAATTGTGAAGTACGAGTGCCTATTGCAAATCGTAAAAAGTAAAAAAAAAACGTCAAAAAATTAATTTTTTCAAAGGTGCAAACTAAAAAAAATTAATATTCATTCTTCTATGCCTTCAAGCAGACCATCAATCTGACCATTTGCTGCTTTTTTAAGCTCTGCATAATATTTTGGCCAATTTTGAACAGCATCTTTAACTGAGGCTGGGGGATCTGTGGTCTGTGGCTAGCCATTGCCGTAGGTGCGCTGGGTAAGCAGCAATGTTTTTCTGTGTCTACTCTTGTGGCAGTAATTGCTTGTATATATACATAAAGCATATATTGAATAAACGCCAGTAAACGCCTTTTTATACGCCAACTTGGCTACGTACCCTCAGCAGATTTTTGCTGACCCCCGGCAGATTCTGTTCCCCAGCATTGATCAAGAAGATGAAGAAGGAAAATTAGAGAGAAAAGAAGAGAAAGACGTCATAAGAATGAAAATGATGTTGTAGTTTAACAGTTTTTCTGAATAAATCATACATGATTCCAAACGAATAACATTAAAAACTTTAAAAAAACAGACCAAGCGAATATTTTCACATATTTGACTAATTTAGATGTAAGAATTTGCTGGTTGGATGCTAGGAGACCTTTCTTTTGATAATCAAGAAAGAAACAAAACTCTATCCCATTCCCTGTTCTGGCTGACCCCCAGCAGAATTTCCATGCTGTGCATGCATCGTTACAAATGAGTTTGAATTGGAACTATTATCATGTTGACCCCGATTACAAGTGAATTTTTCAAAATTCTAGCCCATACATGCTAAACAAAGCGGAGCTCTTCCATACTTCACAATGTTCACCTGGAAAATGGTAGCTATTTTGATCAGTGGGAGTCGAGCTGCCGAAATATTCACTGCGATCATGATACAGTTTGTCTCGATCAGTTCGCATGAGTATGATACAACCCGGCTGGATAGGACCGTTGATTTTTTCCCAATCAAGCAGATCATTAACATTCAATCTGTAGTCGATATTTCGAGCCGATTGGTTGGACACATCGATGACGCATGCTGGTCCGATTAAATTTGCCAATTCGACCAAAAAAACATTTGATTCATTAGTATGGAATTATGCATGAACTGTAAAGAATTGTAGCTGGTAACTTTCTTCACATTCAACAGGGATCCGTAGAACAGAAATTTTCATAAACAAGCTGAGTGTCTTTCCATTTTCAAAAACGGAACGCACTTTAGTCGTTGGACTATAGCAAGATATAGCAAGCAATAAATTCAAATCGATGACAAAAAAATAAGAACGTCTCAAGGTTGTTTTTATGGTTCAACCAAGTCTGCCAAAAATCTTGTTGTGATGAGATAAATACAAAACGGACTGACAAGCTGTATTTTTGTAGATTGTTATCGTTAGAGAATGGCACTGTTTTTGAGACATGTCCGAAGATTGCCCTGATTGACAGAAATGTGAAAAGATTACATGCAAACCTTTTTATGGGCGCGAACTTCGAAATTCACAATTTGTCTTTGTTGGTTGCTTACTTTATCGACTGATGAACCATTTTCGGAAAAGTGAGACGGAGCGTCCAAATGAGTGCCGCCGTGTTCAGCCGTATGGAATTTATAAGCCTCGTAGTGATAACCAGCAGGTTTCACTGTGCCTGAGAATAAATGCTTTTTACATTCAGGAGCATACAGGAGACACTTTTTCATCTTCCCTGAGCTTCGCTTCATACGAAACTCTTGTTCAGAATGCCTCGATACTTGGATAATTAATTAATCCACTGATAACAGCCTTATATGGATAAATTATTGTGATCTTTGACAGAAGAAAGAGCATCCATTTGATAGGTTCCCAAATGACGTCTTACCATTGAACACTGTACTCATTTTGAATTTCTCCATAGCATCCCAATATTGCGTGCTTTCTGGGGAAAAATCATGTGTCAAGTCGACTACGAGGCATTGCGGCTGAGATGCAGGCCGCGTGTGGATAGTTTTCAGGAATAAAAGTGTTGAAGCTACGCCAAATATCAAATTCATCAACAGTTGTAGGAACATCTCGCCAATCTTAAAATACTGCATAATTTGAATTGAGAATTTTGAATAATAAGAAATGATGCAGTACCAATTTCACAAGATCTTTTGATTTGTTGGTGACCTCTGTTATACTCTGCACAATAAATTTAAATTCTTCCGTGAACAAAAGTACGTGTAACGGTTCTCGCACGCTGGGTGATAACTGCTCTACCACCGACTGCACAGCCCTGCATTGCCTGCTGCGACTGCAGCAGTGCCCGTCCCAAAATTCCAGGCCTGGGCCCGTGACTTGAATGCGCAACATCAAGTCTATGGGTTCAGAGGAAAACGCACGATTGCATCTGTTGTGCATCGTCACACACATGGAAACCAGCTACGAGGTATGGGCATATACCACCAAAGTCATGAGTGAAAATCAAAATTTTTCCTTTTTTCAATCATTCGGGACAGAAATCAAAATTATTGACTTATGCAAGCATGGACATTGCGCCGCGTGATACATTCAAGATTATTCAGCCAGAGATACGGACAGTAAATCACCTCAGCAATTCGCTCCTCGCAATTCGCCCCCAGTATATTGCCCCCACGGCAGTTCGCCCCTGGACAATTCGCCCCAGTAAATCAACCCAGCAATTCGCCCCCAATAATTTGCCCTTACTGCAGTTCACCCCTGGGCAATTTTACTAAGTAATTGGCCCCCAATTCACTCTTTTAATAAAAAAGATCATTAAAAAATAATTCCACTAGAGATTTCTTCTAGCCGAAATAGCATGTTTATTCATGAATTCTGCGTGCAGAGTGCAAGTACTATGTACAAGAAGAAAAAGATCTAACAACAATGTTCCAAATAAAGGTCCACAAACAACTTTTTTAAGCTTTCTTTGAGTATAAGATTTTTCTTACTCGTCCCGTTAGTACCAAGTCTCTATGAGCCTTTTTTAGTCGTACAGTCAGCAACGCAGGCGTTCTGGAACTAAAGTGATTGGTTGTTTTTTCCACTTGAACCAAAATATGTGGTTTTGAGTTCAAAACAAAAGCTTGCAGCCAAAGTTATGTCTGAAAATGATCAATTTGGACCAAAAATGTGTGAAAAATGTCAACACTGGCAAATTACAAATTCATATTTTTTGAAGTCTGTAATGATGATGTTCCAATCCCCAGTAACCATGTCGAATTTTAGTCTGATGGCGTCAATACTTTGGAGAATTTACACAGTGTTTTCACGGATATCATAAGTAAAATTGCGAGTCATTTATGTTCATTTGTTTTTTCTGTTTTTTGTTCTTTTTTCGTTTACTTTTTTCCTGTATTCCTCTTTTTCTCTTTCTTCTTTCTTGTTTGGTTTCTTATTCTATTTTTTTGATTCTTTTTTACTTATTTTCGTTTTCTTCTTTTTTCGTTTATATTTTTCTTCTGTTCAATCTTTTTATTTCTTACACTGCAAAGTTTTCGTTAAAAAGATAATAAAAAACACGATAGAGTCAATACAGTCACACGTAGAATAATTGTGATTCTTTGTAACACTCTTAACTGCTCTCTATAGATCCCGATAAAAAGTTACAAGAAATGAAGCTGGAAAGGGAAAATATGCAAGAAACCAGAAAATAGAAGAAAAAAGTCAATCTAAAAAAAGAATTAAAAGGAAAACAGAGGAGACTGGGCGAAGTGAAAAATTATCTTTTATCTCCTTTAGGCTTCACACAAAATACTGTTACCTAAAGGGGAAAATGTCTGGAAATATATTACATAACATAGCATGTAGTTGCTTTTAAATCTAAAACTTAGGTAAGATATTAGTACCAGTGGTGAATTACCAGGGGTGAATTGTGTTGGGGGTGAATTGTTCGAGGGCGCACCCAGGGTTTTTTTTAAATTTTTTCTGGACAGGCCAATTGGCTTCTAGGGTCAAAATTTTACAGGCCAATCCGTACTTCAACAAGTCAAAACTAAAAAGCTTGGAAACGAATGTGGGAGTATAAAAACAATGTTTTTTTCAACAAATTTATTTGAAAAACTCTTCAAAGTCACAGTAGAAGCCCACACAAATCATTTTAATACATTCTCAATGAAACAGAATAATAAGGCTCACATATTAGATTAGTCATTATTCAAATCAATCATCAAGGTTATATTTTCCAAAAGTCAGGTGGCCATGTGCAACTTGAGAAAAAAATTTGGCTGCAAGGATTAGTTTTTGGCTGCTCACTCTAAAATTGATAAATTTGCTCAATTTCATCAGGAAAATGATTAAAAGTTACTTCCCTTGTATTTCATCTACCTCGCGTCATATCCAGAATTTTAAAACTGTGTAACATACATGCTAACGCAGTACTGCAAATATATAGTGTACACTATGTGATAATCATTATTAAATATTATTTCATTTCTTAATCTATCGTCTCAAGGGTGTCTGGGATTCACACCCGAACATTCCTGTAAAATTATGTGAAGTACTTTATTTTGATCCTTCCACACCCCAGTAGCCGCTATTGACCCAATTAAGACGCCCCAATTAATTTGCACATCAGCAGCTGGTCCCCTAGAACCTACACTAAAGTGTGCATTCCATGGCTACATTTATTTCTCATAAAAATCGTAAACAATACCTGCACACAGTAAAAAGTAAACGCCCCGCCAGACAGTAGTCTCAAGTGGAACGGAAGTGATAGTCCCACAAAACATGTGTACACAGAAGAAATAGATACAGAGGCACGCACAGAAGCACAGAGGTGTGGCTAAGCCCACCGTAGGAAGCAAGCATAAGGAAAACATGAAAAGCATACAGTACTAGGAAAGCATTGGAAGGCATGACCAAACTAGCGAGAAGAATGAAGCAAGAAGCAGTGATTGGCGGAAGAAGATTGACGAAAACGAGACCTCCCGCGACGCCAAGGGAGTGGCCACAGAAGCCGTATTTAAAGAGAAGCAAAGCATGATTTCATCAGAATTTAGATTGGTGATTTTCCAGCATTTATTTGCAAGCATCTTTTTGTGTTGAGAAAGCGAGAATTCGAAGCGAGACGCGAGTTCATTTGCAAGCATTTGTTTTGTGTATTGTCAACGAGCAAAGCGATCGTCAATTTCATATTATTATTATTATCGTTGTTGTGTCCCTTAATCGCCCCGTTTGTCCACCATCGCCGTTCTTTGGAACAAGTAAAGTATCACTAAGAACTGGTTGTTACAACTGAATTTCCTGAGTTTTGGGATAAAAATCAAAAGGCTAGCTGAAGCAACTTGTTCGGCGCCAAGCACGGAAAATTTTGAGGCCTTAAAAACGTTGAAAAATTAATTTTTTCACCACATTCTTCTGCAGTTACTGATGATCGATCGTGATGTTTTCACCATTTGGCTGGCAAAAGCGTTCAATTATTTTCTAACATTTTCAACCTAATATATCTAGAGCCAGTAATTTACCATTCATAATTATTTATTATTGTTTTCGAATGTGTAAAGCATAAAAAAGCGCGATAGGTATTTTACTTCGGACTTGGATTTCGGTAATTAATGCCAGCGCTTAGCATCGGAAGAAATTTTTGGATTTTGATATTCTATAGCATTGGAAAATGAATATTTTTAGTATTTATTTCCTGCATGAAAGGTCTGATTTTCTAATGAATTCAATGTGTATTCAGTCCGGCAAACTAAAATTCAAAAATTACGCAAGCAACAAAATTTCAAAATTTATGCAAGCAACAAAATGGCTTCTACAGACAGAAGAACCTCTGCCATTTTCCCATACTGATGATGTTTTAATCATTTTGCACATGCAAAAAGTTATGGTCACGAAAGTCGACAATTCTAAAGGACCACAAAACAATTTTATGAAAATTATCCAGAAAAGTCTGGGCTTTCATTAAATACGTTAAAAATTAATAGAAGTTCAAACATTCATCCATAACATGCTGATGTTTAAAAGCTATAAGCATAAGCTAGGCCGATATTTTCCAACCGCACAACAGAAATGATACCAAGAATCATAAATGATTTGAAATCCGGTGCGAAGCGCCGGAAAATTTTTTGGTATTTTGTTTTAGAACGCATAAAAGTGCATAGTCGGTTTTTTATAAAATACTTCCAAATAGAAAAGTGACACAAATCAGCTGTCGTCAAATCGTTTACATTTAGCTCTTACGGTAAAATTTTTCATTCGAAAAATTGTTGAGCGCTAGATCAGTGTGCTCACAAATTTCCAGTACTATACGATATATTGTTTATTAGAAAATCACGAAAATCTGAAATACTACTTGCTTTCCACTTTCATAAGCATTTCAAGAAAAACGGACTATAATTTTTACAAGCCAATTTGGCTTGTGCCCCTAAATTTTTAGGAGCCAATCAGAATTTTCAGGAGCCATGGCTCCTAATTGGCCTAAAAAACCCTGGGCGAACTGCAGTGGGGGGGGGGCGAATTACTGGGGGCGAACTATGGGGGACGAATCTGGGATGCCGAATTATTGGGGCGAATTGTTCTAGAACCATTCAGTGCAACCTTTGTAAATAGTAACCAATAAAAGTATATCGTCACAAACTACGCTTTTCGCCTAAATATGTGAACGTAATTTTCGTATTTCCGTATCTATCAGTTTTCGACAAATGAAACCTTCGACATTCTGCACCCACGCCAAAATTGTGATAAAACAAGTTATGTTTACCAACTGATAAAACTGAATAGAAGGCTTTAGACAATTGAAAAACTATCGATATCATAAACTGCTGTTTCGATTCACCGAGTACACAATGATTACTGCAAACATCATATACATGAATTTCAACGAGCATGAAAAACTAACATCATCAACTGCTCTGACATCCGCCAGTTTGCTGGTTTTTATAAGAAATTCAGATCATATTATGACCTTTAATTTGAAACTATAGCCTGTTTTTTTACAAAAACGTTTTCTACACATAACTTCTATTGTTGAATTTTTCACATACACACAAAACATAGTTGATAGTCAGTTGGATATGTTAAATTTTCAATCTTATGTCTCAAAATGGTTTGACAGAAAGAAAGTCGCGTGTATATGAAATACCACTTTCAATTTTACTATTTGAAGCATTTCAAGAAAAGTAGACTTTCCCAGAAACAAAAGTCTTTACTAGGAAAATAAATTTTCGAAGATATTTGCATATTCCTGTCTTGCCTTGCCATGTACCTTCGTGGAGTGACCTTAGGGCTCAGGCTACAGCGTGCTTCGATTGGCTATTTTCAACTGTGATTTGCAGTATGTATATTTATTTCCAAACCTATGTTTTGTTTTCGAATGAGCCATCTCTGTTTAAGTTAATGCGGTAAAATTTATGTCGATTAGAGAGAAATTCAGGTACGTAAACGTAATAGAGTGTACAGAGCCAACCAGATTTATTACTGTGATTAATTTGATGTGCACAGTTTTTTCGGCATTTTTCGGCGGTATCTATTAGCCGGATACGGCGAATATAATATTTTATATTTGCAGTATACTGTTAATAGTGCTTGCTATATAAGACCTACTATTAGCCGTACGAAAAGTACAGTATATCTCATCTTACCAATTTTTTATTGATATTTCCATCTTGCGGATCAGATTGCACATTTGTCAGCTGTTTTCTATTCAGCCTGGCACATTGCATATAGTTTATATTTTCATAATTTTCCTAATTTGTGTACAAATTTATTAAAATCCATTCGATTTACATGATAAACTGGTCGATATCAATATATGAGGAAACTTTTGTGGCACAATATAGCTTAATTTTTCGATGATTCTGAGGATGGATTGTTATGTACAAGCCATTGAACTTCATAATTTGCACAAAACGGCCATTTTGTTTTTTCAAACGTTGGGTTGGTGGAGATGGATAATCGTTGTCGAAAAATAGTCGGATCAAATCCGAAAACACCTTTGCCTCTCTGTCAAACCCTTTACATTACCCATGATCTTACGCTGTTTTCTAAAAGAAAGTAACTGATCTGGTGAGTCTTGATCATTTCTCGGAAGCCTCACTAAAATCATCAGATCTCGTCTCAACATTGTGGTTTGACACTGATGGTAAAAGATCGCTCACGATGCTTCCAGTTTTCGACATGCTAACATCGTGTTTCAGCATTTTCTGTTTCCCAATCGAAGCTTTTTTCTACCAGTTCATCAGTTTTTGAAATAACCATCGACATAGGCTCAGATGTATTCAGGCTATTGAAAAATTTTTTCAACTGTTCATATTGCTTTTCAAAATCTGTGAAACTTAATTTGCTGCAGACGTCACAAACTCGCTTGGCTTGTTTCAACATTTTGTTGTATTTTTTATTTACAGACAAAATTTTATTTTTTGAACTATCTACTGCGATAGAATTTTCGGGAATTTTTTCCAACAATGGATCATGACTGAAGTTATCAGGAACAGACGCAACGAATTTAAACCGTTGGAAACGTTGTAAAATAAGGTTCAAATCAAATATTTCTAAATTTTTCGAATTTCTAACAGCTATAATGTGACGACAAGGCAACTCAAAATGGCAGAAAAATTCACAAGAACATTTGCGATCCTGTATAATGGTATATTTGGAGTCAGAATCCGTTTTGGAAACATTAGTCGCTCCATCATTGTTGATGATCTGAAATTTTCGAAGGTCTCTCTGAAACAAATTATATTCTGCACTGAGCTTAGAAGCAGCAAAATCGGTGAAATGTTTGAACAGAAATTCTTTTTGTTCTAAATGAGGGAATGTTGGGAATAGTTTTGCCTTTACATTTTTCCACATATTCCCGATGCTTTACATTGAACGCATGCATATAAATAAATTTTATCAGATTTTCAACATTTATTACGTCTTTGATATGTTTATTTTGTGCTTCAATCTGATTAGTATCATTAATTCCAAAATTCGTGAGATTTTTCTGAAAGACATAAGCCCACATTTCTTTACAACTCATCCAGTTAGATGTGAAAATTTCTTTGAAATGACTTGGGATTAATTTATCATTCAGGAGCTCAGTCCAACTGTCATCAAAGACGTCAAACTTTCTTGCGTGTAATAGTCTTTTCAGCAACGTCAATGCACGTTCTTTGATATTCTGTAAAGTCAAATTAGACTTGCCTATCTCACATGACTCACCAGGGGTAAACTTCATTTCCCGAACAATTTTCTGAAAATTTTGCTCGACATGAACCATACATAGTAAAACAGTTGCGTTCTGGAAAGTATTCTGAGCCGCCTTAACGGACTCAAAATCTTTGTCCAAAACAACAATTTTAGTTTTGTCCACGCTATCCTGATTACTGATTTTAAACTGTTCGAAACAAGATGTCACATTAAACGAAATTGGAGGCATGTCACATTAAATGAAAACTGAACAATCACATTGATGGGAAAAACCCATGCCATATTGATACCAATACGGCGGTGTCACTGTGAGTGACACGCTGTGACCCCATTGGGTGGCTCGCTATTATATTCGTTTCAAGAACCTAACCCAGCGGGTACTGGCTATAGGAGGGTCTATAGGGTACCTCGGTGCTGTCCTTGGGTTCTGCTGTAGAGTAATGGACAACACCGCTGGGTCAGGGGTGGCAATCCCTAGTCCCATTCAGGGAGAATGAAGGACAAGGCTATTTATGGAATGGCCTACTGTAGGGGACCTGATTGTAAACCTAAATCCCCTTTCTGGCCCTAACCCCAGATGTACGAGGGCTACTCTAACTGAGGGGATTCTCAAGGGAAAATCGACTTAGGAAAGGGTTCTCACAAATACACCCTCAACAACAATAATCCCCTGAGGAGACTTACCTAGTCCTTTTCTCAACTACCACTCAGCGTGGGTTCACAGGTTCACGGATCCTGGGATGACGGGAATGGGGTGATGGCAGTCCGGCTTGGGTTTGGCATGGGTCATACTGTAAAACGGGTCAGCGGGTAATGCAGGCGATCCAGGAATGGAGGGACGGGCAGGTACTAGGTGGAGGGGCAATGTATAACTCCTATGCAGGAATGCAGGCCGCGAACGCAGTCATGGACACGAAGTTGTATGCAAATTTATTAGCAATGAGGGGTGGCGGATGCAATGTATGTAAAATAATATAAAAACAGTCGATGGACACAAGACACAGAGCTAAACGCAAAAGAAAGCGATGTAGGCCCAAAAATGAGTATAAAACTAACGAAACAGGCCCTTTTAAAGGGCCTCGTAGACCTGCAGTATGCCCTGGGTGGAGCTAACAGTATGCCCTGGGCGGAGCTAACAATGCATCTTCTGCAGCGGAAATCGCTGCAGAAGATGCCTATGGTCACATAGACATTTTCCAGTTCAAATACCTTAAGCATGGGGGCGAGTTTCACTCTCCATGCTGAACATATGAATGTCTTTTAGAGAGAATCTCCAAACTAGTCATTTGGGGCTGCGAAACGTCGCTAGTTTTTACTGATAAGAGGTGCACGTAATGCTCCAATTATGGCCATGAGCTCGTAGAGCTTATCTGGGCGGAAATTCTAACTAATGGGTTACATACCGTAGTCTACGTGCATGACAGAAAAATAACAAAACATAACGGAAATGAAAACACAAAATGAAACAGAAATGAAACACAAAAATGCACACAATAATGCATGTAAAATATAATGAACGAAATGCAAAAATAAGAGTAAGTGACTGTTAAACAAAAAGTGGCGAAAAACATAGAGTATCGGCATGATGTGAATCATGTGACATTGGGCAAAATTGATCGGCATGTGACAAAGATGTCATTAGATATTCAGTCTCTGAGCTCAAAAATGCTGCAGTAGCAACAATGTGACTGATATGATTCTTATCTAGCCCAGTGAATAAAAAAAGAACATAGTTGATGTTGTTTAAACGATAAGTTCCATCTACTTCAACTAATTCTGGAAATTTGATAAACCATTGATGCATGAGACTAGTTTGAAAAAAGATTATATCCACAACATTCGATTGTAGGTCTGATATAACTTTGAGATATGAGCCTGGATCAGTCTTTTTCACATTTTCAAGAAAATAAATGGTTTTGGAAACTTTGTTGGCTTTCTCAGAACTGCGAGCAGCATCTATGATGTTTCTAATATTATGATTAGTCACTTGTTTACCTTCAGTGGAGCGAATTTCCCCAGCAATTAATTTTAAATTAGCTCCCAACTGGGCTGCTTTTACAATGAAATCTCTTGCATCTCCGTCTAATCTTCTTTTATGTGGGAAATGAGACAATAATTCTTCAGAAACTTCGTGATTATGTTTAAAATTCGAGCGGCTGACTTTCGGTTTATTTTCTGCATTACTGAAATTAATATTTAAACATCAGCTACACCCCACTGCTCCGAAATAACTTTGATTGGGTCGTAGGCCTATGCCAGTTGTCCTACAACGAATATCATTCCTGCAAACTAGAACAAGCTTTGAAAAAACAAATTTCTTTTCATCGTTATGAAAACGTTTACTGGACCCGATTGAAAATGACTGATAAGCTTCACTTTCTAGCCGTTCGATGGCTTTGACGAGATCTTGGAAGCAACCAAAAACTGAACCAGCTACTAAAGCTTTCGAAGCATCTGCAGTGCACAGGTCAATAATCTGCAGCATTACTAATAATGCTGCAGGAAAAATAGCACTAAAAGTTATGTGAGTGAACTCGTGACCCTGACCCAAATCAAAGAAAAAAAAATCTTGAACGACTTTAACTAGGAACAGAAATAATGCACCTATGCAAATCGTCCTTTGCGATGAAAACGCTAATCGATGCGACGCTATTGACAACAGTAGACATTGACTGTGTGGGCAATTATGTAATCAAATGTGGATAAGACGCAGTACCTATTTTTTTCCAAGTAATTTGCAGCCAAAAACCAATATTAGAAATCAAAAATGCGGATCACTCGGAGCAATCCACTTCGTTGTATTGCTATTGGATGTTAGCATACATGCACAGCATAGAAATTCTGCTGGGGGTCAGCCAGGACAGGGGGTGGAATACAAATTTTTTTTCGTTCCTGATCTAAAAAAAGGTCTTACTAAGGTTTTTTAACGTCCAAACAGCATATTTTCACAACTATGTTAGTCAGATATGAGAAATAATTTGCTTAGACAGCACTTTTTGAAGTTTTAATGTTACTCCTTTGGAATCAAGTATACTTTGTTTAGAAAAATTGTTAAACTACAGCATTGTTTCCATTTTTATAACGACTTTTTCTTCTCTCTTGCTCATTTCCCTTCGTCAACTTCTCAATCATAGCCAGTTGAGTCAAATCTGCTGGGGGTCAGCAAGAATCTGCGGGGGGTCAAAACTCCCCACCACCCCCCACATTCATGTATGGATGTTAGAAAGTGTACTTCTGTGTGCGTTAACTCCGTCCTGTGCTATATATTTGGTTCGCAAAGTGATTAGCAAGTTGTACCTTTCAATAAAAAATTAGTATGATGATATATACTCTACTCTCCGTACGGCCAATAGGTCTTATATAGCAGCACTGTTTTTTTTTCCACGAACTTTTTTCCACAAATGTGGAAAGGGGTCAAATTTTTTTTCCACATGTGGAAAAAATTTTTTTTCGTCTTAAAATCCGTTTTTTGGCTTAAAAATGCTCACAGACGCTTTATCGCACTGTTTTTGAGCTTTTTCAAGCCTTCCGGTGTTTTTAGAGAAGTTAATTCATTAAAATTGGAGAAAAATTGAAATGTTCGACTTAAAAGCCTAATCTACAAGCGTTGTTGAACAAGTTTTGTAGCAAACTATCCAAGAGCATAATTGACTTGAATTACACAAGAAATCAATGGTCAAGTCCTCTCTGATGACAAGTGAAAGCCCAAAAAAATGGTACTTTCCGGCGCGTAGCGCCGGAAAATTTTTTGGGTATATTGACATTCTAGGATGCTGGAAAATCATTTTTCCGAACATTTATTTCAAGAATTAGATTCCAATTTAGTGTTCAAGAGTCGTAATTTCTAGAATTTTACTTGAAAAATTTTAAAATCTGTAATTTATTTGTAAACTCTCATGAACTTGGTCGAAAATATATGAGTAAGAAGAATATAAATTTCCGAAAGATATTTCCAAGAAGCTTTTGAATTGATTTTACGTTAGCAAAGAAATAATCGCATCATAAATCATAGAGACTTGACGTGTATTCATCTTTCTCAAAAGGAAAAAATGCGAATCTTCATTAAATATTATGATAAAATGTTGAAGATAACCAATTAAAACATGAGATACTACGTTTAAGATGATGAAAACTATTATAGATTAAGTGATAAATGAAGGTAGACATGATAAAAGCCGCGCCTGAACTACTTAATGAATAATGATGATTATTAAAGTTATTACCGGCGCGAAGCGCCGGAAAATTTTGAGATTATGACCTTCTAAAATGCACCAAAATGCATCTTTTCAATATGAAAACCCCAAATTTTTCTTCCACATTTGTGGAAAGACCTCAAAAATTTTTTCCACATTCCAGATTTTTTTTCCACATTATAGTGCAAATGTGGAAAAAAAACAGTGGACAGTGTTTTTTTTGTGCCAAAACATGGTTTTTGGCACAAAAAAATTTGGGATGGCACAAAAAATTTTAAGCGTTTGTGCCAATTGGCACAAAATTTTTGGCTGGTCAAACATTAAATTTCCTTGATTTTTAGACGTTCTGGGGCTGAAAATGCAAAAAATTTTCGGCGCTTCGCGCCGAGTCAACGACAATAGTATTTTCTATTCGTATATTTGACCCCAACGCGAACGATTTCTCTTCGAACAGTGTATTGGTATCGTTGCAGTAAACTTTATAGGCTGTCAATGACTGATGAATGAAAAGAAATTCTGGATACTCTCTGTTCATTCAGTCAGATTCGGATTTAAAAGTGAAATTCTTAGTTTTTGTGTTTGATTGATTCAAATAGAAAAATCGATGTCGTTGGTAATGGTAAAATGTTTCGACAGAAAATTTACTCAATTTTCGACTTTATTTTCTCTGGTCTTTACGTTGTTGTTATACATATTCATATTTGTAGCCAAAAATTGAATCAATTTGAATTTCCTGAACAATTCGAGAAGATTTTTTTGAATTTTCTCAGCATTCCATTTTTTTGAGTCGTCGTGTACTATTTACTTGCAATTTTTTCTTATCTCACTGACATGGTCAGCTGAAAAATAGGTTGGTCACGATTTTTACAAAAAATTAATGCGTTGAACGTTAACTTTTTATCAAACTATTGACATATAACTTTTCTGAATTTTTCAGTGTGTTTCTAGTGAATAAAAAATTTTTGTGCCATTGGCACAAATTTTTTTAGCCTTTTGTGCCAATTGGCACAAATGTCTGTGCACAAAAAAACGCTGTATAGCAGGCACTATTAACTCACTGTTTTTTTTTCACGAACTTCTTTCCACAAATGTGGAAAGGGTTAAGGGGTCAAATTTTTTTCCACATGTGGAAAAAAATTTTTTTCGTCTTAAAATCCTCGTTTTTTTGCTTAAAAATGCTCACAGACGCTTTATCGCCATACCTGTAAGACCTCCGACCAGTTGGGGGGGGGGGGGTAGGAAAAAGTCGAAATTTTTCCCAAAGAAGGCCAAAAAACATATACTTTTTTGAAATTTTTTTTTCCAAACTGCGGGGGGGTTGGGGGGGGGAAATTTTTTTGGGTACAGGGTTGGCCACCAAGTACAGGTATGTTTATCGCACTGTTTTTGAGCTTTTTCAAGCTTTCCGGTGTTTTTAGAGAAGTTAATTCATTAAAATTTAAATTTTCGACTTGAAAGCCTAATCTACAAGTATTGTTGAACAAATTTTCTAGCAAACTATATAATTGACTTGAATTACACAAGAAATCAATGGTCAAGTTCTCTATGATGACAAGGGAAAGCCCAAAAAAGATGGTAATCTTTCCGGCGCAAAGCGCCGGAAACTTTTTTGAGAATATTGAAATTCTGGGATGCTGGAAAATCAATTTTCCGAACATTTATTTCAAGAATTAGATTCCAATTTTGTGTTCAAGAGTCGTAATTTCTAGAATTTTACTTGAAAAATTTTAACATCTGTAATTATAGAAAATTATATGTACAATTATATATTATAGATTGAGTGATAAATGAAGGTAGACATGATAAAAGCCGCGCCTGAGCTACTTAATAAATAATGATGATTATTAAAGTTATAGCCGGCGCGAAGCGCCGGAAAAGTTTCAGATTTGGACCTACACTGTTTTTTTTCCAGGAACTTTTTTCCACAAATGTGGAAAGGGGTCAAATTTTTTTTCCACATGTTGAAAAAAATTTTTTTCGTCTTAAAATCCTCGTTTTTTGGCTTTAAAGTGCTCACAGACGCTTTATCACACTGGTTTTGAGCTTTTTCAAGCCTTCCGGTGTTTTTAGAGAAGTTAATTCATTAAAATTGAAGAAAAAATTGAAATGTTCGCCTTTAAAGCCTAATCTACAAGCATTGTGGAACAAATTTTCTGACAAACTATCCAAGAGCATAATTGACTTTGAATTACATGAGAAATCGATGGTCAAGTCCTCCATATACATGTAACGGAGCTCCAAGGTCTGGGGGGGGGGTTGGAGCACTTTTTTGGGGCCGGGGGGTCAGTAATTCCCAAAATTTTGGGGGGAGGGGTCTCGAAGGAAAAAAAAATTCGATTTTTTTTCATGAAAAGTGTCCGAAAAACGGTTTAAAAAAGTAGTAATTTTTGTCTGAAAAATGATAAAATATGTACTTATGGCGCGAAGCGCCGAAAAAAATTGACGTTTTTGACCATTTTTGTTCAAAATTTGACATTTTCCATGAAAAAATGACATTTTTCAGTATTTTTCCGACTGAAACTATGGGGGGTCCCTAGGGCTACCATATGGCTAGCCATAGGATTGGAAAATCCTGGGGGGGTCGCCCAATGGCTAGCCATATGGTCGACGATTTCTGGGGAGGGGGGTTCCCATAGCACTCCCCCCCCCCAATTACATGTATGAAGTCCTCTATGATGACAAGTGAAAGCCCAAAAAAGATGGTAATCTTTCCGGCGCGTAGCGCCGGAAAATTTTTTGGGTATATTGACATTCTGGGATGCTGTAAAATCAATTTTCCGAACATTTATTTCAAGAATTAGATTCCAATTTTGTGTTCAAGAGTCGTAATTTCTAGAATTTTAATTGAAAAATTTTAAAATCTGTAATTTATTTGTAAACTTTCATGAACTTGGTCGAAAATATATGAGTAAGAAGAGTATAAATTTCCGAAAGATATTTTTATGAAGCTTTTGAATTGATTTTACGTTAGCAAAGAAATAATCGCATCATAAAGCATAGAGACTTGACGTATTGATCTTTCTCAAAGGAAAAAATGCGATTCTTTATTAAATATTATGATAAAATGTTGAAGATGACCAATTAAAACATGAGATACTACGTTAAGATGATGAAAAACTATTATAGATTAAGTGATAAATGAAGGTAGACATGATAAAAGCCGCACCTGAGCTACATAATGAATAATGATGATCATTGAAGTTATAACCGGCGCGAGGCGCCGGAAAATTTTGAGATTTGGACCTACTAAAATGCACCAAAATGCATCTTTTCAATATGAAAAACCCAAATTTTTCTTCCACATTTGTGGAAAGACCTCAAGAATTTTTTCCACATTCCAGACTTTTTTTCCACATTATAGTGCAAATGTGGAAAAAAACAGTGCCTAAAATGCACCAAAATGCATCTTTTCAATATGAAAACCCCAAATTTTTCTTCTACATTTGTGAAAAGACCTCAAAAATTTTTTCCACATTCCAGATTTTTTTTCGACATTATAGTGCAAATGTGGAAAAAAACAGTGCTATTAACAGTATACTGCAAATATAAAATATTATATTCGCCGTATCTGGCTAATAGACACTGTCAGTTTTTTCCTCAATATTCGACAATCGCCCATTTTTTAGGAATTTGTTTTGAAATTGAGGAAAGTTTTTTGATGGTCAATCTGACTGCCCTTTTGATCAGGTTAGGTTTCCTGTCTGGAACAGTGTTTTTTTACCAAAAACTTTTTCATTTGAGGAAAAACCCCAAAAATTTTTCTTCATGAGGAAAAATTAATTTTTTAGAGTTTCTTTGCTTAAAAATCGTTTAAAATCATTTCTGATGTGTTTTTTGAACGTTTCTTATTAACTTGCATCTTATTCCACCAAAAAACCAACATTTTTTTCAAAAATTTTAGAGCTATATGACTACCGTTTTTTCCTTATGGGGTGTTTTTTCGGCACTTCTGCAGTTTAGGTGGTACAGAAAAAAAATTTTTTTCTCAAAATTTTTTTCATACTTTTTCGTGTCATATGGGTAATTCGATACTGCTGATCACGAACATGTTATTTTTTTCGGCTAAATTTTATAAGTGGGTTCCCGGCCTTCAGCCTAATTACTGTATATGAGTTGTTTGTTAATTTTGAGCATGGATTTCTGTGACTAGTGAGTAGACCTTTATTTTTCCTTTAAAATTTTCCTTAGGCTTAGTCTTAGGGTACAGCAGCTGCGCCTGAAGAGCGCAGCGCTGTTGAGGCTCTTCCAAACGATGTTGTTAGTTAAAATAGTATCAAGGGTCTAAAATGTAAAAACAAAAAATTGATGAAAAAACGAAAATTATAAAATCGCTACAGGGCCGTGCGCAGAATTTTTTCATGGGGGGGCCGACTAGATTTTTTCGCTGAATAGCCCCAGAAAATGTTGATCTTACGCGGATATACTGTGTGCACAGAGATCCCCAAGGTCAGATTTTTAAGGTAGGGGTAAAGTTGAAAATTTTCTCGGGTAGTGTAGCTAAATGTCCACTAAACATGTGATTTTGTCTCAGAATTAGGCTACCAGTAATCAATTTTTAGGACGTTAGGTGGGGGTAATACCCCCTCATACCCCTCCCTATGGGGTAGTCTGTGTGTGCATCACTGTTTTTTTTCCACATGAGAACCGGACCCAAAGTTTTTTTTCCTCATTTTCCAAAAATTTTCCACATTTTAGAAAACGCTTATAATGTGGCTACGGATGCTTTTTTATGCATTTTAGGGGCATACCCAAGCATTTTGTTGTATTTGTAGTCAGAAACCTGCAAAAATGAGAAAAAAAATTGAGAAAATTCTGGTTATGTTAGTCAAAATGAGCTCATGAAGAATATATTGGTGTTCTATAGAATGGTCCGGCGCCGAGCGCCGGAAAAATTTTTTGATTTTCACTTTTTAAAATGCTGGAAAATGAACTTTCATAACGTTGGGAAATAAATTAAAATCAGACTGATGAAGCGTAGTTTGCCTCCCATTCCGGCGCGGAGCGCCGGAAAAATTTTCGGGTTTTTGTATTCTAAAACGCTGAAAAATAAATCTCTCCATCAGATAATTCGTGAACAAATGTTTTGAAATCGCGTTCTAGAGTAATGTCTTCAATTTCCACCTTCAATAAACGCAAAAGTTCAGATTGCAAACGTTTAAAAAATTCCAATCATCGAGAGAGAAAATTGAGAGACTTGATGAAAAATCTCTATTTTCGGCGACATAATTGACTGTAAACGCTTAGAAAATGAAACGAGCTAACTTGATTGATAGAAACTGTTGAGCATTAATTAGTAAATCGAAGTATATATGCTAACGGCCGCGCCTGATAGAATATAGTTATAATTATACCCATGACCGGCGCGAAGCGCCGGAAAATTTTGAGATTTTGACCTTTTAAAGTCCACCAAAACGCATCTTTTCGGTTTAGAGTTACTGCCTCAATGGGGGGGGGGTCGCCCCCCCCCTTGTGCACGGCCCTGAATCGCGATATCTCGGGTAGTTTCACGATTTGGGTGAAAAGAATAACATATTCGTAATCAGCAGCACCCTTATATGACACGAAAAAATAAAAAAAAATTTCGGTGCCACCTTAACTGCAGAAGTACCCTTTTTTCATACCTGTAATTGGGGGGAGGTTGGGGGTGAACCCCCACCCTCAACTTGGTCGAACACTATACCCAAATGTCGAGACCCCCACCCCCAACTTGGTCAACCCTATAACCAACCCCCCCCCCCCCAAACTCGGAAAAATTGGAAAAAAGTGGTTTTATTTGGCATTTTTTGGGGAAAATTTCGAAATTTTTCGACTTTTTTGGGGTTTTTTCGACTACCTTCCCCTAAATTTTGGGTATATCCTCCCCCCAACTGGTCCGACCTCTTACAAAACGACATAGAAAAAACGACCGCTTTTGCAATATTGGATTTGCGCTGAATTTTAATTATTTGATAATTTTTCTATATTATTCCAGTGCGTGGTTAGAAAATTTCATTCTAGCTAATTCTTGTAGCTTTTAATTATCAAGATATTATGGATAAATGTTTGATGCAGTGTTGTCTTTTTGAGAATTTGACGAAAAGCAAGATTTTTCTCGGTTATTTTCCCAAAATCTTCTTGCGATCTTTAATAACATTTTGACATTTGTGTGATTAAAACATTTCGAAGTCAAGTGGGAATTCTTGCTGGTTGAAGAATGGAAATTCTTGGTTGCTTTCCTAGTTTTTGAATTCTAGTCTGCCCGACTGAAAATTCATTGAATTCACCGAAAAATTTAACCTTCGGTCTTGGAAATAAAAGTTGAAAAGGTTCATTTTCCAGCGTTCTAAAATACCAAAATGCCGGAAAAATTTTCGGCGCTATGCGCCGAACTTTTCATTTTCTCGTCTAAATTTTATAAGTCGGTTCCCGGCCTTCAGCCTGATTATTGTATATGAGTGTTTCTTAATTTTGAGCATGGATTTCTGTGACTAGTGAGTAGACATTTATTTTTCCTTCAAAATTTTTCTTAGGCTTAGGCTTAAGGTACAGCATCTGCGCCCGAAGGGCGCAGTGCTGTTGAGGCTCTTCCAAATGAAGTTGTTAGTTAAAATAGTATCATGGGTCTTAAAGAAATATAGTGTTTATTCTTTCTGGTGAAACTGTGTAGTGGTAAACGCATTAAGTCCATAGGCTGTGGACCAGGTTCGATTCTTGAAGTAGGTAGGATTTTTCTGTAGTGACAAGGACTATGTGAGATGTGTGCAGATCTTATGCAAATGAGTTCCTGAATGCCATGAGCGCCTAGATTTTTGAACTAATCTGGATAGCTGGCATCTTGAGGAGTCCAAAAATGCCAGTTTGGACCATAATTTGGAAGGTAACCGACTTTTAAATAAATCCCATTTTCTCTTCAAAATTCAGAAAATTTGGTTTTAAAAGCCTAAAACCGACGCGAATCGAATGAAATGGAGGAAACTATGTAGCTTTTGGTCGTTTTTCCGACAAAACTGAGCTAATTTATTGATTTTAGAGTGAGCAACCAAAAGTTCTCCCCAAGTTGCACATTGCAACCTGGCCTGTGCGGAAAAAAAGCTAGTCAAGTTCATGTGGAAAAAAATTTGGGGTTTTCATGTAGAAAAAATGCGATTTGGTGCATTTTAAAAGGTCTAAATCTCAAGATTTTCCGGCGCGATCTTCAATAAGCATTAATTATTTATTACCCGTTACCTGTTATCAGGGGTTTTTTGTACATGACCCATTTGCACATGTACAAACGACGGTCAATATTTCATTTGTACAATTTGTACATAGCAAAAATAGGTATAAATAAGTAACCCGTGTTCCTCTATGTCATGGCCAAAGACTAATAACCAAATCAGCGTAATTTTCAAATTTTATTTATGACTGCAAAAAAATTCATTAAAATTGAATAAAAAATCGAAATTTTCGATTTTCAAGTCTAATTTACAAGCATTGTGGAACAATTTGTCTAGAAAACTATCCAATAGCTTAATGAATTTGCATTAGATAATAAACCGATGGTTAATCCCTCCATGATGACAAGTGAAAGCGCAAAAAAGATGTGAATCTTTCCGGCGCGAAAAATTTTTGTGTATTGACCTTCGGCGACGCAGGAAAATCGATTTTCCAAACATTTATTTCAAGAATTAGATTTAAGTTTGGTGTTCAAAAGTCGTACTGTTTAGAATTTTATTATTTGAAAAATTTTTAAACCAGTAATTTATTCATTAACTCTCATGAACTTGGCCGAAAAGATATGAGTGGAAGAGTAGAAATTTCTGAAAACTACTTCCATTCGAATTAATTTTACGTTAAAGAAGAAATAATTGCTTCAAAAAGTTTACAGACTTGACGTATTGATCTTTCTCAAGAAATGTTCCAATGAAAAACTGCGAATCTTCCTTAAATATCAAGATAAAATATTGAAGATTACCACATGAAACATGAGATAATGTACGTTTGAGATGATGAAAACAATTATACGTTAAATGATAGGTGAAGCTGGACATTCTAAAAGCTGCATCTGAGCTAGGTAAAACATAATAATGATTATTAAAGTTGTAACCGGCGCGAAGCGCCAGAAAATTTTGAGATTATGAACTTCGAAAATGCACCAAAATGCATATTTTCTGTACCTTATCCCCAAAATTTTCTTCCTTAAACGGGTAAAGGGTCGTTTGTACATTTACAAAGGACTACCTCAATTTCGTTTGCCAAAAAAAAATTTCATTTGCCTCCGGCAAAAAAAAGCACTGCCTGTAATTGTGGAGGGTTGGGGGGGGACCCCCACCTCCAGCTTGGTCGCACCCTATATCCAAATGTCGGAACCGCCACCCCCCCCCCCCAAACTTGGAAAAATTTGGAAGAAATGGCTATTTTGGCCTTTTTGCCGGAGGCAAATGAAAGTTTTTGGGGGCAAACGAAATTGAGTTAGTCATTTGTACATATGTATACAAACGGCTCTTTCTCCATTTAGGGAAGAAAATTTTGGGGATAAGGTACAGAAAATGTGCATTTTAGAAGTTCATAATCTCAAAACTTTCCGGCACGGTTATAACTTTAATAATCATTATAATGTATTACCTATAGCTCGGACGCGGCTTTCAGAATGTCTACTTTCACCTATCATTAAATGTATAATAGTTTTCATAATCTTGAACGTATTATCTCGTGTTTCAAGTGGTAATATTCAATATTTTATCTTGATATTCAATGAAGATTCGCAGGTTTTCCTTGAAACATTTTTTGAGAACGATCAATACGTCAAGTCTGTAAACCTTTTAAAGCGATTATTCCTTTCTTAACGTAAAATCAATTCGGAAGCTTCATGGCAGTAGTTTCCGGAAATTTCTACTCTTCCACTCGTATCTTTTCGGCCAAGTTCATGAGAGTTAACAAATAAATTACTGGTTTTAAAATTTTTCAAATAATGAGATTCTAAAAATTACGACTTTTGAACACAAAATTCGAATCTAATTATTAAAATAGATGTTTGGAAAATTGATTTTCCAGCATCGCAGAATGTCAATACACAAAAAAAATTTCCCGCGCTTCGCCCCGGAAAGATTAACATCTCTTTTGGGCTTTCACCTGTTATCATTTCACCTGTTAACCATCAATTTATTATTTAATGCAAATTCATTATGCTATTGGATAGTTTCCCAGAAAATTTGTTCCACAATGCTTGTAAATTAGACTTGAAACTCTAGAATTTCAACTTTTTGCATGAATTTCTTTTCGTAGTCATAAATAAAATTTGAAAATTACACTGATTTGGTTATTAGTCTTTGGCGATGACCTAGAGGAACACAGGTTACTTATTTATGCCTATTGTTGCTATGTGCAAATTGTAAAAATGAAATATTGGCTGCCGTTTATACGTGTACAAATGGGTCATGTACAAAAAAACCCTGCACCCCCCCCCAAGTAGTCGGACCTCTTACAGGTTTGTTATTACCAAGCTCAGGCGCGGCTTTTAGCATGTCTACCTTCACCCACCACTCAATCTTTAATAGTTTTTATCATCTTAAACGTATATTCTCACGTTTTTATTGGTAGTCTTCAATATTTTATCTTGATATTTGATGAATACCCGCATTTTTCCTTGACACAATTTTCGAGAAAGATCAACACGCCAACTTTCAGAACTTTTTGAAGCGATTGTTCCTTTCTCAACGTAAAATGAATTCGAAAGCTTCGTGAAAGTAGTTTTCCAAAATTTCTACTCTCACTCATATCTTTTCGGCAAAATTTATGAAAGTTCATAAATTACTAGTGTTATAAATTACTGGTTTTAAACAAATTATAATAAATTACTGGTTTAAAAATTTTTTTAATGATAAAATTCTAGAACTTACGATTTTGAACACAAATTTCAGATCAAATTTTCGAGATATATATTCGAAAAATTGATTATCAGAATGCTTTAAAAAGCTCAAAACACTTGAATAAAGCGTCTATAAGCATTATTAAGCGAAAAAAACGAGTTGGAGAAAATGGGGGGAAAATTTTTTTAAAAATTTAACGTAGATATTGATCAAATTTTTCTTTATGAGTATGACTAAAATGGAGTGAGTAATTATACAGTAGGTGTGGTATCATTGCTAATCATGCGCACAGTCCCGTATTTTCAGTGTCAAAAAACACTCTGTTTCATAAGTTTAGTCTCAAAAAATTCACAACCACTTGGTACATAAGTACCTAATTTAAACGCGATAATGTTAAATGTCGCTACCACTACACATATCAAAGATCTTTCCACGAATGTGAAAAGATAGTCGGGGAAAAAACCGTGCACCACACCACAGCTTTTTTTTGCCAATCGGTGAATTCACGTGCGGTGTTTTTGGTGAAAAAAATTTTGCGCTCTTTTGCCAACCGGCGAAAAAAAATTTTGGGATTACTATACTCATTGACAGCGCGGAGCGGTGAGAAAATTTTACGTTTTTCGTCTTTCTTCCTCAAATCGGATATTCGGAAAAAAATTTTTAGTCTCCTGTTTCCGGCTCGGAATTAATATCTTTTTTGCTATTCTGTTCGAATTTAATAAAAATAGTTAATCTATAGCTGATTTTGTGGCATTCTTTGCTGGTTGAAAGCATCAGCACATTTGCCAGGTCTGGTCAACATTGCCATACTTATCAAAAAAACAAAACAGAGGCCGATGAAAAATGAAGTCCAAAAGTAAAAAAAAATTATTTCAAAAGCATATTACCAGTATAGCAAAACCCAAAACTCATGACATTTTTCAACCTCAAAAACCCAGAAATTCATCTCGGCCAGCCTTGTTTAGTTTAGCCTATGCATTTTCTGGTATATTTATTGTTTCATAATTTTTAGAGTACTGTCGACGAAGATTATGTATTTTCATCAATTGCTCAAATCTTGTCGACGATTCTCGTCGAAAATTCTTAGATTTAATTTGAGTACCCAGACCGTTCAAGAGCAGGTCACTACTTTTCAAAGATCAATCGATTATCGAATCAACGTTGAAAAAATTTCCGATCGAATTCAGCCGTCATTAGTTTTACGAAAATTGGTCGATCGCAGTTTGATTTGCTCATCCTTTCCTGACATTTTGATCGATAATTTAGCAGAATTCGACAATGTACAACCGAAAGTTTATCTGGGCTTCGATCCAACAACTGATTCTTTGCACATCGGAAATCTGATAACATTGAACGCAGCATTACACCTTTTCGCTAACGGTTTCGAGATTTACATTCTAATAGGCGGTGGCACATGTAAATTAGGTGACCCCAGCGGTCGGAATACCGATAGGCCGGCTATCGACTGGGCCACGGTGAAGAAAAATAGCGATTCTATAGCTCAACAGATACAAAATTTGTTTGCCAATTTTACAAAATATTTTTTAGTGGGTAAAAATGTTATTTATCGTTTTTTGTGCATTCTTTCTTTGTTTATTCGTTTTTCTTTATTAGGCAAAAAACAAAAGCTCAAACCGGTTCGCTTCATGAACAACGCTAAATGGTATTCAGACCTGAACGTCGTAGAATTTTTGGATGAATTCGGGCGCCAATTCCGCGTTAAACATCTTCTCGAAAAACAGGCGATAAAAAGCCGCTTAAGTGAAACGGGTTTAAATTTGAACGAATTTTTGTATCAAATATTGCAAGCTTACGACTTCTTAAAAATTTACGACGATCACGGGTGCCTTTTGCAGTTGGGCGGAACAGATCAGATTGGTAAATTCATTAAATCTTTAAACTTTGTCCAACTTGTAGTAAACTGTATTCAAAAATAGAGTTTTAATTTTTATTTCAGTAAAATATAGAAATGTATAATTTTAACAGTTGAACTTTACTTTTCGTGTTTTTATGCTAAATTTTTTGAAAATTATTTTGGTTTCCAACACATCAGACCCGGTAAATGTGCTGATATTTGCCATCGGCTAGATCATGTCGTTGATCAGCTAAGAAACTTGAAACATTAGGTATAAATCAATCATTTTTGATAAATTCTAGTAGAACAGCGATAACAATCAATGTTGAGCTGAAAACAGACAACCAAAAATTGAAAATCAGAATCAACTGGAAAAAAATAGATTCTTCAACTAGCGAGGACTTCAGCCATTAACCAGTACTTGCTTTGAAATCGATAATATCAAATTTTTGTTTTTTCCTTAATACAATACTTATGTTTGAGTAAAATGCTATCTTCATTTCACTCCAAGATTTCTTAGTACTACACCAGTTCAGACAATGATTTTGATTTTTTTCTAGCTGACTGAAAATATTTGTTAGAGTCGTCATGTTATGCATGAAATTCAATATATTCCTGCTCTGCAACGACGCGTATGAGCATTACTAGCTTGAAATTTCTTCCGGGACTTTTTTTCTCAATTTGGACAGGCAACGTTCACGCCGGTCACGATTTGGTGAAAAAATTGCGAGCCAAAGACGCTGTGGGAATTTTCTCGCCATTATTAACTGATGAAAACGGCGAAAAATTGGGCAAAAGTTTAGGAAACGCTTTATATCTAAATCCCCATCGAACGTCGCCATTCCATTTTTATCAACATTTGTTCAAATTACACGATACTCTCGTTCAAAAGTATATGTATTTATTGACCAATCTACCGATAAGAGAAATTGACCGAATATGCGATAAGTACGTCTGAGTTTAAGCTCACAGAAATTGACCATGTTTAAAAAATTATAATTTTCGAAAATTTTGGAGAGACTCCCAATCCAATATAAGAAAAATTTTCGTCGAGTTTCTAAAATCCTCCCCCCTAGATTTCCCCTCATTTTCATTTTAAACACGTCCTAAATGAGTCGAGAATTATCATTTTCTCACAAAGCACTAAATTTTGCAGAGGTCCCCAAAGTCAGATTTTCGGGTAGGGGTAATGTTCAAAATTTGCAAAGCTAAAGCAGTGCAGCTAAATGTTCACTAAACAAACCATTTTTTCCCAAGATTAGGCAGGTAGTGATCAATTTTTAAGACATCGGTTAGGGATAAGCCCTCTCATACTCCTCCCTATAAGGCAGTCTGAACTCTGAAATCTAGTATTTTATCATAAATTTAGTGCAAATTATTTCCTAGACACACGAAAATCCCAGAAAATCGAGAAGCTCAAAAAATATTAGCCGAACAATTAACTTTACTGGTTCACGGAGAAACCGGCGTCCGATCAGCCTTGAAAACGACCGAAGTTCTATTTCATAATAAAATCGAACATCTATTAACGATGACCAGTGAGGAAATAAATTCGGCTTTCAAAGATATTCCTCAAATTCAACTGAAATTTCGACCTGATTGCACGGCTTTAGAATTGGCTTTAGCTACCGGACATTTTACGACCGAAGATGAAGCTTTGTTGTGGCTGAATAGGGGATCGTTTTACGTGAACTCTATCAAAGTCCGAGAACCCAAATGTATTATGGTCAGGGATTGCCATATTTTGTCCAACGGACTAAGTTTGATAAAAATTGGCAAAAAAAGAGACGATATTTATTTGATAAGATGGGATTATAGTGCGTAGTTATTCTTTATGATATGTTTCATTCGTAAGAAAGCTTACCGAATTTTTTGAAACAACCGTCAGTCTAACTTCTATTTAATCAAATCAGCCTCTGTGAGGCAAAAAACAGGCTATAAATGAGCAAAAACACTGATTTCATCGTGTTCCCTTAGCACTGAAGAATTGTCCGTTGGCTCTTAGAGTCAACTTACCGCAGAAAGAGATTCACAAAAATTCTAAGGCGGTTAGTTGAGTTTCACGCATCAGATTCGGAACAACACATGATTGAGAAGAAAACTACAAAAGTGTAAAGTACTTTCCTTCTGACTTCATTTTTGAGGAAGTTTTAGAGAAACAGATAATGGTCAGTTAAAGAGATTTAGAAACCACTTGACAAAATTAACATTAAAAAATATAGGAAGCACTGAACCACAACGGTTTTTAAAAAATGCTTGTAAATTGAAAAATTACAAAATAAGTGTGGATACATGCACGTAAGGGCTAAGTGGGGATTAACGCTCCTACCTAAAACCCTGGTCCGAAAAAAGTCGTCAAACACCCCACGAACTTTTTCGGAGAGTTTTTTGATTATTTTTATGCGTATTTTGTATGAGAAAAATGTTTGTCTACTCACCCATCCCCTCGATGAAAAACCCAAGGACCCATTGGAAAATTCTTGTCGTGCATGCCTGATTAAACGTCGCGTTAGTGCAGGATTTTTTGGTCCAAAATTTAGGATAAAAAAGAAAATCAGAAAAAGATTATTAATAAAAAATTAGGTAGTTGACTCGCAAATGCACCGTGATATGAAATAGTACT
Source organism: Romanomermis culicivorax (assembly GCA_963922205.1). Taxonomy (NCBI): domain Eukaryota; kingdom Metazoa; phylum Nematoda; class Enoplea; order Mermithida; family Mermithidae; genus Romanomermis; species Romanomermis culicivorax. The sequence continues at coordinate 309,679 of CAWUHX010000333.1, forward strand.
TTCAAAAGTTTCAGGGAGCATTTCAAGAAAGACAGATAGTAGGACATGATGAAAATTTAACGGAAAAAGACAAGGAAAAACGAACATAACAGAATCATTAAAAAATTGGAGCAGAATAAAATTAACAAAAAACCTTAGGTGGACTGACAAAAAACCGATAAATAAGTAGCACGAGCTAAATGACAAACAGAAAATAGGTGGCCTGAAACAACTGTAGCAAAATGAATCATCCAATAAACATAGAGAGGAAAAACCGGTTTCATCAAAGAGACTTGAGCTTCAGCTGAGTGTAGCTTAACTCTTTGTTATCCCATTGCCGTTAGGGTGCAGCTCAGCTGCGGTCTAACTTTCTCGATATGTTTTCTGTGTATGAGTTGAGCTGCACCTTAAGCTACAGTAGGCTGCAGCTCAAGTGATGAAACCGGCTCGGCCTTTGTCAGCCTTTGAAACCGAACATTCTGCTAATTATTCTTTGAAGGGCATGTATCATTGACAAGCCTGATGTATGGAATCCTAATCCCATTTTTTTCAGTGCATATTTAAAAAAGTAACTGCTATAATTCATTGATTCTGATGAAAACTTCCTCAAATTGATCGGAAAATAATTATCTGTTGAATGATATGAATTCGATAGAATTATTTAAACATAACTTTCCGTGTCATTTTTACAAATGTACATATTTATCCTAAGTTTGAACATTTTCCATTACACTCATTATCCACGAATTGATGCCAACCTACAATTTGTTGACACTGATTTTGATTTCCCTCACAAATATTAGCTGTCGGATCTTCTCAGTAGCAATTTTTCTGTTTCTTTCGAATTGAATACGAGTCATTTACTTCAGTAGCATTTCCAAGTATTTTGAAATATTGCTAGGTATTGTGAAGGGTAAGTAAGATTTTAAAATAATATCCTGACTTTTTGTCGGTTTGCTTATTGTAGCCAAGGTACAAATCTTATCGCTGTCAATCTGTCTGAAAGTTTGTACATCAATGCTGGAATTGCGTATGTTTTAATCGCAAACCTGGATAGATGATAGACACGAATTTAGATTCTCTTTCAACTACAGTAAGATCCAAAAATAGAGTATTTTCAAGGCGGTTACCGATCAAAATTTTGCAGGTTTTTGTTCAGAGGCTCTATGATGGTACGCGTGTAAATTTTTTTCCGGGAATATGTTTTTCTCGAATTAATCATTAACGGAGAGAAAATACATATATCCTAAAAAGGCCATTTCTGAACTATGTTTCGAGAACGTTATTACGTAAAGAGCATAAATGAACAAAATTTTTGGTGACGAAGAATTTTTAGTCTTCTTTATTCTTACTCCGTCTTCACTCTTTCGACTAAATGTTTTTTAGAAGAAGAAAAATCGAACAGGTTGTTTATGACAAGCAATTGGCGCATCTTTCTTATTTTTAGATGTAGCTCCAGCGATAAGAGGTCCTTTGCGGGTTTACGTTGATTAATCGCTAAATTCTCAAGCACCTGAGACTTTTGAGAAGAAGATTCTATCTAGTCAAAGAGTGAATAGTCATTTTTCGGACAAATCCATTTTATCTGCGCCATAAACAATTGGAAAATTAAACAAATTAGGCCATTAAAATAATGGAATCTAAAAGAATAGCTGAGTAGATGGAATAGCAAAAATAAACTAAACAGTTGTTACCAGCATGTTTCGAAAGTTGAAAAAAATTCGCCCAGCTTGGAAAAAACTCTTTTTTTTGAAATTTTTGAAGCAAAAATTTGCCATATTATCAAATGCTAATGGGCGAAAAATATGGGAATTCACATATGGGCGGGCTCACTTTTATGCAAATTGACTACGGCGGTTTTAGACACGAGATGATGGGCTTCTTGGTCGGATGGGTTTTTGAAACCAAATACGTCCTTCTATAGCTGCCGAAAAGCCGGCAAAAAATGATGATTTTTGAAATTTTTGTTGATAAAACTTAACTTTTGGGGCAATGCTTCAAAGAATGATTCTCAGTAGCAGCTAATCTTTGACATTTCAACCTCTCTCGCCATTGCTATACTTTTTTCTCACCTTATGTATGTTATCTTAATGCTTCCTTGCTCGATTTATCTATATTTCTTCGTTTCTGTACATTATAATCTGTTTTTTATAAAATATTTTTAAATAGAAAAGTGACACAAACCGGTACTGTCATCAAAATCGTTTACAAAGAGCTCTTACCGTAGAATTTTTCACTCGAAAAATAGTTAAAGATGTGATTAGTATGCTCACAAATTTCTAGTCCTATGGTACATTATTTTTCAGAAAATCGTACAAGTCTGAAATACTACTTGCTTTCCACTTTCATTATTCAGAAGCATTTCAGGAAAAGCACACTATAGTCGCACATTTAATGATGATCTCTATAGGCTGTTTTCTACAACATGCTTGTAAAATAAAAAATGACAATTTGATTTTACGTTTTCGCCCGTCTCATTCTGGCGTTCATCTTACATTGGCGCCTTATCTCCCAAACCGTCTTAATTTGGCGCCCGTCTTTGTTTGGCGCCTACTACGTCCTTGTTTTCACCAATGTAAATTTTACGTGCAATTTTCCATTACTATGATGACTATAAATAACTCAGGTCATCGGGAATGACTAAGCTTAAGTCTAAGCCTAGGCGCCGGCTTAAGTCTAATCCTAAGCTTGAAACTAAGCGTAAGCCTAGGCCTTAGCCAAAGCTTAAGCCTGAAGGGCCATTTATACTTGCCTTTTTCGATGGAACGGAATCCAATCGAGGGAACGTAAACGAAGCGAACGGAAGTTTCCGTTCTTTTCAGCTCGATTGCAGGTTACCGTCGATCGTTTTCCGCAAAATTGCAGTTATCATTTCCGACCGAAAGTGGATTTTCAAGCTGAACGTTTCGAGCTATTGGCGATCCGTTCCTTTCCGTCTTAAAAAGGCAAGTATAATTGGCCATTAAGTCTGAGTTGAAGCTTAAGATTAAGCCTAAACCTAAGCCAAAATTTATCGGGTCAAATATGCTTTTCTTCAACTTCGTGCTGGTCTAAAAAATGTGGAGAAGTTCGCTGCTCTTTGGTTTGAAATTGAGCCTTACGATATGCTGAGAACATTAGGATAATCGTAAAGTTGAATATAATCTGGTAAGAAAATAAAATAATGTGGTAGAAATCGCCTCTAAAGTAAACAAATTATTAGAATGAGTCTTGAAATAGCAGAATATACTAGATGGGGCGCCAATGTGAGACGGGCTCAGAGTAAGATGGGCGCCAAAGTAAGACTGTGCCGAAACTAGGACTGTTGTTGAAATTTTTTCCGCAGATCTTTGACTATAAAGTCTTTACGTCGAAAAATTATTGAAGGTTAGATAAATTAGCTCAAAAATTCCCAATCTTAATGTGATATATGGTTAACGGCAAATCGCAAAAATATGAAATAGTACTTGCTTTCCATTTATATATTAAGACCTCAGAATCAGACTTAATTTTTTAGAAGATTCAACACCATCTGAATAAGTCAAATCAGGCGAATGAGGCAGTATGCAAACTGTCGTACTTGCAGCCAATCGCAATTTCGAATCCAACACTTATTAGATGCTTCGTTTTCATGGAGTCAACATATTTTTCCACACGGTTTCCCGCCCTTTTTATTAAACCACACAAATTATTTTAGAAATGAACAATAACGGTAAGTATTATTTATCGTAACTCTATTTAATACACGTTCAACGAACAGGGTCTTGGACAAGACCAGAAATGACAACCTTTCATACTGACTTCAGAACCTTGCTTTGAAAAGTAGATTTTCTCCTTTTTATTGCACTGCATCGACTGTTGTTTTGAGCGCAAAAAATAAAAATGAACCCAAATTTCAGTGCTGACATTGTTTAAATCGTAGGTATGCGAGTAATGTTACACTATATTTTCCCGTAGGAAATATTTACACAAAAATTTATATGAATATTGTCTGCAGTGGGGCAAAAATCACAAGATGCTGAGACATGCTTTAGACAGATAATTGTGAACAATTCAATAATTTCTCTCATGAGAGGCGTCTATCTCTAAAACCCTATGAAATACACAGGTCTGATCTGAACATCGCGAAGTTCAAGAGCTCGCATATCGAAAATGGTGCAAGATAAGACTGTCTTCTTGTGAGAAACTTTTTTTCACGTTTATCGAATGTGATTTTGCACTTGCCCACATCTGTTACACTATACTTCATTCATTTCGAAATATTGTGTGTTCGAAACTTTCGACTGTTGAATACATTTATGTAAATTTTAATGTAAATAATGCCTATAGACAAAATTTGTCTGTGTTAAATTACTCGGGTTCCTTTATCGAATACGTTATAGAAGGTATGATTTCAGGATTTACATTTGGTGACTCTCCCGCCAGTTTAACGGATTCTTCGTCAATTTTTGACAAACGAGGTACCTAGTGTGCATGAGTCAAGGAAAGCGCTAGTGATCTGTTATTCACCTTCGCATTATAACATAAATGAGTCCAAGATGTACCTTGAATCCTCTGTGTCGTCTTCAACTAGCTCCTGAGCACTTCACCACTGTTTAATGACATTCAGTTCAATCATCATCCTTAAAACTATCCTATGCCTGCACCAGAAAGGGCTGTGCACTTTTGCCAGGCGCTCAAAGGAAGTGCAAGGTGCCGTGAACGTAAGGGACCTACATAAAATTGTGTCCTTCCTGCAAGAGTTATTAGGGATGTGCGTGGGATGGAAAAACTTGTCCGCTTCCTGCCCGCATTACCTTGAACCAATCCCGCTCAAGCCACAGGCCTGGTCTTCCCGTCCCACGGTATAATTATCCATTCAGACTTTTCATATCACACGATTTATATTAGAATATACTTCGTAAGGTCAACTGAGAGTGAGTACTACATATCTATAAACAAATTTATTCTCTCAATATAGATTTAAAATCATGTAATCACAAATGTTTTTTGAAACTATTCACTAAATAAAACTAAAAACCCCAAAATTATCCTAAATTTTTTTGGAAAAGCACTAAAAAACCCTAAACATTTTTACATTACACGAATAAAATATAATGACCAATTTCTAACATAAACACATTGCAATTCAAAATATAACATAAACACATTGCAATTTTTTCGCTGAACAACACAAACAAGTTGAATTTTTCACAGACTTTCAAAAAAAACCTTTCGACATATAACTAGGTATTTGGAGTGTGAAAAATGGTGTAAGAATTACATAAGAAATCATTGATATGTCATTGATTTTGTTTTTATAACTTTTTATTGCAGGAGAATACAGTAAAGGTTATTTTAGCATGAGCTCAACTAAATCAAGCGAGACCCTAAAAAACTGAAAATAAAAAACCTTGAAAATAACCCTAAATTCAGCCTAAAAATAAAAACCCTAGATTTAGCTGGAAAACCTAAACCTGGCATCACTGGTTGGCAACACTTTCTCCGTTTTTAAATTTGAAAAAATTATCTTCCCGCTACAATGTACAGTAAAGGTATCAAGTTGAGACAATAGTTCTTTAAGCTACTTACCTAGTTGAAAAAATTGCAGCAGGAATGTCTTTTTTGTGGGAAAAGCGGGAAATGCGGGCTGGAAGAAATTTCACCAATCCTGCCCGCTCCCGTCCCGCTTTCAAAGAAGTCATCCCGTTCCCACCCGCATCCCCGCGGGAATGCGGGAAAAGCGGGCGCGAAGCGGAAACGGAATCCCGCTCACATCCCTAAGAGTTATTGGGCTCATCGCTCAGTTTCTCGAAGCTTCAACGATTTATCAACGTAGGGAAATACAAATATCGATAACAGTATGAAAAGCAATCACTTCTCATGAAGCTTGGTGAGGATTAATCTAATAATACAAGGCATTAAACCCTCTTCAAAAACCTATAGACTTATTGATCGACCCTTGTGTTCTCCAAGCTTTGCTTTAAACCGAATAAGGTGATCAGAAATTGCAGTCTTCAAAATTTACAGTTGCTAGCTAGCTTCCACCGTTCAACTGTCAATTCCAGAATTTTTCGGAAAACTTAGTCTTACTGTACCTTGGAGCACCGAAAGAGTTTCAGATTTTTTTATTAAAATTCACACGGAATATGTGCAACAGACGCTTGGGCGGAAATCACACCCTATGCACTTTACTTAATGATCTGGGACCGGTTGCTACTGATCTCGAGATGATTGCGATTTTTAACACAAAACATTTAAAAAAGTTTCCCGATTATCTCTAGCTCGCGATTATATCGTTTATTGCAACAAGCCCCGCTCCTAATATTCGTGTGCATGAACTTCATATCCGAGGAATTTCTGATATCAAAGCAGTTCTAATAAACTTGAGCATTTGGTATGCAGCTGTGAACTGCATATAATTGTCCCCATATAAAATTTTTGTTGAATCAACCTCTATCTAGCCGTTCATTTTAAGAGAAACCGTCCAATAATTACGATCGGAAAAAATTGCTTTAAATCTTTTGTATAAATTTCTGCTCTACAGAAATTTGTAGATTTTACATGTGTGCCTATGGCAACACGTCAGTATTGTTTTAGGGTAGCACAAACGTTCTTGTTCAATAGCAAACCCAGTTCAAAATTCATTCGCATGTAAGCATCTTATAGAAAGGTCTGTACAAAATATTCTACCGAACAGTGCTTTGATGCAGTTACATAAGAAACTGTAGAATTCATCCTGACGTCGAATAATAAACTAGAGTTTGAAGTCTGGTGCAAATAGAATAGTCATAGAGCATTCTAGAATTAATATGATTCGTTGGTTTTTCAGTTTCTCGAATCACACAAAATATTAATGGACGCTTGTTTGTTTCTTTAGATTTTGCACACATAGTCACATTATGTCATGAGCTGTAATAACTTGCAGTGAACAACTGCTCATTTGTGTCAATTTATTTAATAATTGCATGATCATTATTTTTCTTCCCGAGGCTCATTTGGAAAAATGGACAATAATTTAATGGTCCAGTGTCTGGTGCGTTCATTAGCTCAATGTAGAACATGGGTAAAAAGATTACTGTTTAATACTTGGTATACTGTGGTGAGACTTGAAATTTTCTCTCTCTGTTACTGATTTTTTTCCATTTCTAGTAGAAGCTTTTGTCTTTCGAAAGGTGTTTTTTTGTGTTTCAGGCTAGCTATCAAAAAACTTTTCGTTATGTCCGATAGAGAACCGTCGCCAACGTTGATTGATAACTCAAGAAGAAAACCGGCCGTCACTTTAGCCGGCGAAAACGACGAGGACGACGACGACTATCGTTTACCCGATGATACCGTAAACACCGATTATCGTTCTACTGTAGAAAACGAAAAAATTGCCGATAATCACCACCAACGTCCTTCGAAAAAGAAAAATCGCCAAAATCGTTCGTCCATCTCAAACAAAAATAGTCAAGAGAATATCAAGCAAAAGGAGAAACCGCGAACGGTAACGGCCAGCGACCTCGAAAGCCAGTTAACTTGCGATGATGATAAAACGCAAAATTTAAATTTCTACAAAGTTTTTCGTTACTTCTGCGTTTTGGTAGGCATTTGGATTGCCGACGACAAATTGGACGTTGGCGCCTACGAAAGCGGTCGGCGGCGATTTTTTCGCAGAACTATGGTTTTTCTACGTCGGATTTACACCCTATTCGTCACTAGCGTTTTTTTCGTTTGTGCTATGGGATCGATGCGGTTTTGGTTTATTGGTGAACAGGGCTTTTCGTTGCAAAAAATCCAATGCCTGATTTTGAGCGTTTGGCTGTTGTGCGGTTTGACGAGCATGATTTTCGTACTGTATTGGCAATTGGACGGCAAACTGCGAAGGCATAGCATTTTTTTGCTGCAGGCCACTAATCAAGAAGGGACTAAAAATTTTCGACTCCGCCTCTACATGACCAGTACGTTGATTTTTTTGACATTGGTCACTTTGATAGTCAATTTCAACATTTTCATGGCCTACCACAAAATGAACGACGAACCTTGGTCCAAAATCCCGGTGGTCAAGCGTTTGATGTTTGACCAACCTAAATCGCAATTTTTCGTAATTTTTGCACTTTTCTATTGCGCTTTTTCTTTCGTTTGCGCTTTATGCGTCTTCCACCTCACGTGCACTGTAGACGGTTTGGAATTCAAATTTTTGAATTGGTTGATGACCCGGGAACAAAAAATGTCCCGACAAACTACGACGAAATATTTAGATAAACATGCTCAATTAACAAGTTTAGTATCGAGCGCTAATCAAATATTCAAATTTTACATTTTAGCCAAATTTTGTTTCTTGATGCCAAGTTTCGTATTAAATTTATACGCTTTGATCATTTTGAAATCGTTTGCTACGACGATCGATATGTTAATTCTAATTTCGTGGTTGCTTATTTGCCTCATTACCATACTAACGTTGACAGTACCTCCGTCGATGATTCATTCTCAGGTAAGACTTTTTTGGTGAGTTCTGAATCATGCCGAACTTTGAATTTATAGCCTGGTTTTCTGAAAATGCTTGTAAATAGTGAAACTGGGGTGAAAATTCTGTTCCCAGTTTTTTTTCATCTTCTACTGAACTCTACATCATGTGGAATAGGAAATCTGACCGTTCAACTAAACCTTAAATTTATGAGCGAAAAGTTACACAGTAAAAGTTCTAAAGACTAAAAATTGAACTTATTATTATTCTTTTCCAATCTTCAAGCCCTTGAGGAAAATAAAAAATGCGAATACACATTACATTCTACGGATGGAATTCAACGAAATCTAATGAGGATTAATACGTTATAAAAATCAACATGTGGCGCTATTCAAATGCTAAAATAGGAAAAAATGAAAAAACAGAGAAATTGGAAAACATCGATTACCAGAATTCGATGAGCAAGCGCTTGGGCAAATATAATTTTCAACATTGTGTTCATTAAGATCGTTTTCTTGCTCCCGTATAAATATTGTAAAACCCATGACGTGTAGAAAAATTTGTAATTTACAGAGTGGTCAACAAAAAAACATTGATTCATCGATTTTTCATTCATCGTTTTTGAGTAACTTTTACGGAATAAAAAAATATTGCTCGACTTTGATTTGAATCCCGAAGCATATGTAGCTCGTTTGATGGCATCTAAAATCTTGGAGAACTACCGAGTTCTCTCTGACATAAGTTTTGTTCAGAGTAGTCGCTGAGGAGTGACTGTAGCTGGGAAACTATTTTCTATTTATATAAAACGTATAAAAAATTTAAAAAATAAAAGTAATAAAAAGTTAAATGGAAAATACGTTGATTTGTTTTTGTGAATTAGCCGAACGAATAACTGTGAATTTTTTGTCGATTTTGATGATTTTTTTTTATTCCCCTAATCCCCTGACACTATTCTACTCAAGTACTAGAATATAAGTAAAACTGTATGAAAGTATATAGCGAAAGTTTAACCAACAAAAGTCGCAAAACATTGAAATCAAGTGTTTTCCAGTGCGATTTGCTGCTTGTTTATGTATCATATTTTTTCCTTATCGTTCATTCGTTTTTTCTAGTGTATCAGGACTTCGGAAATTCTTTACGAAAAAATTGATCTTCACGTTTTGAGCAGTGATAAACGAGTAAGCTTTGTATATACAATGTTTTCATATCTAAATCATCTATGTTGATGTTCCCTGTTCAGATTTTCAAATTAGTCACATGGTTCGTGTCGAAAACAAATAATCAACCAGGCGGGATCAATTTCGGATGTTTTTTCTTGCTTACTTACAATTTTCTACTTTTCGTGAGTATATTAGTTTATTTTTTTATTGTTATGCACATCGCTTTTTTTAACTTTCAGCTGTTCTCTTTAATCACAATTTATTTGACCTTATTGCCTCAAATTACAATTGGACCCTGATAAAATTATTGTAATTAATTGATTTTGCCTATTAATAATAAACGATTGTATTGTAATGAACTGTGAGGATATTTTCTTGGTCTTCTTCCTCATTTCGACATTTTTTTGTCGGGGAAACAAGAATTAAAAAATGGGCTGAAAGTTTCACTCATTATCTAAAGATTTAGATAAATTCGAATCGAGATTTTTGATAGTCGATATGGTTTAGATTCTGGGCAGAAATGTATGGATTTTAGTCGTTTTTCTATGAAAAGAATTTTATCTTCTCTACAAGCACCGTACTTAATTTAAAGTTAGTGAAAAGCAACAACAACCACGAATAAAGTATCACTACCAGGTCTATGTAACACACACTAATGTGAAAAGCCGTTGGTTCCATTAATGGGGTGTCCATTTGATACCATACTCTGTGTGATGGCATCTTTAATTTCATATTCAGTAATGTGGGATTTCACAACATCCCAAACCTGGAATAAATATTTTTATACCATCTACACAACCTTGACCTCATTTGCATAAAATGTAACCTGTCCTTCTTTTAAGAGTTCGACAACAGTGGCAATATCATCGGATAAATATCTGTCTTTGTCCAAAAACCTGAAATTGTGAAAAAAGCTTTCAGTCTGTTTTTCTTGAAATGCTTCTAAATAATAAAAGTAGAAAGCAAGTAGTATTTCAGATTTTCACGATTTTCTAATGAACAATATTCGATATAGGTCTGAAAATTTCTGAGCATACTAATCTCACCTTTAACAATTTTTCGAGTGAAAAATTTTACGGTAAAAACTCTGTGTAAACTATTTTGACGGCAGTACTGAATTGTGTCACTTTTCTATTTGGAAGCATTTAATAAAAAACAGACTATAGAGTAGGTGCAATATTACAGTATTCTTTTGTAAAATGCATTGAAAACCGGCAAGCATCAAACCTGTCCTCAAAATTGTTTAAACCGATTCGTACCGACACAACAATTTTTCACTCAAATTGTTACACGTTATTTGAGTATCATCACAAATTTCGAGTCCTATTTACTTACGGTATCTGCTTCCGAACAAGATCGTATACTTTGTGTAATATTGGAGTAGTGGTCAACGGTTTTAGGAAGTCCAAGGCTTGGCAAACGCATAGCAGCTCGATAGCCAAAACTATAGAATAGAGCAAATGGGTAAACACTGTGACTTTTCAAATTTTTTTCGGAAGAACTGAATTCAGCTACAACGAAGATGAAAAAATGAAATATCACATTAAAAACGAAAGCCACAAACAATGTAATGGTTTTCAAACACTTACACTATTGTGATTCTTCTCCCAAAACTTGAAACTTTTTGACAATGAAAGTTCAGAATTTCACAAATAAATGAGCAAGATACAGTTTTCCTTTTCGTCCAAAAAGCGAGTCTCGAATCCGTTTCGTTTAGTCTCGCTTTTTATGTGTGTGTGTGTTTCCCTTTTGTTCCTGTTCAAAAAATTTACCTTGTTCAACATTTTCGAGGACGGATAAGGCTTTCCTCGCTGCAAAAGTGGCCATGGCCACGTGATCTTCTTGACCGGCACTGGTAGGTATACTGTCTACGGTGGATGGATGGCACAATACTTTATTTTCGGATACTGAAAAATAACATCTCCGACACCATGAAATCGTAAGAAACCAAAACCACAATACATACCGGTATAGCTGCTTATGCTGTCAATTATCATGTATCTATAGTCTGTTTTTTATACAATGCTAATACAGTAAAAATTAAAAAGTAAGTGCTGTCTTTAAAATCGTTTGCATGGAGCTTATACCGTGGACTTTTTCTCCAGATTGCTGGAGAGTTAGCCGAGTTAACTTGCAAATTTTCGACTCTATATTACGTATTTTGAGGAAAACAAACAGTATCATGTTCATGAATTTTCTTCGCTGGGTACATTATAATCGATCGTGAATGAGCTTCTAAATGATTGATTCCTACAACTGATGTTTCGTGACAATGCTATGTTAGTATGTTCACATCAACGTTAACGGTCATGTAAGTCCACAAGGATATTTTCAAGCATGGTTCCAAGGCATTTCATATAAAAGTTTTGGTCATATAAGAGCGAATTAGTACAAAAATGATATTTTACAGTAAATCTCGTTCTAAAATATACTTGAAGGTCGTCAATCGCGATAAAATTTCGTTACCTAAAGCCGCCGCCGTCACTTGTATCATCATAAAGCCAGAATTTAGACCTCCGCCTTCGACCAGGAACGGCGGCAAGCCGCCGCTCAAATCTAGAAAAAAAATTACGCACAAATTTCTGTATTTTTAAAGTACGAAAATCCCCAACCAACCTTTATTCAACAATCTTTCCAACCTTCGTTCGCTTATTTGAGCCAATTCATGGACTCCGATGGCCAAATAATCCAAGGCTTTGCCGGGATATTCGCCGTGAAAATTGCCGTTCGAGAGGACGAGTTCTCGGTCTTCGAAAATCAACTAGAAAGAAAAAAGATACAAAACACGAGTAGTTACAGTTTTAGGAAACAGCAGGATCAATTAAAACATATGAATTGGACGCAAAAAGTCAACGTAATTTGGAGCGATCTCAATGAGATTTATCGACTGATACTCTGATTTTGGATAAGAATTCCTGAATCGATCACCGATGCATGGCTTACTGGATTATCAGTGGCACTGTTGATCTCTGTGGCGATTATATTTTTGGCGAATTCGATGGTATCATGCACAATACCGTGTACTTGGGGTATACATCTCAGTGAATAACTGTCTTGTACCTTCTGGCATGCCTTGTGACTTTCTGTAAAGAACGGGGAGGTATTTAATACAGTCATCAGGACAATCTCGGAAGATTCCATAGTACCTGATATTGAGGAAGAGTTTTGAGATGTCAGCAAAGCCCTCAGTCTCGCAGCGACTTTCGATTGACCAGTATGAGGCCTCGTTTGGTGGATGACTAAAAGATATGCAAATGAGGCAAGTGAACTATTCTACAGCGCGCGAGTAATAATGCTGCAGAAAATTTCAAAACTATACTTGTAAATCACTTACTCTTATCGAAACATTTACTCGAACCCTTCAACGCTTCCAAAGTCATAGCCGATATGACGTCAGCCTGTTTGGCCGCCATCTCGGCCCTTTGGACGGCTTCGGCGCCCAAAGCCACGATCAGTTGAGTACCGTTGATCAAGGTGATGCCCTCCTTGGCGCGCAAATTTATGGGCTTCAAACCGTGCGACTCGAGGACGACTTTGGCGGACGCCCAACCCGTTTCGGGACTCCACATTTTCCCTTCGCCCAACAAACCCAACGTTAAATGGGCAAGGGGCGCAAGGTCGCCACTGCAACCCACCGAACCTTTTTCCGGGATCCAAGAGACGCAAAAGGCTTGAAAAAGGAAGAAGATGGGCGGTGGATTTTTCCATACCATGTTGAAATCACTTTACTTCCATGTGGTAAATTTCATGCATATTTGATTGTTCTACAAGACGTCTTCATCAGAATTATCAATGGTCTGGTTCCAAAAATTTCAAAAACTTCAATGTAGATTTCGCAAGCGTATGAATATTGCACCCAATATTGTGCCAAATTTAGGCTGTTTCAGAAGAATTTTTACAGCATGATCCATAAAACTTCAACTTTGAAAACTAAAATAGAAAACTAAAACTATTGGGATCGCTTTTTGACGTTTCTGTGCAGTCTTGGGCACACATGCACAGCATGGCAATTCTACTGGGAGTCAGACAGGACAGAGGGTGGGATAGAAATCTTTTTTCTTTCTTGATAACCAAACGAAACGTTTTCCAACATACAAGCAGCAACATCTTCCATCTATATTAGTCAAATATGTGGAACTTTTTGCTTGGTCAGCACTTGTGAAAGTTTTCGAATTAAGTATGATTTGGTCAGAAAATTCGTTAACCTACGGCGTAATTATGACGTCTTTCTTTTTTCCTCATTTTCCTTCGTCATCTTCTCGATCATTGCTGGGAGGGATAAAATCTGCTGGGGATCAGCAAGAATCTGCTGAGGGTCAATCAAAATCTATTGGGCGTCCAGTCTTCCCAACCCCCCCATGTGCATGTATGGTCTTTGGAAGAAATAAAAACGAGAATAGGGATCAGCAAACGTCGAATCACGAGGGATTTCTCATTGCATCAAAAAATCCTATAGTAATTCATTTCTTGCCGGCGTTATATCAATAACGTTATCGTTACTTACAGTTAAAAGCGTCGATCATTTGTTGCAAAACTCCCAACGAAACGCCGCTGTGACCTTTAGCCAAAACGTTGATCCTCAAGGCCAACAACATTCGGGCTCGGTTGGGGTTCAAAGGTTGGCCGACGCCCACACAATGAGACCGGATAATGTTTAACTGCAGGTCATTCGACTGATGAGTGGATATTTTGATCGAAGCGAAATTCCCTACGCCGGTTGTAACGGCGTAGACTACTAGAAAATGGGGTTATTTTGGAATCGGAATCGGTTAGAAAATATTACACTCAAATTATTAAATAAAAATTTTAAGAATCCTGAAACCCTTCAGATGCCGAAGGAGTATAATTTACTGTGATAGATTTTGAAAGTCACTTTTTTCTAAATTTGCGAATTGGGTGATTTCTACGTTCTGTCGAAGCCGTGATTTCTATAAATTATTATTCAAATCGATATTTTTGGTGTCATACAAAAAATCATGGTGCAATTTAGGCGTAACGAATATTTTTTTACGCATCCTACTATAGGAAAGTGCAACTGAAACGCTCATGTTTGTGTTTTCGAACAAATAATAGATTAATCAATTTTTCATCTAATTTTTAAAATCTTCAGTTTTTCTCACATATTGTTTATAATTAGTAGTGCGTCAGACTCTTTCGTTCGACCAAGTAGTTGTAGATTTTCTCGGAACGAATATAATTAAGAACCTGTTTCGTTTCCGAACCGAATTCTTACTTTCTCGTCATGTTCTATTTATAAATTTGTTTTTGGTTTATTTTTCTTCATAGTTTTATCGTTTTCATTTTTTCTCATGATTACTTCTTCCCGGAAATACGCAGGGTTAAAACAAATAAATGTGTTTTAATCAGCTATTCGAAGTACGAAAATAACCATAAAGTTAAGATCTTTTGAGAGGAACGCATGATTTTTTCTACTCATTTCGAGTATGAAAAGTTGTCCTTGAAATTGACCGCCTGAGGGATTGTACTGTAGTAACCAGAGTAGATATCAAAACATGATTTATTATGTTCAGTGTCAAAGCCTCTAGAATGCAATATGTAACAGTAGTTTAGAGGGAGCATGTAATTTTTTTTATCATTTTTGACAGATTTTGAAACAAATAAGGAGGAAAACGCAACTATAAACTAATTTTGAAACAAAATCAATGATGGCCGCAGTGATTAGGTCCTGTTTTTTCCGATCCGAATGTCAAACAAATCTTGACAGAAATCTATAAATTTCGAAAAACTACAGAATTATTTGAAAACTTTGTGCATAACTAAGATACATTCGAGAAAATGAAATTCAGCTAAACTAATTTTGATTGTTTATAATGCAAATAACAATATCAGAAGCAGCATCATACGAACAACTCTGAATCTGCAAGAGCTAATGTAATAAACTTCCCATGAAAAGTTGCAACAGTTAAGCAACCATGAGGAACGAAGCTTGAAAGTTCAAGTACTAGACTTTTCTGAAAGTGGTTTTTGTGGGCCACCCTAACATTCCCACACTGCTCCGTTACGTGTAATTGGAAAGGGGATAAGTTCCATAGGAACCCTTCATGAATCCTCGGCCATATGGCTAGCGTATGGTGACCCTTAAATAGCCAAGGGCAAGCGATAGAAACCCTATCAAACCATAAGCTAAAGAGTGTGTTTCTGGGTAGAAAATATTCATTTTTGAACAAATATGTCACAAATTCCAATATTTTCTGATGAATACGAATTCATATGATTTTCAGAAAACAATTACTATTTTCGAACCATTT
Source organism: Romanomermis culicivorax (assembly GCA_963922205.1). Classification (NCBI taxonomy): domain Eukaryota; kingdom Metazoa; phylum Nematoda; class Enoplea; order Mermithida; family Mermithidae; genus Romanomermis; species Romanomermis culicivorax. The sequence continues at coordinate 325,494 of CAWUHX010000333.1, forward strand.
GTCGAACTTTTTGCGAAAAAATTGGAAATTTATGCATAGCATTTTTTGAAAATATGTATTTTTCGAAAAAATAGATGTGCATGAAACTTTTGAGACCATAGGCCAAATTAAGACAGATTTATCTTGCTATTGAAATCTTTTAATAGAAATGTTTCTTAGTGTTCAAATGATATATTTTCCTATCAAGTTTGTTCGCTAAAGAATTTTCTCGACATAATTTCTATGTGAGATGATTTTACGAAGCTCACCTCGGTTTTCGTCTATGATCCTATTTACAAAACCTCTGGCCTTTTCGACTTTTTGTTCCGCATCTTGAGAGAGCTAAAAATTAGAAAATACAAAAGTCGAAAGTCTTCTAAAAATCATCTATTCTCACTTCAAGTTTGTATTGTCCAAGACCACATCCGACCAACTGCTCAATGCTCAAATTTTCGCCATTGATCTCTAGAACCTATGGATTAAGTGTTCAGTAAACTTCCGAACTCAAAATTCCATGTTCATCCTACGAACCTGTTTCATAATTTTCGGGAGAATAATACAGTAATCAACACGTTTTTCGCTGTATGTAACGTGGAAATATAGAAAGTATAAAATCAGTATTAGAGCACAAGTAGTGAAAATCAAGCCATGGATAAACACGACGTACTTCTAAGAACTGGTTAAACATAACTAATGAATGTAACTAGCGATCAAGTTTCCTAGGTCACGCGATTTCCGTAAAAAACACGTGCTTTTGTTTATAATCGCTTTTGTCGCTGTTCAACAGTATCAATTTTGATTGGTTAAAAAATGAACGGACTATAAATCAAATCTTGATGATTTGCAAAAGTTCATGCACCACTTCATGACTGAATGACCAGCTTCTCAACAGCTCAAGCGTATTCAGTCGTTCCTTGTCCTTGAAATATTATTTTTGAGAATGAATCACAAATTTGATCCATGACTGTTTTACTATAAAATGCGTGTAAATTGGAAAATGGACGAAAATTGGTACTGTTGCCGAAATCATTTGAACAGAGATTTTACTGCAGACTTTTTCGCTCAAAAAGTAGCTGAAGATTGGTGAGTAGCATAGTTTTTTTTGTACTTTACAAACTTTTTGGCTTGAGTATAAACAAAAATTTAGGCCTTGTTTGTACCAGTATAAACAATTCTCTGATATGAAAATTTAATTTGATGTATCAATCACAGTGTAATCAATGAAGTACAAACGAATTTTAGACCGTCGTTTGTACCAGTATAAATGGGTCGAGTACGAAAAAAACAGTGGTGAGTCGCCCACAAATTTCGAGTCCTATGTGACGTGTGGTTTAACCGAGAATCGTTGGAATATATAATGGTACTTGCTTTTTAGTTTTGTTATTTGCAAGCATTTCAAGAAAAACAGACTGTAGAGCCTTAAGCAGTAGTACTCAAACACTTGAATTTTATTAAAGGAATTGTGATAAATTTCGAATACTAATTTTCTATGCAAGAGATTTTGGCGTGAAAAATATATTTTCTATTAGAAACGTGATATGCATAATGTTCCTGTACAATGCATCCATGCGTGAAATATTGAACGGCAAGAATTCCGCTGCTGACGACACTCTTAAAACGAATAAACCAACACTTTTTTTAAGTCGAAGTTGCACAAAACACATTGCCATCGTTCAAGGAAAAAAAGATAAAAAACACAACAGGAGGTTAAAATATAAACAAAATCATCAGGTTTCTTAAAACTAGAATGAACAGACACATCGTAATGAAAACTTACTCCAAATAGGAAATTTATTCTAAACATAGTAGAGAAACTTTTCGTGAACCTGTTCTTTGGTGCGTCGATAAAATTTTGATATTCGTTTGCTTTCTTGAAATGCTACCGAATTATAAAAGTGGAAAGCAGGCACTACTTCATATTGATAAGCCATATATCATGTAGGACTGAAAATTTGTGAGCATCCTCGGTCAACTATTAACAATTTTCTGAGTGAAAAATCTTAGTGTTGAAACATTGCGAAAACGATTTTGACAACAATATCAGTTTTTGTCACTTTTCAATTAGGAAGTATTCTACAGAAACAATCTATAATTCCATGGATGCAGAGATTTTTGGCGCTTGATCAAATAAGAAGTTCTCATCATTTAACCCTCATAAAATTCGTGGTGACTATGCTTGTACTTTTGCTCAGGCAGTACACTTGAAAAAAATTCCAATTAATTTTAAAACGAGACGTCTTTTTCAGAAGTGTGCTTATTCCCGACAGTGCAGAAATCCACACAGAAATTTGCATAAACGTGAACAGGCTCAGTATCATGGAAAAATTTGACATAAGCCATGACTTCAAGAACGGAAGTCAAAAGCGCAGCTTTTTTCAAAAGAGCAGCGGGTTCAAAAGCGGAGCAAGTGTATAGTGATTAGGCAGTCTTTTTGTTTTTAGTTCGTTTTGTTCTTATTAGTTCATGATACAGGGTGTCTTTAAAACGACTTATTAACGTCATAAATATAAAAGCTTGTGAAAATTCTTGTGCATCTCTATATAGGACGTGGTTTTGTCCCGGGGGCGCTTTTTTAAACGATATTTTTTCAATACTTCTTTACAGGCTTTAAAGACCCTTCTTGCATGGAATGTCACAAAATTTACGACGAAATTAAGGTGTATAATTATTCAGAAAAAGATGTTGAATAATGAAACGGAAAAGAAAGAGCAAAGAGATGGTGAAATGAAACAGAAATAAGGCTAGATGGAATATTTATGTAATTGAATTCTACCTAGTATTATATCTCATTAATTTTAAAATGATCGATGCTGCGATCCCATGAAACTAAGTTCAACACAGAAAAACTAGTAAGGCCTATTACTGTAATGAACAAAGAAAATATTTCGTTTATGAGCGGTTAACAGAACAGTTGGAAGTTTCATCCCATAACCTCGTTAAGTGATCAAAATTTATCGAGTAACACCCAGGTGTCAAGCATAATTTTATGGAAATCAAAAACTGATAAGAAGCGTGGTCTTTCTATGATTTTGGCGTTCCCATTGTCATGAAGAAATTTAGCGTTCTTCTACAGTACAATCTTTACACTCCGTGGAAATTGTGTGTCAAATTGAACCTACTTTTTCTGGTTCTCGCTGCGTCCATCATTTCAAAGTAAATAGACTATAGTCTTCCTTTACTACATTCATTTTTAAATGATCGATGTGATGATGTCGAAGCCAAAGTTCTATTCAAAATTATGTAAGGCTATATGGCTATATTCCATAAAGTTTTCCTTATGGGACAGAGTTCTTGATGATCACTCTTTCCAATCATTCCAAGATTATCGAAATTGATCTCCTGATCTCTAGTAAAGCTGCGATTGCCGAAACTCTGTTTTTTGCACCGATTTCAAAAGGAATAGAGTATAGTCATTTTAAAGCACAGTATACTTTCACAAAATTTAAGTGACTACTCAAAAATTCAGTTCGAAAAAGCTGAGGTTAATTTGCATAAAGTTATATATGTATCAAATTTTGGAATCACGATAGACGCAAAAAACTTTTTCCATTTTAATGAGATGCGTTCATTTGTGTTTGATATTTGAAAACTCTATAGCTATTATATATGTACGAGTATCATTGAACATGTGGTTTTGTCAAGTCAATGAAAACTGAATAATCTTTTTTTCTGGAGAATATGAAAATTTATAACTGGCTGGGCTTTTGAAACACTTTTCCATCATTGGCTGCGCTTTTGAACATTTTAGCACTAGGGTATAGCCAGCACTGCTGCGCTTTTGAGACTTTTGCTGCGCTTTTGAACCCGCTACGCTTTGGACCCTACCCGTCTTCAAAACCGTTTCCGCGAATTTTTCATTCAAAATCTGTCTGGTGAAGAGGTGGTTCGACTGACATTTTCTATATTATCAGAAAACAGCGAAAAAGCAAAGTAGTACACACCAGGAGATTCTATGAATTACAAGCCTTTTGAGGAAAAAAAACAGAATATAAATAAATAATTTCGACGTGTCGATCTTCGGGCCTGAATTTTTCCACAATTATGACAGATTTGCGAAAACGCCCATGTATGCCTTTTCTAGCTCCAAACGTGATCTCGTCATATATCTAAAATTTTCAGGTATGACCAATTTTTCTCAGTTTATCTTTCAAGATAAAGCGGAACAGATAATATATCGAATATTTAACTACAACAATCCAACTTTTTGCTGATATTACAGAAATATAGAAATGAAAAAGGAAATTGTTGAAAAAAATTCAAGGAATTCTCAAAGTCATCTATCGTTAGGAACCCAATCAGGAGATTTCGACATTTATGTGAAATTTGATGTGAATTTAGTGTTCGGGCTTAAATGATTAGTGTGACTCTTTTCAAAGTGCTGTAGGCCTCTATAATACGATGGCTTTACTCCTAACTCATACCCCAAAATCATACTTGGATGCATTGGATGATTTTTGTCTGGTCATGCCTTGCCATTACGCTTTGCTTTGTTAAGTATGCCGAAAGAAAAGCAAACATTACCTTTGGAACTGTGTCATCTTGACCGCCATTCGTCATTGACCCAATTTTACAGGAATTCGAACCGGAAGTAGCTGTGAAAATTTTCGCATTTCTATCAAATGCGTTTGATGACGCTGCACGAAAAGCGCAAGACATACTGAAAAAATAACCAATTAAAACTTATCGGTAGAAAGAAAATATTAGAAATTAATGCTTTTTCGGATAGGAGCCATGTCACATAATTGATAAAATTTCAGCGGGGCGGAAATTTCCTTATCATTATTGATATTTGGCTGTAGAAAACTATGCGACACATTTGTTTGTGGAAAAACAATGCCTGGTGCAAATTAGAAATTTCATACGAGGAAAAAGGTCTATCATAACATTTTGCTTAATCAACAAATGCTAAAAATGAGTCATTTTTAGCAAACCCATTAACATTCAGATGAATGTTTATGGGTTTCCTATGAACAAGAACTTTTAAAGCGGAGTTTCTGATTCCACAGAGCAGTTCAGTGATGCACTACTGTCTTAGAACCGAAATTTTCGACTACTGAAACACTGAACTCCTTTAAAAGTTTGATGGTCTATTACCAAGTGAGCGATTCACAAGTGAGTGATTCCCAACTTAGCGACTGAGTAATTCTCAAGTGAGTGACTCTCAATTGAGCGAGTAATATGTGAGCGATTCCCCATTGAGCGAATTCCCAAGTGAGCGAATTCCCAATTGAGCGATTCCCATGTGAGAAATTTCCGCTAATGATCTCTGCTGTAAGTAATACATAAACTGGATAAGCTTACTCTGCATCAATCACTTTTTTGTCAGTTCATGATACCTAACGTTCGACCCATCAGTATCAATTGGACAATTAGCGACAGGAGGGAAACATTTTAGTGACACAACTATGGTTACAAAAGTTGAGAACTATATCTGTTCTACACAAAGAATATGCTAAGAAATCTTAGAATCAAGTAGACGAGATTTAAACGTTAGTCAACACTAGAGAAGTCACTTTTAAAATTAACGTTTGAAAAGTCACGAGACTATCCATGATATGAAAACAATTTTTAACCAAAATAGAGTGCTTTTGAGATTTTATGACTATGAGGTGTAATTGACTGAGAATCATTGGATACAAAGAATATTAGTTTTATTAAATATGTCTTACTTCTGGGATATCTGAACTATAGAGCTTACAGACAAATGTCGAAAAAACGACGAATACTGCAGTGGAGGACTTGAACTTGAGGAGTCACTATTATAACACTGTAAAGCAGTAACAACCTGAAGGGGTTTGAACTAGGTTTTTATCTTTTCAGCAAGTGATTTTATAGGAATTCACAAGGAAGAGGATTCAACATCATTTGAATTCTAACTGTGGACATATTCCTTCCCGCTTTTATTACATAGGAGTCCCCCGCTTAACTGAGATTAATTTTTAGTCTCGATTCTATTTTTGATCACAGTTCTACCTTTTTCATTATTAAAAGGCCAGGCGTCTGTTTGCGCAGTTTGGACTTCAGCCAGCATGTGTATGACATCACTGAGTGTTTGATCCCAAAAGAGATAGTGATTTCTATTCCAAAACGTTGCGCATTGATTATTAATCTATAGTCTGTTTTTCTTGAAATGCTTCCAAATTATGAAAGTGGAAAGCAAGTAGTATTTCAGGTTTTTGCGATTTTCTGATAAACAAAATATCATGTAGGGCTGGAAATTTGTGAGCATACTGACCTAACCTTTAGCGATTTTTCGAGTGAAAAATTTTACAGGAAGGATTTTATGTAAACGATTTCGACGACAGTACTGGTTTGTGTCACTTTTGTATCTGGAAGCATTTTATAAAAAACAGACTATATATACCTCGTTGTGATTCGACCAGATCTGTATGGATTATGGGTGCAAACCTGAACTTTACCTACATCTATTACAGTACTGAGATAACCCCGTTGATGAAATACCTTGGATTTTCTTGCCTTTTTTCCAGAAAAACGATCGGAGAACGTGGACAAATATTTTGGAAGCGCGTACGTCATCAACTCATATACATACAAACTAGTATTTGACATTAATTGATAATCTGCTGAATTTCAGATTGTTTGTAACATGAGATCACACGGTACATCCTAAGTGACGATACCGGTAATGTATACTAGTCTCATATTTTCGCCGGCAGCTATTCGTTTTAATTACTCTTATTTAGATGCATTGCTGTAAGACACCGGACATGAAAACTACCACGTGTCCAGTTATCGTGAATCCTCCCGTGAGAAATAAGTGTAAAAAACGTATCCGCAAAGTATGATAATTCTTTAAAATATATAAGATGGTTACCCTTTCATAGTAAAATTTTTGTTCATCTTTAAAATGGCAGAAGGTGTTAAAATAAAAGCAGTCCCTAAGATAAAAAATTTTCTGCAGTTAGCGTCAGAATGATGTCGTTATAAGAAAAGTACAGTCTGTTTTTTTTATAAAATGCATACAAATAGAAAAGTGACACAAATCAGTACTGTCGTCAAAATCGTTTACATAGAGCTCTTATGATAAAATTTTTCAGTCGAAAAATTGTTAAAGATGAGGTCACTATGCTTACTAATTTCCAATCCTATACGATGTGTTGTTTATCAGAAAATCGTGAAAATTTGAAATACTATTTGCTTTCCACTTTCATTATTTAGAAGCATTTCAAGAAAAACAGACTATAGCCGTGTATCGACTATTATATCTCTTTGGAGGAAAGTGATTGTACCACGACTATTCTTTCGGATTGAATTGAGGCTACAATTTCAAGTTGAATTGTGCACTCAAAACTTTCTACGCCAGTCGGCCGAGTGAGCATTTTGTGCGTGGTCACTTTCTGACTTCATAAAAGTTTAACGTCAGAAATAAGGGTTTAGAAACTTTTTGATACGACCACACAGAATATGACATCCAAACGCAACACATTGGTTATCAACCGACTGATATCGTTGAGATCTAAAAATATGATCTAAAATGGTGCGCCTCCAGTTTTGAAGGTCTTATTTATGATTAACGCTATGTTAAGCTTGGTTAACTTTCCTCAGATTTTCTGTGCTGCCGATGTTTGGTTATGATTCATTCCAAGGTCATATCAAATGATCTGAAATTGAATTTGGTGTTTGATGGTTCAAGTTTATTTTTCAGCATTTCAGATAGTCTAAAGAGCCTCAGAATGCGAAAATTTCCAAAAAAATCAAAATAGAGGCGATTACCACGCATCGTAAGCCAAATTTTCTTTTTACAATTTGTAGTCCTACCGCTACAGGCAATTTGAGAACCTAGGTTTTTTGTTATTGGCACGAGCATATTTTTCTAAGGTCACATGTAAAAGTCGGACTTCGTTGAAGATTTACAAGCTCAGTCGAAATGTGCTAATCATATGCCGCGTTCTTGATGAGTTTATCATTTTGACGGATTTCGATTATGTTTTATCGGCGTAACCTTATTTCTTCTTTTGCATTTTATACTCAAAGTATATTTGTTGCAAGTCAACGTATGCGAGTCACGATCACGATGACCGTTTACTGGGAAATCATTGAAAAAACATTAAAATTCATTCACTGCGATGTCGATGTGGTGTTCAGGACCGCTGATACACCAGCCGTAGTTGCTGCAGTAGTTATTGCTGCAGCGGAATTGACTAAAATAGTTGTCACTGTTGCAGCAGCTACCGCAGTCGTCGAGCTCGTCGCCGGCGTAGGTCGCAATTTGTTGCATTGGCGTGATCGTAGCTCGTATTGCAGTTTGTATTCGGCCAATCCGTTGCCAGCCTTAGAGATCTGACACATCAATGAACATCTGCAAAAAATACATCAAGCAAACACGCATAGTCCACTTATGGAAGTAAAAAATAAGTAAAGTGTGACACATGTGCTGTTTAGAGCCGGAAACTATACAGTGCAACATCCCATTGTCATAGTTTAGGACCGTTGGTATGTACGATCGATATACGCCAGTGATTTTCGATTTTCAAAAATATGTTAATGATGGAAACACAGTAAACAGTCAGTGCTTAACTCAATTTCCAATCATGTAAAGAATTCTCCTCGAATTTCAGATTAACAAACATTAATTTGTAGAGATATAACTATGGCGAAATAAATATTTACGATCACATGGATTCAGCATATACCAATGTTAAAGTCTTCTTTTTATTGCTGAGGATGTCTCGCAGTCTATTCTTAAGCTCTGGCCGGGGTGGCCACTTAACTCCACATCACTAACCAGGTGTCCGTTCAATACAGGTATATAAAAATGCATTGAAAAAAGCTCCTGATTAGACGGAAAGTTCCTCGAAAATCACAGGCCTATCGTTTATCGTCTCAAACAGCCAATAAAAACATCGACAAATCTAACAGTCAGATGACGATTTCATTTTAATTTGAACCTGACTGCTAAAATTCGCCGTAGAATCTTAATCAGATCGAAGGATTTACAAGTCATGCATCAATGCCAACCATTATGAGGTTGGAAAATCTAAGAGTTCGTAAAAGTCCTATCACAGAATCATTAAAACTCATCATTCACATGTAATTTTCAGAGCAGCAAGATGTCAGTGGTCCACAAACTGTCGCCAAAGCCTGTTCTTCTTGTCTGCAAACGTGCAACTTCTGGTTCAATAATTGATATTCACTTATTGTCGTGTTGTTAACTGCAGGAGAAGAAGTTGGAGGTACGGGATTGACCTGTAGTATTGTGGTGTAATTGGCCACTGCTTGGTTACAACGGTTGACCTGAAATCAATTTATTGTGGTTCAACAGAATAAATAGTACTGAATAGCAATGTTTGCTCTGGAGGAAGTTACCGTAATTTCTTTGTTTTAAACAGCTTTCAAATCAATCAAATTGAAACTGATGCAACTTCTAACAGCGATTCTTTTGCTTACGGAGTTGGGATTAACAGGTAGCATTTCAGCCATGCGGTTTTGTACACAATGGGCGTACTCTTTTCTGGTTTCGGCAGCTTTAGCCTGCACTTGTTCGCTTTTTTCTCGATTTTCGGCGTTACACATTTGATATTGAGGAGCGTTTTTTTGGGTACGGTTGAATTCTACGTACTTTTTCATCGAATTGGTTGCATTCAGCAGACTTTTCGGCCCATTTCAGGTAGCATTCGGCCGCGGATTGGCAGGGATTATTTACCTTAGAAAAGTAAATCATGCATTGTTCCAAAGAATAACACAGATCGAACTGAAAGATTCTTCAGTGTCATATGCGTCGAAGTTCATGTTCTGTATTCTACAGGCCTGACAATATATATACACTTCTGAGAGCTATATAAATCATTGTCGATATCTGAATGATCGAGCACTATAGTTTGCTTTTCTTCAAATAATCATAAATAATAACAGTGGAAAGCAAGTACTATTTCATAATTTTACGATTTTCTACTCAGCCACATGTCTCATAGGACGCAAAATTGTAAGAATACTTCTGTTAATAATTTTCGAGTAAAGAATTTCACAGTACAAGCGTTGTATAAACAATTTTGACGCTAGTGCTAATTCCTGTCATTTTCCGATTTACAAGCATTTTATAAAAGACAATTAGACCTGTTAATGTTCTACTTATGATAGATCTGAAATTTTGCTCAAGTTTCCACATTACTTGTTCGGGTTTTCATTATGGTTCTAAGAACGTCTTGGTATTTTAAATTATCAGTCTTGATTT